>CM023483.1:75606436-75908903 GCA_013339685.2 Hyalomma asiaticum
AAAAAAAAATAAAGCAAGCAAGAAAGGTAACCAACGGCAGAGCTCACCCGAAACATTTATTTTAAGTGAGAAAACATTTACAGCTGACACCACTTATAGCCGTTTATAGTGAAGGACCGACCATAATGCGGTTTTTTTCTGACCCCCATTTACCCTTCGATAGAACTCAATGCATACGCATACATACCTCCGCCCACCCTCGAGATGAAGTACCGGTTATAATGCGGCTGCTGGGAAATCCCGCGGACAATAGAAGTCCCAAGCAGGCTTCACAAAGGAAGTGGGTGGCCTGAAAAGAGCGCAGCGAATCGCCATGGAGGAGGAAGAAGCGCGGAACGAATGAACAATGAGCGGAGTCAAGAAAAAAACAGCCGCGGCAGCAGCGCTTCGCGTGCGCGCCCTCTGAGGATAGGATTTGCAAGGCGACAGAGAATGCTGCTGCGGCCGTTTGTCAGCGGCGAACGCTCCACATGGAATGCGCGCCCGTGTCCACATTACCACTGTGTCTCCAGTCTTTTCTTTAATTATTTCACGCACACTGCCCGTGATTCACCCCGTGAGTGCGATTTCCTGTGCATCCGGTCCCCGTGTTGTCAAGGGCAAGCTTCCTGTGAGGCGCGCCACCCGCGACTCCGCTAGCTAGGCCTAACAAGCACTGTCGCCTAGTGTCAGGTTAGAGAAGTGAAGTGCAGAGACTTGCGCAGTAACCAAAGAGTGGCGCTGCCAGCACGTCGAAAAAAAAAAAAACTTCTTTTTTCTCTTTCTCAGGCTGGTGCGGCTTGGCGGGCTACGACAGCTTTGAAGGTTTGAAAGAGGGAGAAAGGACATGCCCGCGACGGCAAGATCACCAGGTTGAGGGATGCAGGCCCGCGTCGCATACACACGTACGCACGCACATGTGCGCTTGCGCTCACCTCAAAGTCGCCGCGCCTTGGCACGCACCGAGCACGACGCCGCCGCTATGCATTTTGTCGCAGTGGAGGATGCGTTTCTGGTTGCTGCTCGTGCAAAACTGACAAAATATGGGGCGAAATGTCTAGGATGTCGGTGGAGAAAATTCGTTATTTCGAGGGGGTCTCCCGCTGCCACTTCGTTGCGTAGAGGTCTCAAATACATGTGCTTCTACGGAGTAACGACGGGGAATAGAAATACTTCGTTATATCGAGGAATTCGTTATATGGAGGTTGGTTATAAGCAGGTTTAACTGTATATTCATTGTTGAGATTTGGTAGATGATATGTGCATGTTCACGAAAATAAATCTTGCAGGCTATCTCAACAGCAAAATTTTGGTGTCAGTGCCCTTTCAGCAAAGCTGTAGCTTCCCATGACCATTGTGGATGTACAGTTGAGCACCTTTAAAGAGTCACTGATATAAGAGACAATTGGGTATAAAGGATATCATTTACTCACATGGCTCACTGCCTGTCTCTCCCATTAGTGAGAGCGTTATTGTAACAGACATGCTCCTGAGGACAATTGGTTATAAAAGACACATCATTTGTAAATTTTGGTCAACAGTGTTCCTTGCAACACGTATTTTAACTCTAAATGAAGCGCAAACGGCTGTTGGTTGCTAGCTGCAGCTAATTTGTTGAGGAAGCAAAGGGAAATGATAATTTAGTAATGTGATAAAGTTGCGGCGGAGAACAGATGGAATTGTGTTCCGAGTTCCAAGTCCACCAAGCAAATCACCCGACAGCAAGGGAAATGGTACCCTTTGCAACAGGCTATGTCCTTCTTTCATAGTAAGTTTAGTTGTAGTGTCCCCCATTGAAATAAGAGCCCACCAGAAGATGAAAACATGGCACGCTACTTATAATAGACCCCTCATGTAAGGAACAGAAACTGCTCCCTGGTGTATGTCTCTTACAAAGGGGTCCAGCTGCTCACGTGTCTCTGGCAGTAGTTGAACCTCCATTTGTGTTTGCCCTTTCCAGTCCCCTGACGACGCTGTGCCTTCAGACTGGCCACGGCATGCGACTCATTCGCGACCACTGTGACCTCTACACGACTGCGGGTCAGGTTGTTTCCTCGGAGCGGGATCGCCGCGTTGAGTTCCACTTCAATGCCATGCTGGATGCCGTGGCTCAGTGGCGTCTCGGCCAGACCAAGGACATCTGCCTCTTTGGTAAGGATGGCCGACCACGGCTCCCTTTTGAATTTTTATGCGCAAGCCACATTCCGGATTGGAGAAGCACCTGAACAGTGCCATATTTACATCAATGCAACATATGCCGCGTCGCTTTACTAGCACATTTCACCCATGTGTAAACAGCGGTAATGCGCTGGAAACTGAGTCGCACCAAAGCACTGGGCAGGGATAGTATGACAGGCACGTGGAGCATGTAAATAAAGGTGCATTGCTTTAGTAATAGTGTAAAAGGATTAACTGTTGGGCCGCCACACTCAGCAGAGTCACTGCATTGCCAGAAACTAAGAATTTGCAAATATTTAAGCTTTCAGACATTTTTTGAATAGCATTTGCTATTAGAATTGCCCCCGACTTTTACTATTTGAACTATTCGAAGTTTGAATTGTGACATGACCGTGACGATGAATGACACAGCAGAATTCAAAGCCTTCACAGTCGAGCTGTTTACTGGGCAAAACTATGCCCAGCAAAGAAAAGCGAATCGCACTGCAAGATGAGAATGGCCAGAACAGTCACCAGTCAACGACAAAACTGACCAGCAGTAAAATGCGTCACCTTTTATACAAATGTCACAGTGCACTCTGGTATTAGCCACTGATGTTCTGGAAGGCACTCAGATATGCTCGTCAGGCATGCGAGGTTTGTAGAACAGTCGACGCCATTCGTGTAACAGCATGCAAGATGAGCATGTCTTGCACTGTGCGTCATCGGAAAGTGATAAAGGCAACCCCCTTGAACATACCAATACAAGTGCACGTGTCATTGTGATATGTCCTGCAATGACTGGTGCGGTGACAAACCTTACATTTGTGTTGTGTGGCAAAACTAACATGTACTACAGCAAAGCGGGCACTTGTGTACTGTGGTGAAGCTAACTCTTGCATCTACACAGTTCTCTGTGTCACCTCGCTCACAACAGTGTCACATCTGCTCACCGAAACTGTTGATGCACGACACTGCAGTTGGTGCGGAAGCATGTTTCAGGGACAAATTAGAATATAATGTGCCCTGATTTTGCCACTCACTGGTGTTGCAGTCACCATTGACTCCCACATCAAGCAAACATACAATGAAAGGAATGCAGGTAATTCATGTTTCAGGGCCCTTTTAATTAAAGGGCCCATGACACCAAAATTTCAAACCCGATATGTTTGTGTTGTTTGGTTGTCGAACATCTGAAGGCACTTGTGGCCAAGTATTAACGGCGAACGTTGTCGTTAAGATATTTTAATATGTATTTAAAGTGACCAGAAATGCTCATCTGGGTTTGCGGCACCTCGCGACATCGTCACTAGTATGACGTAGTTTGTGGGCCATCTGTGACGTTTCACTTTTGCAAGTTGATATCGTGACGTCACAGCGCGACACGGGTGCGCCGTGCTATGGCCTCCGAGCGTGGCCTCCAAGATCGGCTCTCGCAGCCGATCGCGGAGGCGACGCCAAAAGCCGTATTTTTCTGCTTCCTCTCCGTGTTGGTCCCTCAAGCGTACATTGTACACACGCTATGATGCAAAGCAAGTGTGGCGAGCTGGTCTGGCGCTCAAGCTCTCCGCAACGTCACCGAATCTTGAGCTCAAGTGATCAGTGCATGCGCTCACTTCCGACAGCCGCCACGCTACCCCCGCGGCGCTAGTTTCTTGCAGTTTTTGGCGCGCGTTTCGAAGCTTCATTAAAACTGAACAAAATTAACGATGCTGTGACTAATTAGACTTCACACTGGAGAATTTGCCACTCCATGCCGTGATTACAAGACACTGTTCTACTCATTAGAACATAAAAGTATCCAACAAAAAAATAGCTGTCATGGGCCCTTTAAGCTGCCACCTGTGCTTTCTCTTTGCATGTCTCCGGGCTTACTAGGCATCTTCTTGCGCCAGGAAGGACGCTTTCGGTATTGTTGAAAGACAAGTTGCTGAGACGAGACAAATACATTTTTTTTTCTGTGGTGTCCCTTCAAGTGTCTGCTGTGTGGAGGAGAGTCATAAATACAAACTACAGTAGAACCTTGTTATAACTACCCCAGATATAGCGTACTATTGGATCTAACGAAGCAATCACAATTCCCCTTGAAATTCCCATAGATGAAATTGATATTGGCTATACCAGACTAATGGTTATAACAAAGTAATTGTGGCTCCCCCTTCAACTTCGTTATAACGAGGTTTTACTGTAGTGCTATCTGCTGTCGTTAGTTTGTAACAAATGAAGGAACATGAACCTTACTTTGCAGACAAACTCATGGAAATGCACCAGAGCTTCTTGGAGGAAACACAAATGGAGTTCTGCGATGTAAGTTGAGCAGCTCTTTCTTTTTTTTTTTTCTTTCTTGTGCTGTTATTTTTTGGATCACTAGTATAAACTCGTACGCGCACGTTTTATTCCAGCCATCTCGGCCTGTTAATGTTGCCATTTCATGTGTGCAACATGTAATATATGGATGATGCTGCCACAGACTAATGCACATGAAAAGAAGTTACCTATTTATTTGGCATGCTATGACTTGTCTAGTTTGAGGTTACTGCACACAAAAACTGGGAATTCATTTGTGTAGTGGCCCAAGGCGGCGCCGTTCACGCGTGTTGTGTAAAATTTTCGCTAAACAGACATCCTTGTTTCTTGGGGACTGGAACCACATTTCTAAGGCGTATTTCATGCATGAAATAGCTCTGTAGGACGTTTTGCAACAGTCATCAGTTGTAATGCTTACAGTGGAGTCTTGTTAGATCGAACTCCAAGAAGAGTGTAAACCCATTTAAATAGTGTGGATTTTGAGCTATAGGAGCTTCCATGAGCCATCGGGATAGCTTAGCGGTTGGAGCGTTGGCTCGCAGAGCCCGAGGTCGCCAGATTGGGCTAAACTGTTACTGTTGGGAAAATAGCAGGTGTAGCTGTTTCCTCCAGCCCACGAGGCTTTGCTGTTTACTGGTCGGGGACTGAGGGAATGCCACATTTACTCAAATCTAGGCCACCCTCGGTTGTAAGCTGACCCCCTAAATTCACAAGGCAAACAAACAAACAAACAAACAAGAAACTTGCCCCGAATGCAGCCCGAAAGAAGAACAAACAGCACTTCATTGACAGAAAGGCATACATTTTATTACGTAAGCTCACAGATAGTAGGCGCATATTAAGTTTACTCATCGTCATCTGCGACATTGCTGTCTTGTTTGTCGCCCTGTTCTTCCCAAAGGCCGCTGTGTAGTGGCGCTGCTTAGTGAGCACATGGTTGCAGTGTGACACTTGCAAAACGCAACTGCTCCAAACCGTTGCTTCAGAAAGCAGCCGCATGGCCAGCGTGCCAATCACGTGACACGTCCCACCCTTGCCGCCTTGAAAGCTTACCGGCTTGCAGCCAGCCGCACAACACAAAAGGAGAAGGGATGTCCAGTCTGTGTGCAATCTACGCCTGGCTTGTCTCGACAGTGCATTGGTCGTGCGACACATGCCATCCTTGAAAGCTCAAAGTCTTGCTGGATTTCGTGCACGCGTGTGTGCAAGGGAAACGAAAGCACAGTGGATGTTATGAATCAGACGACGCAGTGTGCTTGTGTAGCAACAGCAACCACAGCTCCGTTGCTAAGCCTGAGCAACTGCATCACTGTGCAGCTACCGTAGAATGTCTCAAAAATGGACCCTGTATACCCAACCCCTATCCATTCTCCGAGGGCCCTGGATACACAACCCCTATCCATTCTCCGAACAGTAAAAGTAGACGTGTCCAAGCAAAACGGCTTGAGAACAGCACATGGTGAGCCACCATGCGGCTATCCTGGCTGGGCCTTTATGTACCATATTTACAGGAATTGAATGTACACCCTCTTTCCAATTAAATAAGCCGCGAAATTGCCTGCATGTTAGATGCATGAGCAGATGAAAACGTTTGCTCATGCAAACAGTTTCGTTTGCCACTGTTATCATAAAGCTCGTGTAAAAGGAAAGTTATGCGCACTGAAGCTAGCCACGTTGCTTGATCTCTGCAACTTCGTGTAATGCCGCCATCACACGAGCATTTCTCATTTTGATCGACACTAAATTGGACCTGATTTCTTGGTTGCGACCAACGGTGTTTGCAGCTACACAGTCGTAACGAATCTGGATCGAGCTTGTCGCCGATGTCTGCCAATCGTGATCTGGGAGAACGTGCAAATCGCGGTCAAGTGCCTGTATAACACTGGTATAACAAAAAAGGCAGCGCCAAGACATCGAGCTGCATGTCGACAGCTTCTATGAGCCGAAAACTGGAAAATAACCGTACTTCAAAGAAAAGCTTGCAGGCTTTCTTTAACATCTCCTTGTAGGCAGTCATGGTGAGGAACGGCACTTTTATTCGCGTGCAATCGAAGCATGAGCATAAGTGATCTTTAAGCCATAAGAAATGCAGCACAAAAGAAAGGGGTTGCTGGAAAAATAAATTTCTCATTCTCTACAAAGGCAAGTAGTACTTGCCTCTTGTCAGATCACCAACATGCGACATACCACACTTTTATCTTAAACAGTACATTCAGGTGCATTTTTATTATGAGCTCATTAGGTTGCGTAAATACGGTGTGTGGTGGTTAGGGTCAAGCCATGGTATGCAAATCGAAGCCAACCTTCTCTCTCATGCATTGTTCTTTTGATAGAAGTATTGGCCTAGATTCAATTAAATATGGTAACTCAACATGAAGCGGAGACCTCGTTGCAACTCTCAGAGCGACTGGCTGTCAAGCAAGCTGTGACAGGCTGTGGAGTCAACCTGTCAACAGAGGCCACAGAGCTTATGCGACATGAAATTATACTGGAATGTGTTGCGACTAGCGTACGAACAACTGACATTGTTGCAGTGCATAGGCTAGATTTTGATTGCTGGCAAGTGTTCTTGCTGCTACAGATGTAGCGAGAGCATTTACTTGGTTTATTGAGCGTGGAGCTCTAGTAAAGAGTTCGATTTTTATTTCCTTTTATTTAAAATCTCGGCTGCTTTGTCGTCATATCGATGGGACAATGTGTTCGTCAGACTACAGCTTTCCACCCAGTTCATCGAATTCAGCACCGAAGCCCATTGGGAGCTGGAAAAACAAAACCGTAGTTTCGCTTTAAAATAGCGCAAGAGTCACACGACATCCCCAGTTACAGTAACTTTATTCGCAGCCCCAATATTTCCAGTGGGATAACTGACTGTGCATTCTATATGGCTGCTTGTAAGGGAAACCATAATGGAGGGACCTGGATTAATTTTCGTAACCTTGAGTTGTTTAGGATGCTTGCAGAGCTTAGTGCGCGAGTGCTTTGGTGTCCATCTTCCATTGGACTGTGGCCTGCATGTCGAGGAACCTGTTTATTGTCAGCAGGGCAGCATAGCAGCTTTAGCTGTTGCGCTGCTAAGCTCGAGGATTTGGATTTGGTTCCGTGCCATGCTGGCCTCCTTTTAATGGGTGTGTTGTGCAGAAAACAAACATGAAAAGGGAATGTTCATGCATTTGAGTTTCTGGCGCTTGTTAAAAGAAACCTGAGTGGTAAAAATGAATTTGGAGCCCCCCCCCCCCCCCCCTCAGCCTACTATAGCATGCCTTATTGTGTCCTTGTGGTTTTTCCGTGACTAAGCTCAGAATTTCATTGTTCTTACCTTCACCTAGTATGTCACTGCCATCGTAGCAATAAAGTTACAGAGCGAGAACCACTGCCTTACAACACAATGCTGCTGCTATTCACGTGCTTATGTACATGAAGGTGTGTTCCCAGGAGAATGAAAGAAATGTTCACAAACACATGAAATAACTGCAACATTGAACTACAGTCAAACTTGGCTATATCCAGTAATTATAAACATATGTTCGTAGTACTGTTTTAGGGGTAATACTATTTTTCGTTCAGGTTGTTAAACCACTAATTCGTTAGATCAAGGTTTGACTGTACGATGTAAGATAGCGTAGTGCTTCATCTTCTCTCCTGTCTTCGTGTCTTCGCACTGTAGCCCTGTTGAATTCCCAGCAAGCTCAACCCTCTGCTCAATGCTGTCCATGCAGGAGGAGAGCAACGTGCTTCAGTTCCACATTGGCAACCTGGAGTATGCGTGTGGCGCACCCCTGCGTGAGGTGTCGGCCCTTCAGTGGGACCAGAACGAGCGCTTCCCCCAGTTCAGCGGGCAGCACGCCCTCGTCCCAGACGGGTTTGGCCGTCTCCTGCAGGCCCTGGCCGAGGGCCTCGACATCCGTTATGGGCACAAGGTCTGCACGCTTTCCCCCATTGCTCCCTTTTCTTAGAGGTGCCATGCGACACTTTTATGAACTTGGCCGGAAAATGATGGCAGCCAGTCATTGGGGCTCCTGTGAACATGTGAGCCAAATATTATTGTGCTGCACACAACGGGGAATTTGAAATTTGCAGCTAGAAATCTCTTGCTCTTCTTTCAACAAATGGCATCACCAGCAGCACCAACTAGGCCACTTGACTTTCGTTTCATGTCATTTCATTTTATTACCTTAAAGACCCTTTTGGAGTATCACATAAGGGGTGGGTAGCATGTCTGTACAGTTAAAGCAGATGTTACGGTGTGGTACTTGTTGGCAGATTGTCCAGAAATTCCGTATGACTTGTTATGGCAGCAGCATTGGGGGTGGTCCTTCCAGTCTCTGGCAGCCCGAGGGGAAAAATGAGGCTTGAAACGTTACGGAATTTCTGGATAGCTTTTCTCAGTCATCGTGACAAACATGCCTCGTTTTCTCATTTTTTTTTAACTGCGTATTCGTGCTGTATGTGTCACAGGCGGCTACCCCTTCTCTAATTATTAGTGCCTAATTCATCCTGTAACCCCTTAAATTCAAGATATAATGAGCAGTGGCAGCTGCTGCACTGCCCAGCACGGTTTGGAACTGCCCAACTTTGAGCAAGCATCATTCATGCGTCATTCAACCAACTGGGCCCATCTTGGTTTTGTTTTGTTTTGTTCATGAAACCCTGCACTTCTTGCACAGCAGTGGCATGGTTGAAACGCCATTCGCGCATGATTGGGGGGCTCGCAAGAGCATTTGAGTGTCTTTCCTCTGGATGCAAAGCGAATGGACTAAGCACATGCTCCTTGAGAGAGTGGGGGAATGCCTGGCCGCTATTGGCTGCTGTGGCGCAATGACGCTGTTGTCTTCTCCGGCTGTTCCTCCATGCGTCGTCTCCTATGGTTAGGATTAGCACTTGCTTTGTGGCTGTTGCCGCGATGTCGGCCGATGTGCCACTTTTCGCTATCACAGGCTGCAATTTCTGAAGTCTGCACTGTGTTGTTTACAATATCTTGCCATGCCTGTCCCCGAAAAGCGTCATGTATCTGCTCGTTCACCGTGTGGTTGGATGCAGTGGTTTTCACGCTCAACACGCTGGATGGTTAGATGTGCTCGAGCCTTTATCCCTGTTACAAACCTGAATCTGGCAATGCATGCCGCCAACAGTAATCGTGACGATGCTTCACGCAGTGGAGTAGTTTCTATAGGTACAAAATGATTACATCGATGATGCCAGTGTTGGCACCATCTTTCACACTACTGATGACAAGAAAGAAGCCATTTTAAATGTGAAGCATTTCTTGGCGAACTTAAGTCACTTTGACCCTATCTATCTGTCTATCCGGCCACCTGCGTCTCGATGCTCTCCTGGTTGCCTCGTTCACCTAGTATAACCAAATATTTGGGCAGTAGGGCATAAAAGTATGCTGAACATGAATGACTGATCTTTACCATTACTAGCCTAACATATTGTCATCTACGTAACAGTTCACAATACTGCGATCATGCATAGTTTTCTGCACCTCACATTGTGCGCTGCCTCCAGAATCAGCCCACACACTGGAGAGCCGGCTTAACTCTTTCGTTACCGCGTGAAAATGGCCGTTTTTTATAGGTCTGCGGAAAAAATTTCTTACTAGTGCAAATAATGCTCTAGGTTACATTGCAGCACACCAAATTGTGCGTAATGAAATGCTCTTTATAAGTAACATAAGTTTGAAAAGAAAAGAAAGTATTACACAACTTGAAAAAAATATTAACTCTACTCTTTTGTAGGAATTTGAGAAAAACAATACAAAGAAAACACAATATCTACAAAAATATTACGAACAAAGAAAATTCAAAATATACATTTCGAAGGTAAATTATCCAGGAATATTCTAAAAGAAAAATAAACAATCCACATAAGCCCGTTTTACACACAGATAAAAAAACTGAAAGTGCTTCACCGCTCGTGCCATGAGGTGAAGCACAGGTGCGCACCACACCTTTCACAAAAAAACTTTTTTTTTTTTCAACTTTGCGTTCTTTGTAGCACTTGCGGTAGTTTTTTTTCTTTTCGGCATAGTTTTGGTGAATGCGCGGGACGTGCACAATGCCCATATAAATGAGCAGTCCAATGAATTTCACGAGTTCCTCCGGAGTCAGCTGTTTCCACGAGCCGTCTCCTTCAGCATAGGTCGGAAGCTCGAAGATATGTATCCAAGTATATTTGCATTTTCACAGATGGTTCTGGTCACCGCCGCTGTGAAGGACAGGAAAAAAAATCGCGCGATGTCGTGAAACGCTTTGCGCTACTCCGGTGTGCCAGGCCGAGATGCGCGCCGGGCGGCCTTACTGGTGAGAAGTGAAGCTTTTTCGCTGCCGGCGGCAGCACATCCTGTCCAAGCGCTGCACGTACCCTGCAGATAACGAGGATATCTCAAAGGGCGTGCACCCAGATCGGCAGATAAGCGCTCCTGACGGATGAGACCGCCCAAGGCCGAAAACGAAACTTGCCGGCGAACAGCTGAGCATGACCCGGGCTGGCTCCAAGTGCCGTCGCTTTCAGAGCTTGAATATGAGCTGGTGTCGTCTTCGGAATCGTAGCTCGACTCATCTTCACTAAATTCGTGTGCGGGTTCAGCATACCATACTTCCGAGCGGAACGTTTTTCCCGCGACACAGTCCCGCGGGACGCCGCCGCCATGGGAGCGGTGGAGAGTTTGCCGAGCGCACCGACGCTAACGCCGGATGCGCCCCTCTCGCGTAGATAAAGAGAAGCGAAACCGAAACTGCTGCAAACTCGCTGAAAAAAGGCCAGATCACCAAGTTAGACACACGACGGACCTTCAGAAACGAGCTATATTTGATTAGAATTGTCCAAACTCGAAACCAAAGCTCGCTGGTGAATAGCTGGTGTCATTTTTACGTAATTATCGCGGCCAAACATTATTGCCTTGCAAAACTGACAACACTATTTCATAATTGACTTCTTAGGAATCGTTTGATAACAAAGTGTTGATAATAATGGAGCACAAACTCGAGCAGCGTGCTTTTTTCTCATGTGTGGCGGCCACGCCCTTTTTTCCAGCAGCACACGCTCATTACTTCGTGAAAAACTCCGTAAAAAATCGTGATGTCGTCAGGGCGGGAAAATTTGAATGGATTGTAGAAGAGCAGTCCCCAAACTAGACGCGAAATGCTGTTGTATGCACGGGAAACGTTTTTAACGCGTCGAAATCGGCAGCTTTAATCATCGATCACCAGTGATCGATTTGAATAGGCGTGGTAACGAAAGAGTTAAAGAGCTTTGCCCCTAAAAGAGAAAGGAACACCATTTCTCCTTGCTTGCAATTGAAATGTAGGCATAAAAAGCACACAGACACACATGCAACTTAGCGAGCGGTAAAGGGGTATCGAACACAGGCCCTCGAGGTGCCAAGCAAGCACGCTACCTCTGGGCTGCGGTGGCTCCTCCCACGTGGTACATAGGGTAGGTAAAGCTATTGCACCAGCAGTTGTGTAACGTGAATTGCACTTCTAATCTGTGATAGGCACTGTCATAGCAATACATATGCTCTATCATTCGGTGTGCGTTTGTGCAACTTTGCTCAATACCATAGGAGTACTGCAGCGAATTATGCTTATGATAGCCCATCATCACTCTGTATATTGCACTTTTCTTCGATAAAACAGCCGTCTGTCCTTTGTACAAATGTGAGTTCCAACACCATGCCGCACCATGAGCTACGATCCAGTCGCCACGGTGCTGTAGACCTGACTGGTTAGTCCACGTTAAGCATATTCATGGGTGGGTACTGATGCGCTTTGCACAAAAGATTTTGATCCTACTTGTCACACTTGTCACACATGCGTGAGTTTCCAGGAGCGGCGGCACCACCATCTACATTGTAGTTCTCAAAGCACAGCTACTATGGCTGTGCTTGCTGCATGCTCTATGTTTACTGGTGTTTTGCATGCATTCTTGGCGTGGACGACAATTCAAGGCATTGGAAAATGATATCTGGGCCTCCTGTGGCCGTGTTTTATTTAAATTTGTCACGCAATGTAGCATTGTTACAGGGAAGAAAAAGAAAGGTCGACAATGTAGACATGTGACCTAGTCGCGATCTGGGTCGCTTCGTATTGCTGTTACCTGTATTCGCTGAGTTAATTGCAATAAAAAAAGAAAAAGAAGTAAGGACATATCAGAACATATCGTGCAGAGGGGGGACGCTAAAAGCACAGAATGGTGAAAAGAACTGAAGAATCAGTCGAAAGCAATGATCTTGCACTTGTTTTGTCAAAGCAAAACTTCATATGCACGGTGTGCTGTTAATACTAGACTTCAATCATAGTGATGCGCTAGATGTGAATGGATGGAAAACGATCGTGATGAGGAGGTGAAAGGCCACCTTAGCAGAACGATGACTTGCTGCACAGCACTAGTGAAAATTTACAGGCTGCTGTTAATATCGCAATTGTGTCTGTCAAATTTATCGATTTTGAATGGCACGGTAGTGAAAGAGATAGGTAATTACGAACTTTAAATAGTTTGAATAGTAAAAGGTATGTGCAAATCAAGTCAAATAGCAAATGCTGTTTGTAAACTATTCGAATATTTGTGCCCCTCATTCTTACCCTGACTGTCAACATTGCTCTGCTTTAAGCTCTGCCAAATTGACACTGTGTGCTCTCTGTGAATGCAGGTGACAATGATAGAGTACGGGTCCAAGGACGATGGCGTACGAGTCTTCACAGAACGGTCTGCCACCTGGAATGGCAAGAAGGAGGAAGAGGAGGAGGAAGGGAAGTTTTCAGCTGACTTTGCTCTGGTGACGGTGCCATTGGCCATCCTGCAGAGGAAGGAGATCGATTTCTCACCACCTCTGCCCGCAGCCAAGGTGGATGCACTGAAAGAGCTCGGCGCAGGCGTCATCGAAAAGGTGAGGCACACCGTCACTGCTCCTGTCACTGTATTGGATGGAGCCTATGGAGTTCCCGACCTCATTCTAGAAAGTGCACCCAGCAGGTAGCCAGTGGGCGCAACTGCCTCCTCAAGGGCCTGTAACCGCACTGATGCCAGTCAACTGTGCCAGTTGTGCAGTATGTGGGCAGGTAGGACGGCACCAGAAGCCGCATCAGGACATTGGAGACGTTGCCCACGGGGGCTCCTCATCAGTGTATCATAGTGAGGAATGGCATCGTCAGCTGTCATCATTGATCCGTTCACAATCACCGGCACTGACATCACATTTGTCATCCAATTTGCCGCTCTCCTTCTAAGCGTCATTGTCTTAATTTCCTTGTTCCCTGTGTTCTTTCTCGTAACAAATGTTTTTGAAGAACACATCCTTTACACATCGCACCGGTTTCATCATCCTCCGTGATAATAGCCAGGTTTATGAAAGGCCTGCCGTCATGGCCTGTGCCGGACACATTCTATCCGACTCTTAATCATATTCCATCAGCAATGGCATCATAGTTGTCATCAATCCTGTCGTTATCCTCTCCAGCACCCTCATCATACTTGTCATCCAACTCTCCATATTCTCATCTGTCTTTTCAACCTTTTGCACGTCATTGTGATTAGACACCACGACAAAGTCTGCCTCCACAAACATTTCTTCATCTTGGTATCGCCGGCTCCTCGTGGCCGAGAAGACTTGGTTGGCCTGCTGCGATGTCTGCTTGCTGTGGAATTCGTGGCCTTTGCAGTGCGAAATGCAGGAGAATCAACGCAGCCATCCGGCTTGGCTCACGTTACCCACCATGGCTCACCGGCACGCCTTGTTGGAGAAACTACCACGCATCTCAGGCAGCAGTACAGGCTGCAGGACAGGTAACACAGCTTTTCCCATAATCACAGCCCTTCCGAGAACACTTCCAGGGCTCCGCATTGGGCGCCATGTCTCCGCCCGCAGTCACTCAGTCCATGACCACCATGCCCTGCCAATCCCCAGCCCAAGCTCGCACCAATGTGTGCCGCCACCACACGATCAGATCATCAACACCTCGTAATATGCCCTCTGGCATTGATCCCTTAAGCTTTTCATAGACAATAGTTTTATTTTTATAGTTTCATGGGCATTTAAATTTTGAAAGCCTACGAACAACGGGACATGTTTAATGTTGATGAAACGGGGTTGTTTTACAAGGCACTCTCTACTAAGACTCTTGCTTACAAGGGGGAAGCCTGCGCGGGAGGAAAGCGAAGCAAAAATCTGTCATGAGTAAAGGGGCCCAAAACACAGGCCACACAGCGGAAGAGAGCAATCAGCAAAGTGGCGTGGAAAAGCATGCACCGTGGACACGTCCTTGCACATAAATGGCAGACAGCGGGCTCGTGGCGCGCGACCCAAGCAGCGACCGAGGTTGGAAGAGGTTTAGCTGGCATTCTCTGCGTGGCACCGGTCGACGAAGGTTGTCCTGCCAGCTATGGACTGGCGACGAGGTGCCGAGGGCGCCGAGCTCCAGGATAGCCGTCGACCAAGCTTACGGTGAAGCGTCAACTTCGGAGTGGCAGTGGCCGAACTGCAGCGGTACCCGGTATACCCGCAGCGCTCCACCTTTGCCGGCAGAACGTGACGACCTGCAAAGCAATCACAGCAGAGGGCCAGGTCACGTGCGAGACCGGGCATACTTTCGAGGGAGAGGCCAAGGCTGCAGCTAGGCCTAGCAAAGAACCGGTGACTGCCACGTCAGTCGGGAGGGCAGGCGGTGGAGACTGAAGAACTCCTTGTGAGCGACGGCAGCGGCGGCTACCACAGGACCGTCTTCAAACGCATACTTCGACCAATGTAAGAGTATCCAATTAAAGCAGCCGCCATGTACGTTGAAGCAAGGCCCATTGTTAGCGCACTGCAGCTAGGATTACACCTAACGCAAACGAACATTGAGCATTTTGGACAAATTAGGCTGCTAGTTTAGCCACTGTGGTCTAGTGGTTATGGCACTCGGCTGCTGACCCGAAGGTCACGGGATCGAATCCCAGCCGTGGCGGCTGCATTTCAATGGAGGCTGAAATGTTATCTAGAGGCTCGTGTGCTCTACGATGTCGGTGCACGTTAAAGAACCCCTGGTAGTCGAAATTTCCGGAAACCTTCACCACAGCGTCTCTCATAATCCGAGCTGGTTTTGGGACGTTAAACCCCACAAATCAATCAGTTTTTTTGGGGAATGTATTTCCTGACCCTTCAGGAAGTATCTGTACTTCCTGACCCTTCTGGTCAGGAAGTACATTGATAGAGTTAAGTGAAGGACACCAACCATCAAAAAGAACACGAGAAAAGACGTTTCGGCTCCCCTGAAGGAAGCCTTGTTCACTCCTACTTTGTTAGAGTTTGAACAAGGGCTAGCAAACCGTCATCAGCTCCTTTTTTCCTAGTCGGCAATAAGCAAGGTTGCTTTGTCCGGTCGGTAGTACAGTCGGATCTCATTAATTCGAACACGCTTAATTTGAACTTCTGGTTTATTTGAACTGACGCTGTGGTCCCGGCAAAGTTGTGTTTATTTCAATGGCTGAAAACGCCCGGTAATTTGAACGCGCAAGCATCTGCGACGGTCAATTCGAACATCCCGCGCTCCGAAAATTCCTCGAATCGCGTGGCGGCACCTACGATGAGGGTATTTTCATTGGTATTTCTGACTCCGCCACGGAGGAAAACTGTAGAAGAGTGCCCCCCCCCCCCCCCTTCGTGCTTCATTTGTCAAGGTGACACCTTGCACGGGAAGAAAAAAAGAAAAACGCGCACAGCAGGCGACGCCGATGTGACGGCACAACCCGCGGGGAGACCGGGGGCCCCTTTGCCTTCCCAAAAGCCGGGCTCGACTCTCTTCTGAGGAGAGAGTCGATTCCGGTTGTGGCCTTCCCTGCTTGAGCATCTAGGATAGAATGAAAGACGCAGTTATCTGCATTGCCGGGGCATGGCCGCTGACTCTTTCCTCCGTTTTCTCCGAGAAGAGAGTCCACCTGTGCGGCGGCTCTTCCCTTTCCATCTGCCACGACCAAAAACAACACAAACCAACCCACCGAGCGATCATGTGTTGCATAGCCTCCTCGCGTGGCTGTGAAAAAAAACATTCGCAGAAAAATGCCGCGGCATTGGAGAGCCAGAGAGTATCCGTTCATGGTCGTTCTTTGTGCAGTGAGGTGCTACTTGTTTAGCCTAGTTCAGTGTGTGTGTCGCATCACATTACGTTTTTGAGTATCATGGCGCGCCGGAGCACATATCGCCCACCAAAGGACTTGAAAACAAAGATTGAAATTCTGGACAAAGTTGACAGAGGCATCCTCAGTAAGACAGATCACGAAGAAACACGGAAGAACAAAGAGTACTCTGTCAGCTTACTTAAAAGACATTGAAAACATCACAGGCCAACCAAAATTTTAATTTGCTTGATTTAACCAAAAGTTTGAATTATTGTGAGTCTACTTAGAATGACCTGGAGATACTTGTGAGCCCTCTGAAGGTCTATGGAATGACTAGGTGACAAGTTCCCTTTATTTTTGCTTTTTCGTGGCTATATTTTTTTGCTTTTGGTGTCATGAAATGTGAACGTCTTCTGTGCTGCAGTCTGTTCTCTGCTTGTCCTGCAGGTGGCCCTCAAGTTCTCTCGGCCCTTCTGGTCCGCTGAAGTGACGTCCGCAGACTTCTTCGGCCACGTGCCATCGTCACCCGAGCAGCGTGGCCTGTTCAGCGTCTTCTTTGACCTCAGCCCTCGGAAACAGCCCAAGAAGGTCAGGATGCCCCTGTGCAGATGCAGGTTTAGGGTTTATCATACTCACTCAAGCCCTGAAAAATATTTGAGCGTGTTTCAGAATTAGAGCTATTGGCGTGAAGATAGACTTGTGCAAACAGCGTGAGAACAGGACTGAGCTGAAGGGAACACGTGACAAAGCCACTGACTTGCTACCTTTTGGCTTAAAAAACATCTTCAGGCCCTTGAAGCTCTTTTTTGGATCAGCACGGGGTATTTTGTGGCCATGAGATTTGTAAGCAGGGAAAAAAAGGTACAGTCAGACACGTGTAGAAACAAGCAACGTGCCTCTCGGCCACTGTGTGGACATTTTGTAGGTGTGAGTCATCTGCCCTCATATGATGGGTTGAGGAGCAGTTAGCCCAACCTGTCCTCCCATCAAGTACTGTTTCAGGCAGAGGTGGGTGGCTCAGTGCTGAGAGGAACAGTAGGACGAGGCAATCTTTGGCTAGGCCGGCAACAGGATGCCCTGCGCTGTTCATTGTTCTAATACAGTGAAACTTCGCTATGTAGAACACAGATATATTGGTTTATTGCCTATATTGAACTCTCTAGATATCAGCTTGAAGATTGCATGCACTTTTAATCGTTTATTACGAACGAGGTCGGTCGTAAGATAGATACTATATCGAATGCCGTTGGCACAGGACATGTGTGCCATGTTGACAGGCAGCAAGCTTTTCTCGCAACATTGCTTACAATGCCTCGCTCAGACTTATATTTCTGGTGCAATTCTGGCTTGTTTTTCTGCAGTGGTATCCATCCTTAATCTTTCCTGCTTTTGCAGTAGTATCTGCATTTCTTTCTTCTTCTTTTTTGGGTGCGGTCAGCGAAGACAGTTGTCGCGGTTGCATAATAACTGGCTACTTCGCTCCATCCCATGTTTGCATGAGTGGATGCAGTCAACACCTCAGTTGCCATTTAGTAGCAGGCCACACCGCTTATACTTCAAACTAATGCAATAAGTACTCTGTTTTATGTTCCATATGAGTAATTACTGCTTGACTAGTGCTTGATCGATTGACCTTGCACAAGTTTGATGCGTTTTTCTATGCAATTTTGTATGTCGAATTCTGGCTATATTGAACCATTTTGCGATCCCCGCACTGTTTGATATATCGAGGTTTGCTGATATTCACATGTCAGGAACCACATAGTGGCACCCTCTTTTAGTGGGTTAGCAGTTAGCATTGTCGGCGGTGTTAGTGGCGCCACCGGGCAATGATATCATGTACAGTAAAACCTCGTTATAACAAAGTTGAAGGGGGAGCAGTAATTACTTTGTTATAACCATTAGTTCATTATAACCAATATCAATTTCATCTATAGGAATTTCAAGGGGCATTGCGATTGCTTCGTTATATCCAATAATTCGTTATATCCGGGCTCGTTATAACGAGGTTTTACTGTATAAGGAGCAACAAAACTGCAAGGAGTGCGGAAGTCATAGGAGAATGGCACATGTACATGTGTTGAAATAAGATGTACTGGCTGTTTGAAAAGTGATGTCAACTAGTAGGGAAAATTTTTAAGATCAATGCCGCATTTGCTCGGATCTAACAGACTGTCGGTTATGTTACGCAGCTAATTTTCTTGTGTTCACGATGAAAATACACCTGGATGTGTGGTTACTATAGCTTTAAAATTAATGCTGAGATGATGCTATATTGCTGATTAGAAAAAGAGAGACAAGTGCAATGTGCCTTCATATAATCGAAAATTTATTGTCCTGGCAGTTGTTCTTGTTTTGTGGTCCTGTTTCAATGTCTACATAAAGTTGCTTAAAAAAAGCTCGTAACTGGCATTTGCAAACAGTCAAAGATCTCCTCCCTTTGTTAGTGTTGCAAGAGTCCTGCAACGGTTTTTGGCTCACAAGACTCCACCCGCTGTTTCATAGAGGGAGAGGAACTGCCACTAGAGGCACGCCACTGTAAGAGAGCGGGTACATGTTTATGCGCTGTGCTTGGTGGAGGCTGCCATGCTGGCTCAAGGTAGTTGTTTATCATGCATCATGCTGCTAATATGCTACAATTACCGTATTTTCCGGTGTATAAGACGCACCCCCTAGCTTTCGCAAGTTCGAACGCAAAAATTAATATATAAGACGCACCGGTGTATAAGACGCACCTATATTCACTCACTTCCCGCAAAGGAACTTCATAACGTGGGGTTGAGCGAGCCTTGTAAAATGCCGTACTTACGTTTCTGAGCGCTAGTCCGTAAGAAAACTTCTGCTACACCAAACTTGCGAGAAAAAATAATGCACACCCACTGAAACGTTCCTCATGACTGCAGGAAAAATATTTTATTCGTCGACGTCCTCAAAGTCCTCGTCCTCTGACGCGCTTTGGAATACCGTATTTACCCGCATAATTTGCGCCCTCGAATAATTTGCGCACCCCTAATATTTAGCCAGCTTTGCAAAAAAAAAAAAAAAAAACTCTCATATTTTGCGCTCCCCGTTTCCAGCTCGGCGGCGCGCACGCATGGACCAACAGCCGCACGGCCGTGCCCCTCGCTGCGCAGGCGAGCGCAGTCACACGCAAAAGGGGCTGCGAGTGCGATGCCCCTTTTTCCGATTCTTTTCTCCGGAAGCCCCCGAAGCCCAAAGTACGGTCGCTAGAATAAAAGCATGGGAGTGGGGGCGAAGAAAACGGCTGAAGCAGAGTTCAAACGAGCCCGGCCTATCTCCGTCGCTCCGAGGGCCGATGTGATAACATCACCCCGATCGGGACACCTGCTGCCGATGCGGGGAGGAAAGGCCCCGCCCATCTTTTCTTTAACGAGCATGAAAAGACGCGGGGGGGGGCGGGGTAGTGTCGCTCAGCTATGGGCTGCCGAGATAGCGCTATCTTGGCAGCCATCAGCGGCTCGTAAACACTTCTACGTGCTGCGCCTTCCCTGCAGCAGCCGTACGTTTTGCAGTGTTACGTTAGATTGTGTCCAAAAGAGTTACCGCGCTAGTTGCATTATATTACATGACATACTTCTTTTTTTATTTTTCCGTTTTATGTACCTTGGTTTTGTTGTGGAACCGTAGTGCCGGCACGTTGAGTCTTAGTTATTATAATTATGACGCATCATTCGCGTCAAACTGCTCTAGTCGTTAAAAAAAACTCATCATCATCATCAACACGAGTTTCTCCCAAAAGAACTAAAAAAAAGTACGTATAAGACGCACTGTTGTATAAGACGCACCTCCGAAAATTTTGGAAAAGAAACGTGTCTTATACACCTGAAAATACGGTACTCATGTTTTTCGAGGTGACATACAATGTGGTTGTTACATTCACACGTGAATAAGCTAATACTGGTGTCACACGGGCGTTTCGAAGGCCTTCGAACCGATAGTCAATCGACTCAAAGGTCAAGTTTGAGCTGCTACACGGGCGGTTTCAATGGCCGTCGAGTCAATCGTCTATCAAGTCAACTGAGCAGCCCACAACTCCTTTGAGATTTCGAAGGCCATTGAACGACGGAAGCGGAAGCGGCGCGAACTCCGAGACTTGGCGCACCGGCAGCTCCCGCGCGCGTTAGTTTCTGAGGCCATTGCCCTATTTATGTCGTATCATTAGTAGAATGCCACGCATGTGAAAAATACTGAAAACGTGCCGACAGGCCAGCGCTCTCGCTTTATTGCATTAGTTCTAGAACGAATACGCCGTCCCTGGTATAAAAAACAAACGCCATGCAGCTGGTGGGAAGCACTGCGTGTTGCGCCATCTGGTGCCTATGAATCAAACTACTTTTGCGGCTCACGCTAGGGACTTAGGCTTAGCAGCGTCAAAACCGGCACGTTTTCTGAATAACGGCAGCAAAACGTCGCACAAACTTTGTCCCTTTTGGTCGATGGGATTCAGAGAAAGCTCAGTTTAAAGTTTGTTTCTTGCCGTCGGTGCGAATAGCAAGCAACTAGTGCGAATCAGAATTGAAGCGGGTGCTTTGGTTGCCGCCATGTTGTTGCGAAATCACTCGGCGACTCAACGGCCGTTGAAAAATGCCGTGTAGCAGCACCAGAATGTACTTTGAGTCGATAGAGTTGTGGGCTTTTCGAAGGTCATCGACTCGAAGGCCTTCCAATGTGCCCGTGTGACACAGGTATAACTTGGCTGACTCTGCAGGATACCAAGAATAGCACAAGCTGTCCGATGCCACTCCGAACTGCCACATGTCAAAGTAATCCAAGAGGGCGTAAGCGCTTACATTTGTACTTAAGATATGATTCTGTGTATTTTTTCTCAGGTGGTGTTTGGAATTCTTTTGCAGTTTATGAAGCTTTGCTTGTTGGAATAAAACTAATCCCTAGTAGTAAGGTTAAAGGGACCCATTAAATACCAATCTGTGGTTGTGATTTCCTCTTCCACATGCAGAACCCGACGTACGTTCTGATGACCTACGTCAGCGGTGATGCCATCGACCTGATTGCCAACAAGAAGGACGAGGAAGTGGTGGCCATGTGCATGGATGTGCTGCGTAACATCTTCCGTGACCAGGCAAGCCACTCTGCCTCATCTGCAAGAACTTAACATGTTGTATTAAGATGACAAAGATGCCGAAATGTAGTTAGACCTCGGTATAACAGTCAGTAATATCAGCAATTTACTTTATGTCTAGGCTTTGTTAAGGGGGGACACTGGTCTTGGAGACAGAATATAATGAAAAAAATCAGTTCTTGAAATATGGTACTTCCATGGCATACGGGCAGTGCTGAAGGGGCTGAACAAGTTTCTCGCATCTAGAATTGATATTTCAGCCACAGTAACAGTTTTTATCAAAGACAAGCTATATATTTTGACTATAAAAATGTACCGAAAATGGGCTGTTTTCATGCTGAACTACAAGGAGTGCAGCAGTAAGCATCCAGATTATATCCCTGGTGGCCACAAATCACCTAACAAAGATACGTTAACTCTGTGTTTCACTTTGCTCAAATTGGGCTTCTGTTTTTCTCATTTCTCATTATGAAAATCTTGCTGCAGTGGCAAACTTGCAGAGCAATATCCCTGCCATCAGAGCAGCTAGCACAGCCATTTTTGTTCTGGCATGCAGATTTATCTGTAGAGTACACAATGGTAGGAGTGATTTTAAAATAACATCACTTAAAATTTTTAATTTATCATTCAATTAGAGCATAACGAAGGTGTGTCTGCAACATTGATATTCAGACTGCTGCAGCCTTGCCAAAAATCATAAAATAAAAAAAAAATACTCCTATCATTGTGTAGCTTATATTTTTAGCATCTAAACATGTGTCAATAGTAGCTCTCTAATAAGGTTATTTTGTGCCATTGTACTGGCAAACAGGGTAATTAATTTTAATTATCTCTAAAACTAGTTGACATAGGAAAAACATAATCATATTTTTGAAATCAGTATCAGAAACTCAATCAATGGTGAATTTCTCTTAAAAACATGCACAAGAGAAATTCATCACATTTTCAAGAACAGTGTCCCCCCTTAAATTGATACTTGACCCTCTGGGCTATGCATTGTTGCGAAAGAATTCTTACTTACACAGAAATGCGCTGTGAGAATGTTTTAATGACAGCATGTAAGAGGGGAAAAGCTAACTTTAATAACATTTGCAAAAACAAAGAGCCCTCATCACAGTGGCCTTACGTCACGTGAAAAGCGTAAAGAAATGCAGATACAGCATATCAGTAAGAAGTGACAAAGCTATTGTGCCCATACTGCCACTGCGGCTTGTTATTAAAACCTCGGGTGTTTTTCAGATTGAGAGAGCAGCAATGTTACCATGTTCATAGAACTGCTGGCTATGAAGGATTGTTCATAGACACAGTTTCTTGTTGATCAAGATGGCTAGCTAGATAAAAGTACCGTTGGCGACACCTGTTTGCTGAACGGTCCTGGTCTCTCGCAAGTCACACACCTACACATGCTCATCGTGGCGCTACCAAAACACCAAATCTGGTGCCTGACTGTGGCATATGCGACATGAAATACAGAACTACATCAGTAGCGGAGTGTACAAGGCACGAGTTATGCAATACGACGCACGGGGCTGTTATGGCTGTTCTCATGCATCCCCCCCCACCACAGGTGGAAGAGACGCCGGTCCACGTTGGCGGCCACTTGTCATGCAAAGCGCAATTTGAAAAATACGTTTGCAGAAACCGGATGCAACTCGCCCGTATGACCACTGGCACAAGTAGAAGTTTAAATTTTTCCTGTGCAACATTGAAACATTGTTAAATCAAAATCGCAGATGAAAATGCTTCCTTGTACGGAAATAAAAAAATTCGTGTTGTTTTATGGACATCATGTTGTAACAAGCCAAGTACACTCAAACCTCATTATAACAAAGTTGCAGGGAGACATGGAACTACTTCGTTATATCCATTATTTCATTATAACTATTATTGCCCTAAACACCAATGTTTGCAATTTTGGTGCAAAATTTTAATGTGCAATTAAGAAGGCAGCACTGGCACGCGGTAATGGTGTATGGAGCCATATATGCGCTGAAGTTTTTTAAAGCAATAAGAAATAATCTAGTTATCAGTACCATGCGAATCGGCAGCCGGTGCAGCTTGTTCACATTACTGTGAAACCAGAGAAACGGGGGAGCTGTCGAACAGTCAACAGCAGAAATGCGTTCATTGTGAGCGTACTGCCGAGTGCGCCACCTTTGCCGCTGCGATGCACACAATCTGTAGGCCACCGAACATCCCCGCGCCAGCTTGGCATGGCCGGCTTGAGGTTCCCAAGGTCTCCACATCGCCGATGCACTCTCGGAGGCCACACCTAGTTGCAACAGCGTCAGGTAGCATTCGCAGGCAGCCGTAACAAGAGAAGTGCATGCGCTAACCATTCCTCACCACCGCGCACAAGCAGTAGCCACCGTTGCATTTGTACCTATCTCTGCTGCTGGCAGTCAGACTGTGCAGTTAGGATGACCTCTTAGATCTGCACTGTGCAATCTCATGTTTTGACATTTACCTGCTGCAAGAAAGGGGAGGGGGGGGATGTCAAGCGAGTACTGCAATAGGATGGCGGAAGGCGGCGGTACATATTCATATTTGTGTGCACCACTGCTTGCACGCGGCTATGCGCGGCAGTTTCATCGGGCCATGGGATTTTTTAAGGGCTACGCTGGAACACCGCTGGTAGCAATTTTGTTAGTGCAAATGCACATAGATTTTCTATTTGCGAGATGATTTCAGTTCGTTATATCCATTAAAAGGTACATTTTACTTCATTAATATGAGGTTTCAAACACATGTACGCCTATAGGGATACCAAGGGGAACTTTATTTACTTTGTTATATTCATTATTTTGTTATGTCCATTACATTATAGCATTACATTATAACGACGTACAAGTGTACTTCGTTATATTGAGAATTTTGATATATTGAAGTTTGTTGCACTGATGTTTAGCTGTACAGTCGACGACCGATAATTCGGACTCCACGGGGAACGTAAATAAGTCCGAATTATCGAAAGTCCGAAAAAACGAATGCGTCAGAAAAAGAAATACTTTTATTGACACTTCAGTGTACCGGTGGCCGAAAAAAGTTGTCAATTCGTTGCTGCACGCACTTCCGCTTACGTGCAACCAAGTCCGCCTGTATCTCCGCCAGTGTGATATGATCGCTGTACGATGACGAAAGAACAGCGAGGACTCGAGACAGGTCCGCATGCGACGGCTCCGGAGCACACGGCGCGTCATCAGAGTCAGAACCGCTGTTTGACGGTTGCAGAACCTGCTCAATTATGTCGTCGTCATTCAATTCGGCACACGACGACACTGCACTGTCGACGTTTGCAAAGTCTTCAAACGTAACAGTGTCGGGAATCGGCACACCGCAGCCTCGCAAGTCGTCAATAACGTCCGCACCTAAGCTCGTTGCGCTGGGCGGCAGGTCCGGCTCTTCAGTTGCATTGTCGCGTTCTTCGGCTGCAGTGTCGGCGGTGCCGGGCTCACTACGCAACGTAAATCCAGCGTGCCGGAAACAGTTGCTGATCGTGCCTGCCGACACAGCCTGACCGCGATGTCGATACGATCCCCCACAGTTGAGCCGTGCCTCCAAGATCGGCATTTTCAACTACAAATCTCTCAGGCATAAAGTTGCGATCAAAATAAAGCCTCATAGATTACCAATTAGCTTTTGTTTTGATTTCCGAGGCCATACTTTGTAGGGTATGGGTGCCGGAGGAGATAATAATGGCTGCCGATTCGGCGTGCGCGACAGTCGGACAGGGTCCGAATTATCGAATATAGATCTGGCAGCTGTCCGAAATATCGGTCGTCTTTACACATTACTTCTATGGGACCATCGGCGGTGCCGCACGACTGTCCGAATTACCGAGCATGTCCGAATTATCGGTGTCCGATTTATCGGTCGGCGACTGTACTACCTAAGGTGTGGGTTAAAAATTGATTTTATGTTAAGTGAGCTTCATGGCCTGATATGGAATTTACAACATTCAAATTATAGTCATTGCGGCAACCTTGTTTGTTGAATCTAATGTCATGGGTGGGGAAAGTTAACTGTGTATACAGTTAAAGTACTGGAGATGGAAAGCTGCGTGTGGCAGAGGGAGGCCAGCAGTTGTGCAGGGAGAGAGAAACGCAGGGGAAGGGTGTGATAGAGTGAGGACATCGGCATTGAGCTCTTTGATATTGTGGGCAGAAATTTCGAAATGACAAGAATGTTCTTTGAAAAAGGGAATGGCTGATGGGCTCATTTATTTGTTAGCCAAGGGCTCAGTTATTTGTTACAATTTGCATGCTGTGAAGACGGTTTTGTCAAAACACAGGAGCAATGGCTAAACTACCTGGGAACGTCTGTACCAGAAAGAAGAGGTAGCATGACGGGTGTTTATTGCATGGAAAATGTCTCCAGAATGGCAGTCCATTAAAAGCGCACTGTATGCTCCTAAAGGCAACAATACAAACACTGCACTGCCATTCACTTTGGCCTCCTCGCATGGAAACGCTTTGAGTGTGCAATGCTTCCAGAAAAGGAAAAAAACGTTGCCATCACCACAAATCAAGGAACCTCGCTACATACACACGTGTGAGGCACGTGCATGTGTACAGTACTGCGGGCATCCCAGCACAGAGACACCGTAAGCTTAGTAGGCAATGCACAGCACTCCTTTCGGCTCGATAGTAGATCACTGCATACACACACATCAGAGGAACGCAAACAGGTTATTTGCTCTGCTGCTGTGTTCCTTGTCGTATTTTCAAAATCCTTTTGTTATAGGCATCGTGCACCATTACGCTGCACAGGAGGAAGAGACCATTGTACATAGTGGGTAGTTGGAGTAACCTTTACAATGGCATCGCACTTATTTTTTCAATGGTTCTGATTAGAGCTGTACGAATAGCAAAATTTTGGGTGCAAGGTGAACTTGAATAATAATGCTTGAGTGTGAATCTAATGTTTTTGAATAATGTTTTAATCTTTAATAATTCCATGTTAAGTTACATATAATATGTACTGCTAAAAATGGGCGAGAAAACCAAATTATTGTACAACTAGGGTACTCCCACAGTGTTCCTAGAAAAAAAAAAACAGTGCAGTACCAAAGAACAGTCCTGCAGAGAAGTGTACACATGCGAGAGTTAATTTGGCCATAGTACGGTAGTGTGAACTTCGCCACAGCACACAAGTGTTATGCGGCGAACCATACTACATGCGGGAATGGGCAGTACACAACTGTTAGCCTCACCATATAATGCTAGTCTAAACTTCGCTGCAGTACCCAAGTTTCGTGCTGTGAAGCATGCCATATGCGGAAATGGGCTACTTGCCACGGGAAATAGCACATTTCTCCCCTTAATTGCAAACTTCAAATTGTTCAAATAGTAAAGGTTAGGTACCAATCAAATCAAATAGCAAACATTATTCAAAATCTATTTTAATATTCCCACATTCCTAGTTTTGATGGTGTTAGTCAGCAGATGCAACTTTGTGCATGCATGGTTGTGAATGAAGGAACACCTGTGATGTTTGTGGTTCCACATGGTTCTGATTTGTGTATTCTGCAGGCAAGTTCAGATATGGAAAGAGTAAGTACGAAATGCTTTTACAGTTGACATCACCTTAGAGAAAAAAATTCAATGAATCCGCTATCTCAAGGGGCTTTTCAAGACCCCAAATTTTTAGATAAGCTCAGTTAGGCATATTTTTTCTTTTGAACTACTTCACAGTCTTTTTCAAGTTTGTGTGTCCTGGGATTACTGAATAATGTAATTACAGTAGCCCTTGGTAATGAATAACGTTCCAGTCTGTCGTAGAAGAAGTATGTGGAATACAAATACTGTTGCAGCAGACCTCTATGTTAACACAAAATGGGTGTGTTATAACTGGAGTAAATTATATAATGTACAGACATGGCCAAAGAGCACATACATTTTTCCAAAAAAGAAGTTTTCTGAATCAAGCTTGTCAACATCGGCTGTAATGTACGGCAAACAGTTTGGACACTGTCAACATCTCCATCATTTCAAAGCTGTTCGCTTCATCTGCCATTATACCATAGCATTAAGCTCTTCTAATCCCGCTGACACTGTTCCTCTCCTGAAGATATGCCAAGCAATACTTGAAGTTGGAGGCTACTGGATTTGGAATGTCTGCAGCATAGAACTTCAACGTATATGAGTGCTGATCAGGTGCTGGCCTTATAATTTGGTCCGTCATGTCTGAATGCATGCTGTATCAGAAGCCATTGTAAAAGAACCCCAGTCATTGGAACACATAGGAAGACCAGCATAACACAACAATTTGGTATGTTGTATCCAGGTGTCTATTGCATGCAGATCTGTTGCAATGAGGCTATACCGTAGCGTTGCTTTGAAGCTTTGCATCATAACCCATGCAGAAATGATGTCTTGAGCCAAGTTCAGTGAAACGTGCTGTAACTGGTTGTTTTGCAAACTGTGCAGCAAGTACCAGATCCGAAGGGCTACTCCGTGACCCACTGGCGGGACAGCCCCTATTCACGCATGGTCTACAGCTATGTACGTTGTGGGGGCTCGGGTGAGGCCTACACTGCCCTGGCTGAACCCCTGGCTGACCGGCTATTCTTCGCTGGCGAGGTGTGTGCGTCTCCGGTGATATGTTTACGGAGCTCTTCGTTTTCTTTGTTGTTCACTCTTGCATGCAGTGGAATTCTGGGGACTTGAAAGGTGTTAATTTGGTTTGACAAGTAATTTAAGATTTAGCAGTCATAGATAACTTGAGAAACATCACAAATTGAAAATGTTTGAGAAGTGCACAATAGCCATTTGAGATGAAATTTCTGTGAAAAGTTGCATAGTTTGTCATGTGCGTGTTATACAAAAGAGGTTTGTTCTACGTGTGCGCTTACCTTGAATTTGGTTTTTCTGCCTATATAAACCTTCATGCGGCTTGGGCTTCTTATAACCTAAGCCACTTGAATCACGAATATCCGCGCCATGAAATACCGCACTATAAACAAAACAGTACTTTTCAAAGGCTACAAATGTGTGAAACGTGTTGCTGAAGCTCTGGCACTTATCAGAGAATCAAAGCATCCGCCTGGAGGGCTTTCACCTGCCCAAGTGGTAATCAAAGGGTGGATGTCCAAGTTGTGCAGTCCCAACAAAAAAATGCCGGTTAAAAAGGCTCTGTAGCGGGCTTCTGCTGGCTATCCTTTCAGACCATGCCTCATTAACGCATTTTCCTGTGAAACCACACTGCACAGAAACAGCAACTGATGTGCCCCACATTGCACGGCATCCGATTCTGTTTCTTGGACCTGTTGACGATGTCGAAAACATAGTGATGGCAAGCTGCCATTCTAGTGGTGCAACCACCACCCACATCCTTGCTTCTGTTGTTGTAAAGCCCTTGTTGAGTCGATGGCAAACCACAGGTAGTCCGCGGCCACAACCGAGAAAGTAGCTGCCACTTCTTAGGCCTTGCTCACGGGGTCCCAGGCACAGGAGCTCGCCCTCTACTGCATGGGGACTAAGCACAGAAAAAAAAAATTGCAGTTATAAGCTGAACAAAGGCAATGCATGTGAAACAGTTGTGGTTCACAGTGGAAAGGTCAGCCACGGCAACTATCCTGCGATGCTTGCTAGTGGGCGTGTATTGATGGCCAGGGCAAAAAGTCGCATCATAAACTCGTAGAGCTTTCAAATTTGCAGAAGGTTGCAGTGCAATGTCTGCACTGTAGGGCAACGTAGCTGTCATACTCAAAAAAGAAAGAAACCGAAGAGACATAGAGCGGTAACGTGAGTTGATGTGAATGCGTGTGATTGTTTGGTGCACATCGCGCGCATTTGTAAAGCAGCTGGAGCGGTCTTCTCCATTACTTGCACCTCCAGTGTGCTACAGAGTTTCCTTTTTTTTTTTTTTTTTACCCTTCACACTTCATTCATACCATGCATGTTTCCACGCCTGCTCCTCCTTCATGCCGTTTCGTTGCTCTGTCCTTGGAAGGCACACCTTCCTTGTGGAGCATGCCCAATACCTCACTTCACGGGGAAATTTCACGGCGCCCATATTGACTGGTCTTCCATTTTGGAAGGCTGCAGAATAAGCAGTATCCGTATGCATGGAGTTCTGTGAGGCAATCAGAAAGGACTGCATTATAGACGGTCCTGCACTATAAGTGGTTAAGTTATAAGTGGTCTGAGCTGTACCTAATTAGCGGGGAGCTGTATCTGTACAATGCCACTTAGCACTGCATTGCTGAAAAACCTATCTTTTTGTGTCCTGCCACCAGGGTACAAGTCGGATGTTCCCACAGACCGTGAGCGGGGCATACATGAGCGGTCTGCGGGAAGCCTGGAACATCCTTTGCCGCTTACCACTTGGCGTCGAGCCTGACCTGATGCTCGACGTCTGAGTTGGCCGCCGAAAGCCTGCGACAGCCCCTCCAAACATGTGCGTCTCAGCGGAAGCAACCTGTCTTCTTGTGTGTCTGTGCGTGAGGACAATGTGCGGATTGCCAAGGAAACGGAGCGAACTTCCAAGAAGCAACAGTGTTTCATTGCTCTTATTGTGCGTGTTCCCTTAAATGAGCTGCAGTTACAAGACCTTAACAATCGTGGCTGTCACAGTGGCACATTGACAGGTAACATTTGTTTTTCTGGGCAAAAGCAAAACACTCGAGTGCAGATGGGGAGCTGAGGATCCAAAGGCATGTGAAAAGGAAGAGTGGGCTTGGTTCTTTCTAAATCATGTGTTTCAAGGCTTCTCGACATTTATGCATTATCGTTTACTTCCACGAACATTCGCTTCCCCTTTTTGCATTCATTCAACGCCCGATGTCCATCAGTGCAAGCGTGCCGCAGATGGCAAAGACAGAGTGCATTGCTACTTAGGGCACCGCATTGATCATTTCTAGAGAAGGCCTGTGTAATGTAATATCATGCCAGCTGTGCATACATTGAGGCTGGCAGGGCAGTTGTCACTGTTGTGGCTTACACCATAGCTCTGGAATGCAGTAGACTCTCGCTATTTCAAACTTGAGGGGACCCCAGAATTGTGTTTGAATTATCAGAGTGTTGAATTACCAGATGCAAGCAGAAGTATCGCTTGGTGCGGCATGCCAGGGATAGCAGAAATGGCCAGTTGTCATGTGCATTGCTGCTGCCTCAAAGTATATTTTTGCTTCTGTTTTTGTTTTGCTTTTTCTACTAGTGGTTCTGTATGTTCTCGCAAGTGTTGACAGGTGATTGACTTTATTTCGGGCTGTTAAGTACCGTATTTACTTGCATAATGAATGCACTTTTTTCCTGAAATACAGAGGAAAGTAGGGGGTGTGTTTATTATGTGGGGTAAATTTTACGAAATATTTTTTCAGTTTGAACAAAATGTTTTAACATGCAAGAAAGATGGTATTACGACCTGCAGTAAAGCTTAAAGAGACACGTGCAATGAAATTTTATTTTAGGAACAGCAAAAAAGCAGCCATATGGCGTTGGTACCACATGACTCTGCGCCCACTGCGACAGCCTTGTGGTGGCTGTATTTTGTTCCATTACAATGGCCTTTCACTTCCGTTTCACACGTGGGGTTTGCCCACAGTGCTGCGAAACCAGAAAAATAAAAATGGCGACGCTGTAGAACGGTCAGCTGTGAAAAAAAATGAATGAGCGGCATGCAGCATTCTTTATCGTGCGTAAAGTTTATAGCTATAGTTTCTATGCCTATATGGGTCCCGCCCATAACGACGACGCCACGACCTGCCCGATGCGAAGGCCAATGATGTCACCGATGAAATCTCGGAGACGTCCAGCCACATCAGCGTTCGACAGTGTTCGCAGGCGGCATTAACAGGAGAATAGATATTTTCCGTAACTGCATGCAAAATGGCTTATAATCGCATTTCTCCCTCGTATCTATGTAGAGCTTATCACGCGCATTAAGCACGGCGTCTGAGATTACCACGATGCAACTCGGACACCACGTCCCGACCGCTTAGGCTTAGCTGCGCTAGCCTGTGCAGCACACATGGCGGCACTCCGCAGCAAGCCGGTGTGAACTGTGATAGCACGGAGGAATGCAGCATTGCTAGTAAGTTATGTTATCACTGCTTGCACGTGGCTACGCCCGGCTATGCCGGCAACGTGCGGCAGTTTTATCGGCACACGGGAATTACAAGTTGCCACGCTGAACGAATCGCGAATAGCGCTAGTCGTTCGGCGTGGCAGTTCAAAGTTGGGTTGCGTCTATTACGCGGAAGAAAGGAAAATCCGGAATTTGACTACTAAAGTTGAGGGTGCCTTTATTATGCAATTGCATTCATTACGCGAGTAAATACGGTATACTAATGGGAGCATGAATCTTCAGCTAAACAAAACCAAGGCCCCATTATTTCTGGTAATGATAAACGTATGAATTGATGGTGTTGCTTGAATAGTGCAGTTTGAACAAAGCAGCTTTTAAGCAAGCATTAAATATGTAGCAGGCAACCAAATATTTATTTGAATTACCGCAGTTTGAATTATTGAGAGTCTATGTATAGAGCGTTCCTTGGTCTGGGCGGTCTTCCTTGTAATTTTTCGACCAGCTAAAGCAGGCTACAGGCTTTTATCGCGTTTGTTCCAAGCGTTTTGTCCACTGCTTGTACGTACTTCCACTCGATTGTAGATTTAATTGTAGATTGTAGAGTTATGTTAATCTAATGTTAGATACAGTGGAACCTCGTTCATACGTTTTTCAGCGGACCGGGGAAAAAGACGTAACAGCCGGGAAAACACAAGAGTGAGGAAAGCTCCTAAAATGAATGAGAACAGGGCCGCTTTGACTTCAAACAATTTATTTCAGCAAGGCGAGCCATCTAGGTCGCCAACCGATAATTCGGACAGCCGCGCAGTACCGCCAGTGCCCCCATAGACTTAATGTGTTAAGACTACCGATATTTCAGATGCTTTCTAGCCCTAAATTCGATAATTCGGACTCCGTTCATGGCTGTCGAGCGCAGTGAATGGGCCATCATTATAGCCTCCGGCGCCCCGAAGAGAGAAAGTATGGCCTCAGAGATAGCAAAGTTGTGATCATTGAGGCTTAGTTCCAGCGTGACGCGCCAATCACCGCATCCTGTTCCGACACCGCGCGCGTGGTTTGTGATTGCGAGTACGGCTGGTCGGCTGGTCATGTCGAGTCCACGATCGCTCGACAGCACTTTCACGTTTGCGCACCCCTGATATTTAGCCAACATGACGAAAAAAATCCTCGCATATTTTCCGCTCGCCGTCCGTCCCAAACCAGCTCGCCGATGCACGCACGGACAGATTTGGACAGCCGCGCGGCTGCGTCCCTCGCTGCGCAGGCGAGCGCAGTCATACGCAAAAGGGGCTGCGAGTGCGATGTCCCTTTTTCCGATTCTTTTCTCTGGGACCCCCCGGAGCCCAAAGTACGGTCGCTAGAATAAAAGCACGCGGGTGGGGGCGACGAGAACGGCTGAAGCAGAGTCAAATATGCCCAGCCCATCTCCCTCGCTCGGAGGCGATAACATCACCCCTATCGGGACGCCTGCAGTCGAAGTGGGGAGGAAACACCCCGCCCGTCTTTAATGAACATGAAAAAGACGCGAAAGCAGGGGGGCGGGGGTGTCGCTCGGCTGCCGAGCGATCGCATGGCTGCCGAGATAGCGCTGGTGCTCGCTCTATGTGGCAGCCATCAGCGGGCGGTGATTCCTGCAAGCATGACCAAGACTGTCAAAAGTCAAATCAAAATAGCGGTGCCCGCGCAGGTACGGCGTGCCAGGTTGCGACGCATCATGCGGGAACAGGCCCACAGTTGCGGCGTAACAGTGGGGTTTGCAATACATGGGATCCTATAGGACCTATGCCGGGATCGATGAAAAACAGCGTAACAGTCGGGAAAACGCAGCAGTGAGGAACGTAACAGCGGTGTTCCACTGTATCTTGGCGCGTTGCACACTTGGAAAAGCATGGTATTGCAGTGATTTTACGAATTCTGAATTTGAGAATGGTACGTTGGCTCACCTAACACCTTGTACTTAGTTGCTGGACACTGTGTTTAACAGTCGATTACATGGCGGACATCAAACGAACGATTAAGAAGCCAACTGTGAAAAGAAATATTGGACTGCGCAAAGGCCTAGTCTCAGAGAGCATAGACATAGAGCAGCCTTTGTGCGAAACTTCGCGTTTGATACACAGATGGACGTATCATGAAAATCTGAAAATCTTGTGGAAAAAAATATTCCTTACTGGTCTCTTTGAAAGAAATACTGCCTTTGCCAGTTATAAAAGATGATACACCACTTTGGTAGTGCGGCATCTTGGCATGACCTCCGAGATGAAGTGCAACCTGGGCGCAATGAGGTGTCTCAGAGGCACTGTGCTGGGACCATAGATTAATTACGTCTGTTAATCATCCAGTGTCGCATTGCGCACTATGGATTGGGTGAGAACCAAATTCGTGGGTGGTGGCTCTTAGCGACGTTCCAAGGAACCCTTGTTACGTAGGCATGCCAGCATGCAGCTTTCACTCAAGTCTTAGTCTCGAGAGAGCGAGGGCAACTGTTCAAGCTTTTGCAACCATCCTTGTACTGCACAGGTGCATTACATTTTTCAAACGTGATCGCCTGCCTCTGACCAATCCACATGCCCTGCTTGTATGCTTTCAGTGCCCAAAACCGTGTTAAGGGTCCTTTAATAAGAACGTGTCAGGATCACGTTGAATTGCCCTTTAAGCCTCTTCGCGTCTTGCTGGAAGGAAAAGACCTGCGCTGAGCAAGATGCGAATGAACACTCGTAATGCAAATACCCACTATCCTATACCATTGACTGTCCTTTGCTCAGTTCTGGTGTGAAGAGCATGCACTTAAAAATTAAATATTGGCCCAACAGCTGTTATTGGGGACATAGATGTCAGGGTATTCCAAAGCGGCAGTGACAGTCTAGTTGAGAAATGGATATTGTGAGAGTCTGCGAGCCTAGTACTTTCCTCCCCCTCCTTTCTCTATCTGACTGCACAGAACAAAACATCCCTGTTCCCTTGTTTCCCATTCCTTTACTTCATATGTCATTGTCCATCAGTTATATATCTTGTCTCTCTCTCTCTCTCTCTCTTTCCTTTTTTTCTTTTCTTGGCACTTGTCATGCATAAAGCAATTTTTTTTTTTTTTAAGGAAAGCAGCTTGCAATGTGTACATGTTCTTACATTCCCATTTGGAATCATGTCTGGCACTGTGCTACATGCTCTGAACAGCAAACTTCTCCATTTATATTTCTGAATCTACGTGAACTGTAGTAGTGCTGCCCTGTTTGATGTTTGTTGACTTCAATGAGATATATTTTTTTTCTTTTGGAAAAGGCACTTTCATTCTCTTTTTCTCTTTGCATGCATACCTGTCACCTTGGTACATATTTGTGTTGTCACATTAGCAACCTTTGCATGCTCTCATTTGCTGTTCTTGCTTGCGCTATTAGTTGTGCTAGCTTCCTATAGGCTCCCACCTTGGTAGGTGCCTAAAGGACCGTTCTTTCAGGGACATGAAGCCAGATTGACTGTGATACATCAGCACCATTCATTTGTCAGTCCTGCAAAGAACAGCATATTTCTGCATTGTAAAGCATGTGTAGTGTGGGTTCCCTTTGTATGTTATTGTAAGAACCTGACAAAGCACGCCTGATTTATTGGCTCCAGTAATTATAGCAATGCACATTGGTTGCCATCTCTTTATTGACCTCATTATAGTGAGCATGCTGTTAATACTGAAATAGTTACAGGCTTCAGTAATAGCCCTTGGATATTCTTGCAAACAAGAGTTGTCCGCCAAACGCCCCTTCTTTTGTCTGAGGCTTTAGTTGAGTAGTTTCTTGAAGGCCTCGATTAAAAGATGAACAATAACTAGCTTATCCTTATTTAAAGCCTATCCGACAGTACTGACTATATACGTTGTTGTTTGGCAGGCCGGACTACCTTCTGTTTGTTTGACTCTTCAAAAATGTGGCAGTGCAGGCAGATTTGTAAATGCAAGCATATAAGGCCAGTGTGGATGTCACAAGCTTGTGTGGCAAGGACCAAGCACTGTAGCATGATGATTGTATGTTACGACAAGGGTTTGTCCAGAATTTCAATTCTCGGGGGGTGTCACCGATGGTGTTACCAGAACGCAGGAGTGTGTGAGTATGGAGTTATAGGTTAGCTGAAAAACTTTTTGGGGAGAGGGGGCGGATCCACCCGAGGTGGTGTTAGGGGTATTGCATAAATCCCTGTCTCATGCACACGACAAAAGACCTGTTGATTGAACTGATAAGGTGCGATATATTTGCCGTTCAGAAGGAACAGACAGCAACAAAGTCACTGTCACCGATGTCCCCTTTTATGATACAGCATGCATGCTTTTAACGTCCTGTACATTTTTTTTTTTCTTTTCTTTAAAAAAGCTGCTTGTAACTAGGGGATCTGTCCGTGTGCAGAAAACCCTAGTACCCTCTAGGGAGCAGTGGAAAAACCAACATGTATTTTTCAAAACTTTTCTTATGGCACTCAATGGCAGCTTGGTTCTCCCATTCTGGTGATAGTGTACAGTCCTTTGCTTTCCATTCCATTCTTCCGGGTGTATAATGTATGTGTAGCCCTCATTCGTAGGTGACAGTAGTCTTTCTTTTATCTGCTGTGCAATGAGCCATGTTCCAGGACGCAATCTTTCCACCTTTATCTGCGTCTTTATTTGCAAACTTTTTGCCAGGACTTCTCTTCCTTGTTGAAAACTTGTCAAGGTTGCATCCACTTACCAGGTCAGAATGTCGATTCGTGTCGAGCTCTCAGTTCATCTGCCACAATATCTCTCGCTGCAGAGGTTGCATGTGGCAGCTGCTACAGCCCATTTATTGTATGAATTCTGCTGAAGAAAGATTTTACAAATAGCAGCAAATACTCCGCCTGTAGAATACGTGCGGCATGCCGACCATGTAAATAAAACCCATGTGCAAGCATGCTGCTTGCGTGTTTATGCTATTCCTTTGAAAGGTAGAGCTGCAAATACTTTTGGCACAAGGGCAGTTTGTAGAGAGGAAACTCTGGATATTGACAATGTGCCCGGTTTTATTCATTTGTTGAACAAATGAAGCACGTCAGCTGATGAGTTGGTGGGCCACATAACATTTATACCCTAAGCGAAAGGTGTCACCTAATGAGAACCCACAGATTACATTGAGTTGCCCTGTTAAAACAGGTAAGCTGCCACTCGGGGGCGGAGGGGGCATAAGCTCTTACCAAAGCGAAATGGAAGGCTATGGAACCATTGGGTAGGCACATTAGGTAGGTAGCCATTAAGTAGGTTGCACTCCCAAACTACTGCACTGACAACAAAGGTTGTCAGCTTACACGGAACAATCGAAAACAGTTCCAGTCTTGTATGGGTGGGGGGCGCCCAGAAGGCCACACGGGCAAGATGTGTTGGCTGATAGGAATGCCATTGAGCCACTTACAATGTTAACTTAAAACCAGCACCATTTGAAAATTTATGTGGAAACTGAGAGAACTTTTGCAGGAGGTTAACACCCACTTTCAGAAAGACGGTTTCTTGAAGTGTCTTGTGCTTTTCGTGAAGCATCCTGTTCAGCGTTCACTTGTGAATCTTGGTGATAGGTTGGCTAGAATCACCAGGCGTGTGATTATAAACTCATAGTAGTGCATGGAATCGCAAATGTTCTTATAAATCTTTATATTTCATTGTTTCGTGCGCTGGGCCACATAGCTTAGATGAAATTGCAAAAGTAGTGGTCACGCAGAAATAAACAGGCACTCCGGCTGTCTGTCTACATAATGCCTGTATGTGTGCACCACTTTTACACAAAGCAAAATCTCATTTATGAGAAAACATTCATTTGTTCCCCATGTCATGTGTATCTCTGTCAGATCAAATGCACTTCCGTAAAAGAAGTAAAATGCGTTTCAGCTATGTACATATTGCTAAAGGAAGAATGGGCTGCAGTGATCTTGCTCATAGAACTGGCATGTTGCCTAACACAGCTGAAAGAAAGCAGTGAGTGTGCCATGTTTAAAAAAAAAAATGTGGATCAAAGTTGGCAGTAGCACAAATGGAATGACTGCCTTAGCTTTCTTGGGCGTATACTTGTTCAGTGACATTTGTTTAATGTTTACTCCAGTCAAATGATACCAGACATCGATGTTAATGCCTGAGAAGGATATGTACCTTGTCGGCATCAAAGTGGTCGCTCTGCATGCACTGTTTTTGTGTTGACTCTGTTGCAGTGCAAATGGATTCACTTTTTTTCATGATGTGTTGTCATTTTTTTGCTCCTGGTAGGCACAGCTGACCGCACCAACAGCCCTCCTGGCTTGTGTGAGCACCATTGGTGCTGTTTGTTTCTACCTATTTTTATTGAGTTAAGCTTTCTTGTGTTGTTTCCATTCTGAGCCTCTTAACCATACTGTCTGTGGAGCAATGGAATGTGAATACAAACATGTCACTGTGAGGTTGCCCAAGTTGTGTGTTTCCTTGCCCTTTGTGATAAGAGAAGTGACACCTCCTTCGCATTGTAAATAAATGTTCGCTGAGCCAATGAACAGTGCTGCTCCCTTTTCTCTTTTTGTTTCTTTTTTTTTTTTTTTACTTTTGTGAACACATAAAAAATTGGCAGCCTTTTCCTTGCCGAGAGAATAGGGGGAAATGAAGCATGGCGTGCACATGCCCAACTTATTTTCTATCTTTCCTGGTGCTGTTCCTTTGTTTGCCCCGCCACGGTGGTCTTGTGGCTATGGTACTCGGCTGCTGATCCGAGGATCGTGGGATAGAATCCCAGTCATGTCGGCTGCATTTCGATGGAGGCGAAATGTGAAGCCCCGTGTGCTGTGCTATGGCAGTGAAAGTTGAACCACAGGTAGTCAAAGCTTCCGGAACCCTCCACTGTGGCGTCGCTCGTAATCACAGAATGGTTTTGAGATGTTAAACCCCAGAAATAAATTTCTTTGTTGTTATTCAAAGGACTTCAAGGGGGCCCTGAAATGCATTTTACGCAGATTGATTTTATTGTACGTTTGCTTTGTGTCGGAATTGACTGAAACACTAGTGAAAGTGGCGAAATTGAACTGTATTATATGTTAATTTGTACCTGAAATCGGTTTCCGTGTCATCATCAAAGTGGTCGCTCTGCATGCATGCATGAAATCGGTTTCTGAAAAACTGTTGATGTATGGCGCCGCAGTCATGCAGCACCATACATCAGCAGTTTTTCGGAGCGGATATGACACACCATGCTGGCTTTGCTGCAGGTTCTGATTGGCCGGGAACAGTAGGAATAAAAATATGCATCCTGCGTGCTTACAGTGCATCGAATATAAGAAATTTCAAATTGAGAATGTGTTTTATGCTTGCTAAAGCTACTAAAAGGTACAGATTTGTCCATTACAATTTCATTTTGCTTGTAACCGACACAAGGAGCGCTGTGCGGCCCATGTGGTGGTTGTGGTAGGAAGGCCACAGAGGGCAGCGCGGTTCCAGTTCTGCAAGGTGTAAGCCAGATTTTAATTGAAGCAGCGTGCACGTTTCGGGATCCTGATATCTGTCGTCTGCTTTTATTTTGAATTTGTAAGTTTTAGAACTTGAGTTAGCCTGCATCGTTCTCGGAAACTGATTTTTGCATTTACCTCGAACAATACAAAGAATCCGTTTCGATGCGAAGCTCAGTGAGTAAAATATGGTTTCAGGAAGCCTTTAAAGGGACCCTGAAACGATTTTGCTAATTTTGTACTAATGCGTTGCACCGAGAGCTTGTGTCCTTCTGATCATTAGCATAATATCAGCACCTTGCATTAAGCGTGCAATTTAGTTACTACAGTTTTAAATATGCACATCGTGAAAGAACGACGCGACTGGACTCAAAGCGTTTTCAACCGCCCCACCCGACGGGACATGCGATGGGTGCCTCGAAGCACAATTAAGCCATAGGACGTCACAAGAACCGCCAACGGTATCTTCGCGGCATAGCGGCGCGCACGAGTCGCCGGAGCGCTATAATAGGCTATAATCTCGCAAAGGCTATAATAGCACTGCCGAGGCCGAGGGCTCAGTAGAGATATATTGCGGCGCTATGCTGCTACGGAGGGCTCGACACAGCGGCTGATGTGGAAGGCGCAGTCGTCGCTAGCGCGCACTCCGCAGCTGATCAAGTTGAGGAGGAACAGCAGTGGCAAGGAGGAAGGCGACAGAAATAAGCCCATAGTTGCCTTAGCACAACGTGCTTTCCTTAATTTATGGTGTGAATGATTTCACAATTGTGCTGCTTCATCAGTGACAGTATCAAAAAGGCGTTTAGTGACCCTTTAAGGGACTCTGCCGTCCTTCATCGCTCTGCCGTTTTTTTGGTAGCTTTCGAAGTGTCCCAGCGTGCAGTGGTTTCTTCAGAAAGTGAGTAGAAATTGCTAAAACATTTTTTTTTTTTTTTTCATCCACGAATTCGCTCCATTTCTACGTGTAAACGCCGACTGCAATGGTTGCTGGACGCGTCTCCCCGAGCAACCTTTCTGGGCGCGGGCGACCTTTTCCCAAAGGGAACCGGCTTCAAGGACGATGTTACACGGGATACGAGTGGGAGAGGCGAGGGAAAGTCTGCGCGCTGGGGTGCGGCCCGGACACATTGAAAACAAGGCAGCGCTGCACGCGCGACAAGCGTAGGGAGCCTACATGACTGCTTTTTAAAAGCAGTCCATGTAGGCTCCCTAGACAAGCGCATGACGACGCTAGGGTGGCTAGAATGGGGAGGTGTGAGTACCGGCGGCGCTTGCCTACGGCCGCGCGTGACCCCTCCTCGCACCGATGCCACCAGGGGGAATGTGGCGCTGCCGGTTCCAGCGGGGTAAAGTCTGCGGGGTAGCTGCGGCTGCGCCGGTAGCACGTACCGGCCTCGCCCACGCTACCGCCGATGTGAGCTGGTCGGTCTCGTCGCCAGTTTTGGACTGTTTGACGGCGAGATGTAGTCAATGTAGTCGAGAGCGAAAAAGAAAACTGAACGTTGGTGCTCCTTGCCTGGTTGCGACACAGAAAAACACCGGAAAAAGCTTCTCCCCTCCGTGCCCCTGCCTGCAAAGAAGGGTTTGATCCGAGGGTCGCGGGATCGAATCCCGGCTGCGGCGGCTGCATTTCGATGGACGTGATGTTGAGGCCCGTATACTATGCGATGTCAGTGCGGGTTAAAAAACCCCAGGTGCTTGAAATGGCCCTCTATATACTTCGACGTCTCTCTTAATTATAGCGTGGTTTCGGGACGTAAAACGCCAGAAATCAATCAATCAATCAATCAAGCGTTTGCCAAAGGCTGACAAGGTGTTGCAGGAGAACTTGGCAATTTGTTGCAGCGGTTGCTCATTCGAGGAAATATATACTGGAGACAGCGCAGTAACTGATGTCATAGCTGACAGAAGATGGAGCGAGAGGGCAATAGGTATTAAAAGATAAGGACAGTGAGAGCGAGATATATTATTTGTAGAAAATATGCGCGCAAAGGTCTCAAAGTTCGTTTTATATGTGGCCATCTCGGGCGTTGTCGACCGAGCGAACACTGAAACCTTGCGTATATTATAGACCAATGTTCCCGACAGTTTTCCTTTTTTTCCCCATTTGTGAATGAACGACGTCAAAACCATATTTATTGTTTCACTGTTTGCAGTCATAGTAAACTGCTTGTATCAGTACGAAATGACATGCCTCGTCGTTACAAAAGGTACGGCTGTGTGCCCACTGTCAAGAACTGCTGAAGTGGCTAATGTGGCATTTGAGGCATGCGCCTTTTCAGCACGATATAAAATCAGTACTTAATTAGAAGGCAAGATGGCGTACACTTATACAGGACAAGTAAATGCCGTTCCTGAGCCGCAAAAGAACAGGTACCACATAAAAAGTAGAAAAGTGAATATTAAATATAAACGTCCAAATATAGAAAACACCGCCAGGAGTATATTTACCGCTCTGGGAAAAGTGAGTGGGAGATTTACGATAAAATTTAACATTGGAACCGGCACCCTAAAAAAAGCCTCCTTTTAGTAAATAACTACGTACGAGAACACTATGCGGACATGATCAAAGACGAGAGCATCATTAAGTGGACCGACTTAACAAATGACACATGTGTACAACATTTTTCAGCTGAATGTTTTCCCAAGAAAGCTACATTTAAGCTGCTTTGAGAAGTGCTACGCTGTGAAAAGTCTTAGTGAGAGGCTTCATCAAATAAATGGCATATATGCAGTTTTCCCTAGTATGTGCACCACTGATTCTGTTGAGTGCAAGTGCTTTAATGGCCATCACCGAAGAACAAAACTGTGCGGTCAGACTACGTTGGTACACTCGCTAACGAAAAAAACACACACACACACATTTACGGTTCTAAACTGGAAGTAGCTTTTAGTGTGTGAGGAGCGCGTCGCAGTGCGTCGTCTGCTCCGTTCCCCGCGCTCATGCCTACGCCCCTTGCGGCATCGGTGCGCTTTGGGGTCACGTTTGCGCCGCCGTTGCTCACACCTCCCCATTCTAGCCACCCTAACGACGCCCCAGTTACAAGCAGATGGATGGATGGATGCTATGAGCGTCCCCTTTGTAACGGGGCGGTGACATGTGCGCCACCAGGCTCGTAGAACTTTTTTTTTTTCTCTCTCTCTTTAAGGTTTCCTCATGCCTTTTAAATTTACTTCAATCAAATCGATCATACTATAGCAAAAACGGAAATTCATAGCCCAGTTCCTTGCCCCTTATGGCAGAAAGTCCATATTTTTCCCTATAATTATTTTTGTTCGTTCTCCCTAGTTTTCTGCCACCAGTATTCTAACTGTCTCTTACTTATTTCAATCGCGGCTGTGTTCAGCTTCCCGTTGTTCGCCGTAAAACCCAAGGCTTCCTGTAGTGTAGTGCCCAAACGTAGACCTGGGTGGATATTTCCGCATTCAGTCAGAACATGCTCCGTCGTTTCCCTATCTTCCTCACAGCATGTGCATTTCTCTTCTTTACTAAATTTCGCCTTATAAATACGCGTTCTAAGGCAGCCCGATCTCGCTTCAAACAATAAAGCGCTTCCTAGCTCTATTATCATAAAATGCCTCCCTCTTTATTTCGTTTTTGCCCTCTCGGTAGTTATTCAGAGTCGGGGTTTTTTTTTTTTTTTCCATCGCTGCCCTCTAGTAAATCTTCTCCGCCTCTCTGACTTTTCTCTTTACGCTCTTTGTTGTCAGTTCTCTTAGAGCCGTATATTTACTGGTGAGCCTCCTAGTTCTCTGTCTCCACTGCGTGTCCACGCTCTTTATATATAAATAGCGGAACACCTTCACTGCCCACCTACTCTCTTTCATATTCCTTAGCCGGACACAAGGAGAGCAGTGAACAACACGAACGCCGACTAACAACTGATGCACAGCACAGAGGCGAAAAAGAAAGAAGACACACAGCTTATCTGCGCATGCTCGGAATGGTAGCGCCACCTGTCAATCGGTTACACGTGCCGGTCTTCGCGATAGACAACTCCTAAGGCTTTCTATCTCCTCTCTGTTTAAGCTAATCGACGGCTGACTAGCTCACGCATGCACTTCCACAGTGAATATCCTTTCCTGAAGCCAACTTGGTCAAATTCTAGTGATTACTTGCGCGTGAATTAATTTCTGCAACGTTCGAGAGGCATTTAAGTCATTCGTTATTTCCACGTGTTACAAAGTCCTGCGAACTATCGGCTACGTGCGACCAACTCACTCTGCTGTAACCTCATATCATATGAGACGGGGTGAAAAACATGGGAAATCCGCTACGCCAAATCGCGTGGAAGAGGGTGAAACCGGAGATACGCTTAAATCTAATGACCTAAACATGGAATGCACATGTCGCTAACGTGATATCATCAGGAAACAAATCACCGGGGTTTCTTAAACGTCATCTTCGCCTCGCCCCACATCACGTAAGATTGCTCGCTTATACAAGTCACTCGTTCTAGAATCTGCTATATGGAGCCCGCATCATGTTAACCTCATAAACGATCTAGAATACAGTCCAAAATCGTGCCACAACGTTCATCTATTCTTCTTATTCGTACGACGGCAGTGCTCCAGCGTTGAAAACTAAATCTGCGATATCGCCTCTCTCAGTTCGCCGTCGCATAGCCACTCTATTACTGTACCATAAATTCTATTACTCATCACTTAATCGTGCACCTTACGTCATGCCAGCATCGTACATCTCTCCGCACCGGCCACACCCTTCAAGTTTTTCGTCCACGGGTCCGAACTGTTACTTTTTCAGCTTCCTTCTTTCCACGTGCAGCTAAAGATTGGAACGGCCTTCCCCAACATATCGTCCACATGCATCACATGTGCTTCATTTTTTAATGAAAATTTAAATAACCTTTTCTGTGTATAGACAGATGTTACATTGTTATTCATGTTTTTCTGACCCAACTCCTCATGTAATACCCCCATGTGGTGTGGGGTCTTTAAGGAAACAAAATGAAATTGAAATGAAATCTTTTAAATCACCCGCGAATCAGTGACGCGCATGCGCCGTGCGCAAACGACTTTTAGCGCAGTGATGTCAACCATAGGGATTTATCCCTAGACTCAGGGTATTTAAGTGTCAGTTGGGGATCATAATATCAAAAGGACAGAAAGTTGAGCGAGTTGGTAACAGTCAGTGATGTTCCGTGCAGGAAATTTTCCCTTTTTCAGGAAATTTTCGACCGTCATTTTGGACGAAAGGGAAAAAGGGAATCTTCGCAATATTGCAGGGAATTTTGGAGGTGAAGACATATCCTTATAATGTTCGAAACACTTCTGTTATGGGGCGCACTTTCGGTTCGTACTCGGCTGGCAGCTTTCGGTTTCTTCAATCGTTCCTCAAAGGACTCGGAGAAAATGACCACATCGTCCAGGTATACAAGACAGCTCTGCCATTTCAAGCCGGCGAGAACGGTATACATCATCCTCTGGAAAGTGGCAGCAAAGACCCAAAGGGAGAACTCTGAATTCATAAAGGCCGTCTGGGGTTACAAACGCCGTCTTTTCTCGATCTCGCTCATCAACCTCAATCTGCCAATAGCCGCTCTTTAAATCAATGGATGAAAAATACTTTGCGTGCCGCAGCTTGTCTAGAGAGTCGTCGACGCGTCGAAGCGGGTAAACGTCTTTTTTGTAATGCTATTTAGCTTCCTGTAATCAACGCAGAAGCGCAGTGTTCCGTCCTTCTTCTTTGCCAGGACGACTGGTGAAGACCACGGGCTAGGTTGAATGACGCCATCGTCGAGCATCTCCTTTACTTGCGTTTGAATGGCCTCGCGTTCCTTAGCAGACACACGGTAGGGCTGTTGTCGGATTGGACGAGCATTGTCATCGGTAATAATTCGGTGCTTGGTGAGTGGTGTTTGGTGGACTTTAGACGAGGATGCGAAGCAAGCCTTGAAATCTTTTAGTAGGTCGTGAAGTGCAGCCCTCTCGCCGTCGGAAAGCTTCGAACTGACGTCGATGCGGTCAAGAAGATTTTCACCAGCATTCGTTTCCTCGGATGCGAAACACTCTGTGACGCCAGTAACGGGATCGCCATATGCCACAGCGGTACGTACCACGAAAGAGATGCTGATGTTCGTAGTGGAAATTCGTAATGAGTACCTAGAAGCAGCAAAAGCGAAACGTTGCTTTCGGCAACAGCATCGCCGTCTCGGAGGCCTTCGCAGGTAAATTCGACAGGAACAGTCGCTCGCGGTGGTAACGTCACGCTGTCTTCAGCAACGCGCAGCACAGGTTTAGGGCAGCTCTGAGCGTCTTGTTCTGTGGCGCGCTGTGTCGAGAAGGTCACAAAGAGCTCGCGGAGGTTTATAACTGCGCCGTACTCGCGAAAGTCCATACCGAGAATGAGCTGACGCGAGCATTCGCGGACTATGCATGTGAGCACAAACGTTGATGCCCGAATCTTGACATCTTGCAGTGCAGCGGCCCAGCTGGGTAACGTGACCTAGCTCCAGCTGTGCGAACACGCGTTCCATTCCATGCCGTTATAATTAACTTAAGAGTCGTTGCCAGATTTCCGCAAATTATCGAATAATCTGCACCGGTTTCTACAAGTGCATTGACCTCATGACCGTGTAGCAGCACAGATATGTCAAGCGAGACTCGATCGTGAAGTTCGGATATGGCCGCCGGAGATCCCTTGTCACTGCGCTCGAATGGGGATTTGATGATATAACGAAAGGGAAGGGGTCAAGCGCTCGTTTATTTGTTAGAAACAACTTGGTCGGCCGAGGTCACGGGATCAGAGTTGAGAACCGACCGGCCGGCGATCTATCTCTCTGGAAATGCGAAGCGTTTGCCCCTTCGTTTTTCTTGCTGCGAGATCCTCTATATCCGGACAGACAAAATGGGCCGCGTTTCGGTTCAGCAGCTGCATAACTTCATCAACGAGCGTACCGATTATATTCGAGACGGTTTTTGTACGTAGTCGCTGTCTAGGAAGCGCCTCGAACATAGCACACTTGCTCTTGTAGGACTGAAGTTTCTCACTTTCCTAGCAGAAATTACCCACTCAGTGGGCATCTAATCTTGAGGGAATTTATGAAATGCTGCTGCTCCGCAAACGTAGATAATGCCGCAGCTGAAGGACTCACAAAAGTTCGGTATGGCAAGTCCGCTTCATCAAATGAGTACATGGGCCGCAGCAAAGGCAATATTGTAAAATAATCGGTGAACTTGCTACCGGAAAAATCTCCAAGCATGACGACAAAGCATTGCGGTGCCCAGAAACCAGCACAAGCTCCTCTACTGACACCTCCTCACCTACTCTCCCGACCAAGTTTGGGCGCTCATATCACTGTTCAGTAGCGCACCCAGGATCTCTGCCAGGGGGGTGGGGGGGGGGGGTAAGGGGGGTTCAATTTTTCACGAAGGGCCGGGCATGCGATTACACAGTTGTTGGGTGTGTAAAAAAAGTAAATAAAACGCCAAGTAATAGTAACATCAATGATGATGATTAATTTTATTATTTTTTCACCGTTTTGCAGAGACATTAGCTCCACATTCTTCTAGTACATAGGAACAGTTACGGAGTGGGAGGGGGGTTAGGTCAGCCTCAGGCGGGGGGGGGGGGGGGGGCTTACACCCCCCCCCCCCCGTCGATGCGTCACTGAATGACCTAACATGGAATTCGCATGTAGCTAACGTGATATCATCAGCAAACAAATCACCGGGGTTCCTTAAACGTCATCTTCACCTCGCCCCACAGATTGCTTGCTTACAAGTCACTCGTTCAACCTAAACTAGAATACGCATCAGCTGCCATATGGAGCCCGCATCATATTAACCTCATAAACGATCTAGAAGCAGTCCAAAATCGCGCTACAAGGTTCATCCATTCTTCTTATTCGTACTAGTCGTCAGTGCTCCAGCGTTGAAAACTAAATCTGCGATATCGCTCACTCAGTTCACCGTCGCACAGTCACTCTATTACTGTATACCACAAATTCTATTACTCATCTCTTAATCGGGCACCTTACGTCATGCCAGCATCGTACATCTCTCACCGCACCGGCCACACCCTTCAAGTTTTTCGTCCACGTGCCCGAACTGTTACTTCTTCAGCTTCCTTCTTTCCACGTGCAGCTAAAGATTAGAACGGCCTTCCCCAACATATCGTCCACATCACATGTGCTTAACATTTTCTGTGTATAGACACATGTGACATTGTTATTCACGTTTTTCTGACCCAACCCCTTATGTAACACCCCCTTGTGGGGTCCTTAAGGAAATAAAATGAAATGAAATCTTTTAAATCACCCGCGAATCAGTGACGCGCATGCGCCGTGCGCAAACGACTTTTAGCGCAGTGATGTCAACCATAGAGATTTATCCCTAGATTCAGGGTATTTAAGTGTCAGTTGGGGATCTGGCGTCATTGCCATAAAATCCAGAGATTTGAGATTTGCGTGAGGGCCCCTGGCCCAGACAGCATTACAAACAAACTCCTCAAAAATCTAGCAGACGAGGACATAGACCTCCTTATTAAACACATCAACGAGGTATGGGAATCCGGCGAAATCCCGCTCGAGTGGCGCGAAGCCGTCGTCGTGCTCATACCTAAGCCGGGCAAACCCCTTGAGCTTCGCTCGCTCAGGCCCATCTCCCTCACCACGTGTGTGGGAAGGTGGCTGAGCACGTCATTCTCAAACGGGTCACGAAACATGCAGAAGAGAAACACCTCCTCCCTTTTAATCAACTATAGGCTTTCGCCCATCCATGTCGACACAGGACGTCATGCTTATTCTGAAACACAAGATCCTAACGGGCAAGTCCAAAGACACCAGGGCTGTGCTCGCACTAGACCTAGAAAAGGCTTTCGACAACGTTAAACACTCGCACATACTACAAGCGATTGCCAACGCTGGACTCGGCAACCGCTTTTATGCATACGTGCGGTCGTTTCTCAAAGACCGCAAAGCCACCATTGGGTTCCAAGACGACTTGGGTCCCAGAGGCACACCACAGGGAGCAGTTCTCTCTCCATTTCTCTTTAACTTAGCTTTGAGTGCGCTCTCGAGAGAATTGAGCTCAATCGATGACCTCGATCGGCCACGCTTTCTACGCCGATGATATTATCATCTGGTGTGGGGGCTTACGGGCTTACGGCTATCGCCCAAAAAGTCCGAACTTTTACTCTGCAGACCGAAACTAGGTCCCAAATGGATTCCCAACTCACCAATCTCTGTATACACAGAAGACGGTATGCAAACACCGCAAGTCACTTCGGTTCGTATACAAGGAGTGATCCTGCAGGAGGACGGCAGGAACGGACTCAGCACAGAGCGAATAGCCACTAAAGCAGATTCTATGTCTAAACTAATCGAACGCGTCGCCAACAAACGAGGCCGACTATCGGAAGAAAATCGTCTCTTCCACGCTTTTCTCATGAGCCATATCATGTACGTACTGTAGCTAGCTCACCCCTGGACCAAAGGAGATGAGAACAAGCTTAATCTGATCATTAGAAAGAGTACCAAACAGGTGCTTGGGCTCCCCATTCAAACACAAAGAAACTTTTGGCACTAGGCCATAACACTTTTAATGAGATAGTCGAGGCCCAGAAGCTAGCCCAGATAGCTCGACTCTCCTCGACTGAGGCGGGACGGCAACTCCTGGCCTACCTCAAAATAAGCTCTCCAATCATCAGCCAAAGAGAGTGAACGCTGCCGTCAGAACTTACGTCTCATCGTTCCCCCGCTCCACGTAACATGCACCCGCAATACAACCCCGGCCGACGTAAGGCTAGAGCAGCCGCCCTCCTCAAAACAGCTGCTGCAATGATTCGGTAGCTTTCGTAGACGCCGCTCAATGCGTCAACTTTCAGCACTTCGTCGCAGCGTTACGTCGCTGCAAGGCGAACACCTCACTTCTGTAACATTCCCCAACAGGGATGCATACCGCGCAGAACAGGTAGCGATAGCATTAGCTCCAACAGTCTGCACAGACTCCAAAGCCGCAGCTCAGGCCTTTCGCGCCGGCTTGGTTTGTAAGGAGGCCGCCCACGTGCTCTCGCGTGCAACGTACGTGGGCCGATACTAAACACTTGATCTGGTTTCCCGGCCACGTGGGCCAAGATGCTCACCCCCTCGTCCCTAACGCCAACGAGCTAGCTCACTTCCAGGCGCGAAACCTTACTCGCCGCGCCAGGAATGAGGGCGGCCCGAGGCCCAAGGGCGAGCCATGGCAGCCGGACCCGCTCCTCGTACAACGAAATTTGTCAGCACTACCGCCTTGAGCGCAGAAAGTTTCCTCTACCTCACCCTCATCCACGGAGGAAGAAATGTTTCTTCCTCCGTGCCCTCATCCAAGGAGACCGCAAACTCTCAATTTACGACTGTTACAAACAGGCGCTTACTCTTCGCCTATCTCTTACACGATTTATTAGTGAAGTAAAGCCGGGTTGCTCCGATGTGGGCTTCCGAGATGCAATTTGCAGCATATGCTGTGGCAATGCTCCATATGCGGCGCGCGCGGCTGCAGGGTCTCCAGCCACGGAAGAAGAATGGACCGCTCTCCTCACCTGTCCACCAACGGACGACCAACTTCGGGCTGTCCAGAGAGCCCACGATCTGGCCGCCGAGTTCCGCCTCCCGGTCCCGTCGTGGACGCGACCCGCGGACGAGCTCCCTTAGACTCGCTATAGTATATTCTAGGCACTATAGACTCGCTCTTCTCCGGACCAAATAAAGTTCAGTTCAGTTCATTTGCGTGAGGTCCTAGAAAAGTTGCCTGATGTAGCCAAATGAAAATTAACGATTCATTAATAAATAAGCCCAAGTAACGATAGTTTGCGCTGCTTTCTGTTTCTCACTTAAAATAGCATCAGTGTCCCGGGGGCTGGAGAGAGGGCGAAAGCAGTGATAACGCGAGATGATCGTCTGCCGCGCCCACTCGGATGAAAAAAGTTCACAGTATCCACGGGGTGAATGATGATGAGTGGGCGAAGCTCCGGATGTTCATCGTAGATCGTGCCGAGTTCCGGATTAATTTAGTTAACGCGCACGCTACGAATCCCTATGGTTCAACTACGCACAAGTGAAATCTCCCACCGGCACTTCATTGCAAGTCAAGATTCAGGTCAACGGTTCTTTAGCGCGAGCAGTCGCTATTTTTCAATCAAGAAACTCGCTAGAAGACGCTGCCTGCGTCAAGCTTATTTCTCGTGGGTGAGGGCGCGTTCTCCTTCTTTGCGAGCTGGTAGCACGTTCATCGAAGAAAGAGTGCTTCCATAGTCAACGCGCACCTTTCGCTCTCTCTGTCTCTCTCTCTCACAAGACAGCAGAGGGAAGAGTGAGAGAGCTCGCGCGCCGGGAGGCACGCGCCCTCCTAGTAGCGTGTTCCTAGCAGGTAACGCGCTACTAGGAACAACGGACGGACAGACCCAAACATTAAGGAGCTTCGCCCCTAAAACGAAACTTTCTGTTTGTGAGTGTTCAGCAGGGGCGCCTGTGTAACCTTGAGCGCAGCATGGATTACAATTGCTCTGCAAAAGAGCCATTTCTTTTTTTTTTTTTGTAAATGCCCAGAAAGCCATGATGTTCACGCATACCGGGTTCATTCCCCGTTGTTGTTGTTGAGCGGGGCTTGCTGGTACATTCCAACCTCTGCATGAGCTGCGGAGCCTGTCTTTGCGCAGTTCGCCAAAATGTTAATTGCCATGCTACTCTATGTTAAATGATAACTGCTGGACCAGAAGACCTTACGCAAGGTGAACCGAGTAAAAAAATTACAGCATATCCACGGAGTGAATGATGATGAGTGGGCGAAGCTCCGGATGTTCATCGTAGATCGTGCCGAGTTCCGGATTAATTTAGTTAACGCGCACGCTACGAATCCTCATGGTTCAACTATGCACAAGTGAAATCTCCCACCGGCACTTCATTGCAAGTCAAGATCCAGTGCATATATATATATATATATATATATATATATATATATATATATATATATATATATATATATATATATATGCATATATATACATATATATATATATGCATATATATATATATGCATATATATATATATATACATATATATATATGCATATATATATATATATATATATATATATATATATATATATATATATATATATATACATGGGTTGCCGGTGAACGGTTCTCCAACGCCAGCAGTCGGTATTTCTCAATCAAGAAACTCGCTAGGAGACGCTGCCTGCGCCAACGTTGTCTCTCGCGGGTGAGGGCGCGTTCTCCTTCTTTGCGAGCTGGTAGAGCGTTCCTCTAAGAAAGAGCGTTTCCATAGCCAACGCGCGCCTTTCGCTCTCTCTCTGTCTATCTCTCACAAGACAGCAGGCACGCGCCGGGAGAGAGAGAGAGAGGCACGTGCCAGGAGGCACGCGCCGAGGGCGACCGCGTGCCTCCGGGCACGCGGGTTACGCCTGACGACTGACGCGTGACAAGGTTAGACTAAGAGGAGCTTCGCCCCTAAATGATCTACGCGGGTTCGATCCCGGCCGCGGCGGTCGCATTTTCGATGGAGGCGAAAATGCCAGAGGCCCGTGTACTGTGCGTTGGCAGTGCACGTTAAAGAACCCCAGCTGGTCTAAATTTCCGGAGCCCCCCACTACGGCCTATCTCTCCTCTCTATCTCTTTCACTCCCTTACACATACCCCACTCCGTGCCCTACCCCCACGGACGCTTAGCCGTGCTCCCTACATGGGCTGCAGAAATTAGCGTCCTTTACTAACCGAACCACAATCAATCATCAAACAATCCCCTAAAAGATATAGTGAAAGTGCGTGACCTAAAATACTTGGCCATACCACCGAATGTAGGCCTACTCGACAGGAAATTTGGGAGAAAGAGCGGCACTTGCTGCTAATGAGCTTATTTATGCTGCCAACAAATTAAGGACAAATGGGCAAAAGGGAAAATTGCGTTTAAGCATTTTTAAGTATTAACTAGCCAAATTACCATGCTAATTACTATCTAGGGATTTTTTGTGCGATTTAGGGATTTATAGATGCTCAATCTAGGGTAAAAGCGGTGGCAGGTTGGCACCACTGTATCGGCGCCAGTTCACCCGCGTCTGCTCGCCTGCTTTGTTGCATGGTGCGCGTGTTGTGTGGTTATGTCGCATTCTTGAGGTGCTTAGCATGGTTACAGAACATGATGTAGCACTGTAGCATGGCGCATCGCGTCCGTGATAGAACGAGGTGTGTTTGTTAGTTTATTTAAGGCCGAAGTGTCAGATTGTGGTCGTGGTCACCAGACACGATGGACTCAACAGGTCGTGGTCTGTACCGCTGTGCGGTCGTTGGCTGCAAAATCGAGGACCGCAATAGGAGAACTTTCCATCGAGTGCCCGCCGCGGCGCAGCGGCGGAAATTGTGGCTGCAGCGCATGGGTCTGCCGGCCTCGACACCGGAGTACCCCCGTCCTCTCATTTGTGGACGGCACTTCACCCCTGACGACTACAATCGAAGAGCGGACGTGTTGCCGAATCTTGCTGTGCAGTGCCGACGTATACTGTTGCCGACTGCGGTGCCGACTCAGTTTCTGCCGGGCAGTCAAGTAAGTGCGATGTGAAGACTCCATCACGCTTGGATGCCACTGCCGAAACCGCTCATTGCACCCAGCACGTGTTTGGTGCCGGTGGAGTGGCCGCTGCGCTTGCATCGGACACAGGAACGGCGTGGAAATCTGTGCGATGAAAAAGCACTGAAACAGTCCAATATGTCGTTATATGGACGCAAACGGAAACCATCTGCGGGGCCAAGATGAGCGTACTGTCTGTCCTACGTAATAGGATACATAGCCGGTTCGTTGACAAAGGCGTAATGAAATGGGCAGGTGTGAAAGGGACGAATGAAGTAGTTACGGTAAATTCAGAAACGGAACTTCAGATGGAGCACTTGAACTGGAAAATGCGGTAGACACAATTCCCGTCGTGCGACTAGAATAACACTAATTACGAAGTGCTGTAGTACATGTTTTGGAAAAAAGTCGTCTGACAAACTCGGGAGAATGAACCGAATTTGCAAAGTGGATGGTGACAGGACCAACATTAAAATATACAGACCGCTTGTAAATGATGTAGGTAGTGGACGGACTAGCAATGCAAGCTGCTAAAAGAAAGCTTCAGTTTTGGACAGAAAAGAATGGCAAATTGGGATAACCGCAGGGGCAGTATTCCGAGTTGAATGTTTTTGGCGACAGTGCCACTTTGTATGACGTGGAATCTCTTTGTCCAGTGAAGAAGTGACCATTTGCTTACCTTTTCTCAACCAGGTAATCGAGGCACAGAAAAAGCAACACTTTGTCGTTACTCCAAGTGCTCATCTCAGAATATTGCCACAGATTCAGTGATAACCTGTTTATAGTCACACAGTGTAAAACAATAGCCTAGGAGGAGAACACGCCACCATATCTAGCTTTTTTCTAAATATTAGCAGCCAGTGTGGTTATGTGAACATGAATTTTTTCGATGGATCATTGTAAGAGATGAAGGCATTGCAAAAACTGCCATTCAGTTGCTAGAACATTTATATATCAAAATACTTCAGTTCACATAACATGTAAGGGACTACCTAAGTACTGTCATGTCGTCAGATATCCAGAAAAGAAACTCCGCCAGAGTTGCCCTGTATCACCAATGGACCACTTGCATAAGTACGACTGCACAAACGGGGTATGAGGTCTACATGCTTGGGGTTTCAAGAGTATTTGAGCCTAATATGCGCACAAAGTGTGTTGTTTTTCACTCACAAACTATTTTTATGGAAGGGAAAAGTCATAATTTCTCAGTATTTCCTTCCGTGTATATTAATTGAGAGCAAAAGGCCTGTGGACAGCAGCAGTGAAGCGAGGCACGTTGTGTTATTGCAGGTTCCTTGAATACTCTGAAAACTCTTGAATTTTTAGAAGTCCTGGAAAGTCGTTGAATTTCTGCACTTGGCTAGGCCTACTTTATTTTGCTGAGTATTTTGTTTCTTTATTTGCAACCTTGCAACCAATTCTTCGAAATTCCATACTTCGTCTAATACTGGTGTCACACGAATGCTTCGAAGGCCTTCGAGCCAACGGTCCATCGACTCAAAAGTCATGTTTGAGCTGCTACAAGGGCGGTTTCGATGGCCGTCGAGTCGATAGTCTATCAAGCTCGATATACTATCTACTCGACAGCCATCGAAACCGACCGTGTAGCAGCTCAAATATGACTTTTGAGTCGACTGACCGTCAAGCGCCCGTGTGACACCAATATTAGACCTTTGGAGTGTTCCCCTTGTTTTAAAGGGACCGACAACTAATTTCTAAGGTACCTGTTTTATTTCAACGGAAAGTTTACCAGTCAGAGTGTGCAATCATGCAACGACAATGGGGGAAAACACTGCGCAAAATTTTTTATCAAAGCATTTTGTCTATGGAGTCTTAAACACAACACATGCTGCAAACAGTGACTGAAAGCCATCGGGTGTGTTTGTGCCAGGTTCTGCTGCAACAGAGCGCATACGCCGTTGTTAGAGGCAGGTTTCTGGGTGCCGCGAAGGCAGCGCCGCTTCTCAGTGTCTGCTCTTTTTATGGCGTAGAAAGGAAATAATAGGGCAGGGATGTGTTTTTATGTACTGAACGCAATTTTAAGTCCAAGTTATGGTCGTATGAACACCAGCAGGAGACGTACAGCAATTTAGAGTTCATAACGCAGTACCAAGGCTTTACCACCAGCATGCGCCATGTTTCAGTTGCTGCAATTTTCAAGCTCAGTTTAAAAATACAAATCTTATTTGAATCGCAAAAGGTTGCTTGATTCCATCACTATAATACAAGACCTTTCCAAATGCACAAAAGTTCGTTCACACATTCTGGCCATTTGTCAGTCCCTTAAGCGATGGGCAAGCTAATGTTTCAAGGAGATTTAGTGTTAATACCAAAATCTTCTCTCTTGAAAACATGAAGGAGCCGCAGCGTGACACGGAGAATTGCCTGCGCTGTAAAGTGCAGACAATTCTATAAATGCTATAGAGAGGTTAAAATTGCGAAGGAACTGTGGAAACAAGTTTTAGCTGCATAAAACTGGTAATAGTGTACTTGCAGAAACAGGAAGCACAACAGTCGAGCCATTCGAAGAGAAGCCGTATTAAAGAGGAAATTGAGAGCAACAGACACAAGAAAAAGGAACTAGAAAAGACAGTTGCTGGGCAGCTGCAGGCAATTATGAAAAAAAAAAAAAAATCGAGGCAGCAAATGAGATCAGATACACTGTGAAATCAGTCATCAAAAAGCTGCAAAAGAAATGCAGAAGGTCAAATGTTTCGAATCAGTATGTGCACGTTTTCTTTTTATTTTATTGTTTGTGTGCTATTAAAAATAATGCTGTTTTTGTTCAAGAAATGGTCTTTGCAAGCCACTAAACACGTTCCTTCAGGTCCTTGAAATTACTATGTCGGGCCCTTGAAGGTCCTTGAAAACCCTTGAATTTTTTCCTTTAAGACTACTATGAACCCTGTATTGTATCCAGTTGCCTTGTATGATTTGTGGCATGGACTTTGTTACTGGAAAGCACGATAAAGTCATTATTATTAAAATTTTCTTGTAGCACTTGGCATATGCCATATGCAGATTCAAGCAAACCAGCTATGAGTATTCTGCAGTTGTGATAGCCAACTGGTGAGGCCAATACTGCACTTGCAAATGAGAACTGTATACGTTGTTGTTTGCAATACGATTATTAACGATGGTGTGATTATGAAACAGGCCACATAGTGGGGAACTCATTTTATATCAATTTTGACATGGATGTTCTTTTATAATACATGTGCTGATATCAAAGTACACAGGCATCTTGCGTTTCGCACCTCGTGAAACGCAAACAGCTGTCAATGTGAGCAGTACAGCAAATTATCTGTTAGGCTAGCATGTTTGTCCCGCGTGAAATTTCAAACTATGTGATAAGTATCGCACATTCGCAATCAGTATATGTCCCCACCAAATGCCTAACTAACGTGCGCTGTTATAAAGCCAAAAAGTACAGGTCTCTGTGTTTCTATTAAAGGGCCACTGAACAGGCTCCTACTTTTTTTTAAAGCCGCCCAAACAAGCTAACTCAATCATAGAGAAGGTTGTGGCAATCACATTCTGCGAATATGACAGCGCTGCGCGCCACACAGACGCCGTATTTCAAAAAACAATTCCCGCGCCTCTTTCCTGTGATTGACCAGTCGCCCTCGCATCCTAGGTGTCGTCACATTCTACCGCGAACAACTTTGCGCAGTTGTATCTCGTTGATTGGTCGAAACCAGGCCTATGCCAGATCCTGTGGCCATCCCACTGGCGTGAGCGCAGGAGCAACCGGAACTGCAGCACAAGCGTCAATGACGTCAGTTGCTCACGTCATGTCATGTGTCAAAAGTGGGCGGAGTCTCGACGGCGTGCCAAGCCTACCCTCTTTTTGACAGAGAAGGGAGGGGAGGCCAACCGAGAAAACGAAACCGACGCATGCAGCCACTTAAACCCGTGTAACTTCTTTATTATTGCACCTATTCGCAAATTCTTGCGGGAGCATGTTCACATCGCACAGGAGCGCAGTTATATCTTTAAAACAAATTTTGGACTTCGGGGTTGTTTAGGGGCCCTTTAGGTTAACATTCTTAATGTAACCTTCTTTTCTAAAATGTACCTGGGGTGTGCCCAACAAATGGACCAGATGCTGATGTGTGGAAAACATCGCAAGCTGTCGCTCATATTCCGGCACCCCGAAAAGTCGGTCGTACTGCTCGTTTACAAAAAACAGCTAGGGAATGAAGACTTGTAATAACATTTAAGGAAGGTAATATGCCTCCACCAAGGAAAAACATCGAGGTGTTCATGAAACTTTACAAAAGCTTGTCTGTGTCTGGTGCCTCCACAGGGAAGCAATGCTGGAGCACGGTTTGTTTTCCAACCAAGCAGCGCTTCCACTTTTTTGTGCTAGGTGGCGCTCCGACTTTGGGAAGTGGTCCATTAGGGTTGTTCATTTTTCTTAAAGCCCCATTTTACTCAATTTTAATGGCCCAAACATGTTTGACGATAATTGGGTCAAACACCCAAGAGAAAGGGGTCAGAGGGATTCTGTTAGTTTTAGTGAACTCCAGTGGCCCATTATCTCATATTACAAGCTATATGCAGCTAAAGGAAGCCGTGATGCTGAGAGAAATTCCTCGTAGATACGTTCAAAGATTCTACAGGTTTTGGGTGGAGGCTGACATGTTGCGCAAGCAGATGACATTGTAAACAAGAGTGTGTAAAAAATGACGACCAACTCTTCGCATCTAAAATGTCTCATTTCCTTGATGTTATAAGTGTTCTTTACTTTTGTTGTCACATATTAATTTCCAAATAAAGGCTGATCTTCAGAGTACTTTCAAGAAAGCCTCCATGGCTGGTGACACAATGACAATGTTAAGTGGTACATTAGTGGGATATGTTGAAAAATGCTGGCATAGGTGGTGGCTGTACGCAGTTTTTGAGGCAGTGGTTGTACACTTTTCGTCTTAACAACTTACCACTGTCTTTAAAGCGAAAAGTCTACATCCACTGCATTTTCCTGGTACCAACATACAGTACAGAATCATGGAGCATGACAAAGAAACTCAAGCTGAAATTGAGGACCACCCACTGTGCTATGAATGAAAAACGATAGGTGTGAATTTAATGAGACAGAAATTGAGTGGAATGGATTGGGGATCAGACAGGGGTAACTGATATCCTTGTGTGAATTAAGAGATAAAGTGAACCTGGGCAGGTAAGTAATGTGAAGAAGAGAAAACCAATGGACAGCAAGAACAATAGAATGGATACCAAGAGATGGAAGACACAACAGAGGCAGGCAAAAGGTTAGATGGGATAACGGAATTAAGAAATTCGACAGCGTTAAGTGGAATAAACTTGCTCAACGCTGGACGAAACTAGTGGTACATGTGAAGTCTGAGGTGCAGTCAGGGCTGCATGCGAATCAAGGGATGGACACATCAAATTGTGCATTCATAGGAAGGTGACTAAAGAGGCTGTGATAAACTATGTGGGTTGGACAGGGTTTGAGGTGAGAGAAGCTTGGAGTGAAATTACTTTCAAAGAGAGACTACTCGGTTGTAACGAGAGCCTCTTTTTATAGGTTTTTGCTACCTGAAGTTGACCCTTGTGTTACAATGGAATGCCAAAATTCAAGTCTCTTAAAGAGTGTAATCATGTGCCAAATATGATTCAATGGCTACAGTTCTGGCCATTCCATGATTTATGAAAATGTCATTTGAATCCACTACAAGCCACTGAGTAGGCTGAAGAAAAAGCACGTCTGTAGGCCTAGAGAGCTGATTAAACGGTGTTGCTGCTCTGTAAAGTCACTGGAACTCTGGGATTTCACTGCTTTGGAACACATAGCACCATCTGTGTCCCAAACAAGCATTAATAGGTTGGTCACTTGTGAGTGTGCCCTGTCACAGTGGGAATGGCACCGGCGACCGACAACTGTGTGTTGCTTTGTGGTTTCCGCAGAAAAAAGAAAAGAAGTTGACAGCTTCTCCATGAAGAATTGCTTGTCATTTGGGATGAAGTTGGGCGTAATATCAAAGAGGGATTACTGAGCTCGAAGGCATAACACAAATGAAATCCGTGGACTATGAGGTGCATCTGGAGGTGGGCTTTTTTTATTCTTGTAAGTGCCAGTAAATAGGCCACAATTTCTCTCTCTCTCTTTTTTGTTATCAGCAGGAGATAAAATCATAACACAAGCGAGCTGCGCATGCAAGGCTGGATGCGTGCTGGTGCAAACCTGCCAGTGCTGTGACAGTGCTTCTAAATAATTACGAACACGAGTCTTGTGTTGCAGAAGGGTGGATAACAGGGCCACTTGGTATAAATTTAAGGCGATAAATGTACAGACACACATTTGTCTTTGTTTTGTGCATGTTCATCTTTAATCCTACCTTAGCGCTTTTTCAGCTTAAGTCTTCAGTCATCTTCTGCAGTTCGTCACCATCATTGCTGAAGAGTACTGTGTTGTCAGCAAAGCCTAAGTCACTCAAATATTCGCCGTTAATTCTTAGCCTTGTTCCATCTCAGTCTAGTCTTTTGAAGATTTCTTCCAAAGAAGCAGTGAATGGCATTGGAGAAATTGTATCTTCTTATCTCCTTGTTAAGGTGTCAGACAAGGAGACACCTTAGGTGTCGGACTGATTTGTTAGCATGACTTAATTGGAATCCTCTGTGAACATTGTCACCTTGACATATGACCACTGATCTTGTGCCTGTCCACTTCTGGATACTGTAACAGCTGCACTATATAGACCGTGTGCTTATTTTAGAGTGCAAGCTTTTATGGGCTCGTTACAATGGCTGAAATTGGTGGCATTTGTGGCTGGCTGCCACAGCCAATGTCCGTAAGCGCTGTCAGCTTCAGTGAAGGAAAAAAAAAGCTTGTCTGAGCAAATTGAACCCAGCTCAATGCTATGCGATTGACTGACTCTCAAGACTTCGTTGGGCACCTTGCATTGTTTGCCTCTCATATGGTGGGGGGTGGCGTTTCAGGAGATCATATGTTTGTCAGTCTCTGGCTGTAGTTTTGTCGACGAAGACAAAAAAAGGGGAGGAGGCTGGAAGAAAGGAAAATAAAACGGAGATGACAGCGGTTTAAGAAGAGAAAGAAGGCCTACAAGATAACAATGTAGAAAAACAGAAAAAAAGGAAGAGGACGAGTACAAAGGTGACGAAGAACACTAAGAGGAAGAGGAAGGTGATAGCACAAAGAAAAAGAGGAAGTGGACAATGATGAAGTAGTAAAAGCAGACATTGAAAGAGGAAGAAGAGGAGGGAGAAGCTTGGAGTGAAATTACTTTCAAAGAGAGACTACTCGGTTGTAACGAGAGCCTCTTTTTATAGGTTTTTGCTACCTGAAGTTGACCCTTGTGTTACAATGGAATGCCAAATTCAAGTCTCTTAAAGAGTGTAATCATGTGCCAAATATGATTCAATGGCTACAGTTCTGGCCATTCCATGATTTATGAAAATGTCATTTGAATCCACTACAAGCCACTGAGTAGGCTGAAGAAAAAGCACGTCTGTAGGCCTAGAGAGCTGATTAAACGGTGTTGCTGCTCTGTAAAGTCACTGGAACTCTGGGATTTCACTGCTTTGGAACACATAGCACCATCTGTGTCCCAAACAAGCATTAATAGGTTGGTCACTTGTGAGTGTGCCCTGTCACAGTGGGAATGGCACCGGCGACCGACAACTGTGTGTTGCTTTGTGGTTTCCGCAGAAAAAAGAAAAGAAGTTGACAGCTTCTCCATGGAGAATTGTTTGTCATTTGGGATGAAGTTGGGCGTAATATCAAAGAGGGATTACTGAGCTCGAAGGCATAACACAAATGAAATCCGTGGACTATGAGGTGCATCTGGAGGTGGGCTTTTTTTATTCTTGTAAGTGCCAGTAAATAGGCCACAATTTCTCTCTCTCTCTCTTTTTTGTTATCAGCAGGAGATAAAATCATAACACAAGCGAGCTGCGCATGCAAGGCTGGATGCGTGCTGGTGCAAACCTGCCAGTGCTGTGACAGTGCTTCTAAATAATTACGAACACGAGTCTTGTGTTGCAGAAGGGTGGATAACAGGGCCACTTGGTATAAATTTAAGGCGATAAATGTACAGACACACATTTGTCTTTGTTTTGTGCATGTTCATCTTTAATCCTACCTTAGCGCTTTTTCAGCTTAAGTCTTCAGTCATCTTCTGCAGTTCGTCACCATCATTGCTGAAGAGTACTGTGTTGTCAGCAAAGCCTAAGTCACTCAAATATTCGCCGTTAATTCTTAGCCTTGTTCCATCTCAGTCTAGTCTTTTGAAGATTTCTTCCAAAGAAGCAGTGAATGGCATTGGAGAAATTGTATCTTCTTATCTCCTTGTTAAGGTGTCAGACAAGGAGACACCTTATGTGTCAGACTGATTTGTTAGCATGACTTAATTGGAATCCTCTGTGAACATTGTCACCTTGACATACGACCACTGATCTTGTGCCTGTCCACTTCTGGATACTGTAACAGCTGCACTATATAGACCGTGTGCTTATTTTAGAGTGCAAGCTTTTATGGGCTCGTTACAATGGCTGAAATTCGTGGCATTTGTGGCTGGCTGCCACAGCCAATGTCCGTAAGCGCTGTCAGCTTCAGTGAAGGAAAAAAAAAGCTTGTCTGAGCAAATTTGAACCCAGCTCAATGCTATGCGATTGACTGACTCTCACGACTTCGTTGGGCACCTTGCATTCTTTGCCTCTCATATGGTGGGGGGTGGCGTTTCAGGAGATCATATGTTTGTCAGTCTCTGGCTGTAGTTTTGTCGACGAAGACAAAAAAAGGGGAGGAGGCTGGAAGAAAGGAAAATAAAACGGAGATGACAGCGGTTTAAGAAGAGAAAGAAGGCCTACAAGATAACAATGTAGAAAAACAGAAAAAAAGGAAGAACATGATGACTGTGATGAACAGGAACAGAGGACGAGTACAAAGGTGACGAAGAACACTAAGAGGAAGAGGAAGGTGATAGCAACAAAGAAAAAGAGGAAGTGGACAATGATGAAGTAGTAAAAGCAGACATTGAAAGAGGAAGAAGAGGAGGGAGAAGCAACAGGAACGGAAAAAGATGGAAAGAGAATGCAGAGAGCGTGCAACAAAATCAAGCTTGTGCTGCCACTGTGGTGCGTTCTCTGTGCAGGACTTATAGTTTTCTTTTTTATTTCACATGCCAATTTTTCAGTAATTTGTGTAAAGAATTCAGGTCTTATATAAAAATTTGCTGATCACACACAGCTTGGCCTTCCGTAATGCAGTGAATTTTATCTATGGGTTAACTGGTTGTGTTTTATGTTTTTACATGTATATGCATAAAGGAATGACATATAACAATTTAGGTTACACATGCATTGTCCGTGAGATTGTCTAAAACGTCAAGATTATTGATGGGGCACCTTAGCAACTGAGATAAGTAAGCTTAAGGCATGGAATGTAACACCAACAGGACATTCCAGTACGAGCCTAGTTATGCAACACTTTTACAGAATTATTTTGTTACCGGTAATCAGCCACTCATAGCCACTGAGACACCTCACTTCCACAACTTTCGTAGCGATACCTAACAGCACTTTTGAGAAATCGCAGATTAAGTGGCAGACATTTTTAAGTAAAAAAACAAACACGTAAAAGCTATTTATTCACATTTTGATCAAGCATTTGAAGTTAATTTTACCTGACTCTTGCTTGCCTACAATAGCTTTATTGTTCATAATGAACTCATGGTTTCCTCGGATCATGGTTTCCTTGGATCATGGTTCATTTGTGTCCGCTTGCTCTTCACTGTGCACAACTGCATCTGCAACCTTAATCTTGTTGCTCAGTGAAGTTTGTTTCCTTTTTTGGAAGCTATTATCGTGGTCTGGCACAACTCAATATCACGGCAATATGATATCACGGCACCATCGCACTTGTCCTCTGGTTGGCTTGGCTAGAGGCCTCCAGTGTTGCTAGCCACAATTCAAACTTGTTTTGGCGTAAGTGCGCAGGTGCTGCCATGCTGAAAGCATTGCTGTCGGTTGTCAGACCACATTGGGACATGGCAAAAGTATGTTTTGTATGTCCAGTTTGGAAAAGATTGTCATGGGTTTGTCCACTGTAGCCTTTAATGCGGTCAATTAAAAGCGGACTTTGTTTTTTTTTTTTTCAATTTAGTGTAAGTTTTATTCACCAGACAAAACTGGAAGGTCGCCAAGGCTAAAAGCCATCAGAGCGGCTTGACAAAGGCCCTGGTGACCTGTACGTACACATGGCAGTAGTGCGGAAATGATGCGAGGTACATGACAGGCAAGTACAAAACAAAACATGAACAATACATACTGATCCATAAATGGTTTCACAACTGATTATTTGCAAATACATATTATAAAAATGTAATAAAAAAAAGGTTTCCAGAAATCAATGTACACCGTGCATGCACTATCATATACATTGGCATTTGTATGTTATGTGCACACATATATACATTTACGCAAATACACAGTACATACATATCGCTAATATAACACAAGATAACAAAATGTAACATAATACAATGTATTTACAGTGCACAAAACTATGAATATATGAATAGACTATGAGGATAGTTTGTTGCGAATGTGCCTATGACACCAGAGAGCGGAAATGTGAGTGTAATTGTTTCTTGTTGAAGGTAATCGTACTTTCATGCGTGTTAAGTGTTGTGGGAATGTTGTAGGCCAAGGCTTGGTATTTATACATAGTGCGGAAACGTGGTACGAACCAAATGTCTATATTTCTTGTGGGAACTGTAATGACACGATGCTATAGGTATGACAGTGATCTAACGAAGTTGGAGAGCTCCCTATTTGAGAAATAAAGTGTGTGCAATAGGCAAAATGTATAAAGGTTGTCTGCTTGTATTATATTGAATTCTTGGAAGGCTTCACGCGTTGTTCCGAATGGGTCAATATTTCCAATTTGAGGCGGACTATCTTCTTTTGCAGAGTAGTGATTTCATTTATGTTTGCTTTGCTTGTCGTGGCTCAAACAAGGGCCACGACAATGCATAGATAATGTACAAACTTAGGTTGAAATATCATCCGTTATATCTGAAAGTCTTTTTGCGGGTCTGTCGTAATGAGTGTAGAGTGTATTTGCCTTTCGTGTCCCTTCTCCAGTTCTTACATCAGTTTTCTCATCTGTCTTTGAGGTGTGCCTAATTTTGCTGTTCTGATAAAAATTATGTGGTGGCAGGTCATTGCAGTCAGCCATAAAATAAATAACTGGGAAAAATAGCTCTATTGTATCGTTTCAATGCAGCAGCCCCTGGTTGCCCAGACCTTTGCCATGACTGTGGGCCTACCTGACAGTGCTTATTCTGGTTATGGACTACCCAAAGTGAGTCGTGCATGTTCTGTGTTGTGGAACATTAAGAAACTAGCTTGTACAGTTAGTTCATCACCTCTTTTGTGTGTTCTGTGCCATCTCGATCACCGAGCTGGTATTGTGAACCTTTAACTTTTTTTTTTTTTTGGCTCTGAATGTTGTCTGAAGCACACTTTTCACATTTTTGGTGTCCAGGCTGTTGACAAAAGGCATGAGTTTCTTCCATTTTACCTTTCTTAAAGTGCCCAAAAGATGGTTGGAGGGAGGTGGGGGTTGTTGCATAATTTTGTAAAATAAAATATGGTCGCATTGTTTTATAGGGGGATGTGATCAAATACTTTTGCCTTGAAGTTCAAAGGGCAAATAGTAGGATGGATGTAGTAGGAAAGACTACAGCCATACCTTTTCATATCTGATAATTCCATGCAAGTGCATGTTCGTGAGGCTGTTTTAATGGCGGCACAATTTTTCATTTAATTCGTTTTAACTGTTACTTTGTTATATTCACATGCATTATATCAAGGCTCAGCTGTACTCCAGTGTCTGGCTTATCAGGGAAAGGCGGGGCAAATGTTTTAACGTCTACATGTGTATGAGTATTCTTTCTAATGTTGTAATGTGTATGTTTTATCCAGTGTGCACCTTCATTTTGAGCTTTTTTGGTTTCATGTCGCATAACTGAATATGTTTGTAGGCTTACACCAAAGGCAGCATCACCCAACGTGGCAGCTTAGTGGCTAGGATGTGTTGGCTTGATAAGCTCATGGTCGCGAGATGGCCACGGTGGCCACATTTCGATGGAAGCAAAATGCAAGAAACACATGTGTACTTAGATTTAGGTGCGCGTTAAAGAACCCCAAGTGGTCAAAGTTAATCCGGAAGGTGTGCCTCATAATCATAGCTAATTTTGGCATGTAGAATCCCATCAGTCATCATTATCAAAATGTATGATTGTAATGATGTGAGTGTGACCGTTTAGTTAGTGCAATCGCGGTGTTGTGGTCCCTGGTCAAAAACTTCAACACAGTGCATTTGTTATGCAGAAATGCCAGTGCAGCTGCCACCCCAAGACAAGTTCGAAAGGTGTGCAGACTTCCTCGATTCAAAATGGGGCCTCCATACAGACGTCGTCTGTTGTGGTGAGTAGTGGGTGCTTGCACATCTGCATAGCTTTATCTTTTGATTACTTCTCAGATTCATTCAATTCAGCCTTGCTCTTTGTACTTGAGATGAAACATCTATTTTTGCTCGGTGTTTTAATTTCTCATCTTTGACTGAAAGCACACACACACAAGCACTTGTGTACCATATTCAGCCGCACTTTTTTGTGAATCCAGGGCTTAAAGAAGGGGAATGTGCAAATTATACAGCAGTTTGCGCACACGTCCAAAATACAGTAGAACCTCGCTGATACGTTCCCGGTTCCAACATTCGCGATCGTGAAAACATGAACTTTTCTCGTAGAGTTACGCTTATTATCTTCTGGTTAATATGTTCCCGGAAAATACAATTATTTGGCACCAACATTTGATTTATCGGCCAGCTACGATCAGATGATACGTTTTCTGGCCTCTAGAGTCCACGTGCAGCCAAGAAGTTGGGAAGCTCGCGCGATCCAGAGCAGTAGCTGCCCACGGTGGTGGCTACACCGCGGTACTCGCCCAACCGTGTCACAAGAAAACACCAGTATGCTCTCTTCCAATACTAGCATATCACCTAGCTAGACGTAACACACCGCATTCATCGGTATCGCTGGTGACACTAGCGATTTTAACAGCACACGTGCGGTAGCTGTTGGAAGCGTATGTAGAGCACACTTTTAATGGCTGATAACCGAGACATGCTGCCATTTCTTTCAGTAGGGCCGATTCGCGAGTGCAAGCGAAATCGCGAGCGCAAACGTTGTTTATGTTTGTCGTCTCTCGTCTTTTCTCCCACCAGGTGCCGCCATCTTGATAACGTTTGAAAGCTGAAAGTTTTGACTGCCTGTTTCCGCTCACCTCACCTTCGATAACCACGCCCAAAAAGCGCAAATAAAAATGCCTGGCACATTTAGATAGCTAGTGCACAAACGCTGCCAGAGGAATTATCCCAACACTGCTTCGAAAACATCGTCGAACCTGCCATTTCTGATCGCAAGTTACTGATATGCGAGACGACAGTCATTACCTAAAAACAAGAATAAGCATGTTCGAAAGCCAATAACGCGTACGGAATACGGAGCACATCCTGTGCTTTTTACAAAAAGCGAGCGGACGCAGTCTATCAGAAGGTTATATCGCCAGTAATTAGATCGCGCGGGTGATCCCATACGTCAAACCGAACAAGTCGTCAAAGCATCGCGTCATGTAATCCTGTACTGAGTAGTCGCGTGACAAGCGTAACCTCGCTCTGGCAAGTGTACATTGCGCATGCTTTGGCTGGTTTTGTCGTCGAGCAAAAGCGCCAGTCGCGTTCGGCGCGTGCTGCATTCACGCACCACTTGAACAGCCAGGAACTGCCGATAGATTGCACGTTCATTTGTCAGCTGGTAAGTTGCAGTGGTAGTGTCGAGGAAGCACAGGATAAAAAAAAAGGGGGGGGGGGTGAAGAGAGAGAGAGAGAGAAAACGGCTGAACGTTTCGTAGCGTCTAGAGACTGCTAGATTTGACGGTCAACATGCACTTGATGCACTTGCCCAGCGACCTTGGCTTGGGCCGTGCGACGCACGTGATGTGCCCGTTCATGTGACCTGTTGATGCAATGCTCTTAGTGCATATGACTTAAGTACCAAAGCATGCCCCGTTGAGCATAAAGTGGCCCATGCGTCCGCGCCGTGCATTGATAACTGCGTGCGCGGTCTGGGCAGGCTGAGAAAATGACGATGTGAACGTGCACATTTTGTTACATGTTAAATAATTTGCCCGAAGATGCGGAGCAGTTTAAACACTCAAGCAAGGGACAACACGCGTGCGTTCCATTCCCGACGCTGTCAGCGCCGACAGCTAGTGCACGCGGTCACTGCCGTGCCTTCGGGCGTGTTCCAACAAGCTTCAGTAGCTGTATAAGCAGACGTTTATTGCTGTTTCGTGACGTTTTACTTCCTGATTTACGTGAGATTGTAAAATACTTTAACATTTATATCAATGCATGCTTTTCCGGCGAAACTGCGCAATTTTTTTGTTTGTTTGGATTATACATTTTCCCAGAGAATACGTTCAGTGTCGTGTTTCAGAAACGTATGAACGAGGTTCTACTGTAATGCATCAGCCGACGTGACATGGGCCATAAAGAAGGCATTCAAGCACCACAGCAAAAATGAAGGTACTTGTTCATTTAAGAGAACATGTACTTTGATTAGTGCAGTTTGGTTACAGCCTACACTTGAAATCACTAGCCGAGATGTCAGATGTGGAATCGTTGTCTACATCGTCAGCAGCTTCCCAAAACGCAGCATCAAGTGTGGCTGTCATCCTGATTAAAATACTTGCGGCAGTACAAGTGGCATGGTCTTCATTTTTTCCTTCTCCAAGGCTATGAATGCATTTGAATTTTGCTGTAAAGGTGTTGTAGACCACTGGTCTGAACAACCAGTTAAATTGCAGTCGGCCTATGCCGAAACCTCAGCTTTGGAAATCAACAGTGTATTATGGGTTTTGTCACAGCGTTGAGGCACAGAGATATCACGGTGGCTAGAGGGGATAGGATAGCCTGCTTATTCCTATGTAACCCTGGACTGGCTAAGGTTGCAAAGAAAGCATGAAATATTGGAGTGAAATTTTTTTTTTTTTCAGGAACATTGCTTAGATCTGCAGGTGCATTTGGATTCACCTCCAGATTTAGGAGCGTAATGTTGTGTGATGGGTTCGTCTTTTGCAATTTCCCACTGTTTGTTTACAGTCACAACTCGTGACGGATGCATGCAGATACCATAATGAAGCTGTAATGAGCTTTACTATAACGAAGTATTACTATAACTATAACATTATAGTAATAAAAAGTGTTCCTCTCTGGCACTATCACAGTGCAACGAACGTGCTTATTAGGAATATGGGGAGTAACGAAGTTACTGTGATGTCTCACGCAGTTCTGCGGGATGATGTTTCACTGTGTGTTGAAGGAGTGCTGACACAAAACTTTGAAGGCGAGGTAATCTGGGAGATATATTTGCATGGGCACACATACGTCATCTATGAAATATCGGTAGCAGATACAGCCTAGAGCATATTCAAAGTCCTTTTCAAAGTGGTAGCATAATTTAGTGGCCAGCAATGGACCTCACGGTACTGACGTCTAACAGTGTTTTGTGTAAGTAAACAACCACCAACCATGTCACCGGTTAATGTAGGCTGGCACTGCTGCTTGTCTGTTTGCTCAATGTCTGTCTTCTATACCATCATTCGTTACGACCCCCACGTTCCTACGTTCTTTTGTTGTCTCTCCACCTTCTGTTGGCTAGGCAGATCAGCACCACACAGACTTCAGCTAACTAAACCAGCTGGCAGATTCGGGTGCAGTCATGCACAGATGTGGTGTGCATGTGCACGCATTGGAGACGGCTCACGTGTCACAATTTTGGTTGCATGGCCAGCTGTGTTTACTTGACATTGACACATGCCTTTGTTTTGGTTTGTCGACGAGGATTGAGTTATCATTTCCTTGTGACGCAAAGTGCGGGCTGCACTTATCTTTTATGCTGCTTCGCAAATGGTGTGGACCATTCTAGAGACTTTGCATGCTTGACGCAAAACATTAAGTGGCATCCAGAACAACAGTGATAATACTAGAACGCACTGTGACGAATGTATAAAAGCTGATGCATTTTACCGTCGCTCAGTTTTTTATCATCGACTGATGACTGTTCACGCCGCTATTGTTTTGCTGTGTGGTTTGCTTTTCTGGGCCTAGCTTCACCCAATAAAGAGTTCGACTGTCAGCGCTTTCAAGTCTGCTGCATCCTTCATTGTCACGACCACGTCACAATATCCTACCTTTCTCGCACTCCCTGAAATTGCTACTACGGCTGGCCGCCATAAATATGTCCCTGGTAAGCTAACAGTCACATGCTGAAGTGAAGGAGGTTTCCACACGGGATGAGTGTCTCGTTAGCAATTTATTGCAACCTGAAAAAAAAGATGCAAAATTTTTGCGTCGCTACTCCAGGTTCACTGCAACACTTTCTGAACATGGTCAGAAAATGGGGCCGATCAGTCATGGAGGCTCTTGTGAACATGCAAGCCAAATATTATTGTACTGCATGCATCAGGGAACTTAGAGTTTGGTTTCAAACATAGCTAGAAAGTGCCTGCTCCTGTCTTAACAAATGCACCAATTTCTGTCTCAAGCACCCAAGTTGCTTGAGGCAGTAATAGAATTGGATGATCTTGTGATTGCAGAAGGATAATCTGCTGTGCCTTATTTGTCCATTTTGAATTCAGCAAATAAAGAAAATCTACATATTTCACCTTAAGAGCAACAAACAAAGTCAAGCGGCTCAGTCAGTGCCTCACGTGACGTGATTTGTTGGAAGAAGGTTGGATGGTTTTGCAGCCATGTTTTTTTGCCCCGCCACGGTGGTCTAGTGGCTAAGGTACTCGGCTGCTGATCCGAGGGTCGCGGGATCGAATCCCGGCCGCGGCGGCTGCATTTCGATGGAGGCGAAATGTTGAGGCCCGTGTGCTGTGCGATGTCAGTGCACGTTAAAGAACCCCAGGTGGTCGAAATTTCCGGAGCCCTCCACTACGGCGTCTCTCATAATCAGAGCTGGTTTTGGGACGTTAAACCCCACAAAACAACAACAACAAGCAGCCATGTTTGAAACTAAACTGCAAATCCCCTGGTCGGTGTAGTGCAATAATATTTGGCTGACATGTTTACAAGGTCCTCCATGACTGGTTGGCATTGTTCCTTGACTCTTTTAAAAAGTGTTGCAGGGCTTAATGTTGGAACAACACACGTAACAGCGCAGCGACTCTTGCCTCACTTTCAGGGCTACCAGTGCCGCTGCGACTGCCATTATGTTATGAAGACGGTGGCTTCGCAGACTGTTTCAACAACTCGCGCAAGCGGCTCACAGACCACCAAGGACTTCTTTGAATATGCTCAGAATAGTAAAGGGGTTGCTGGTAAGGCTAATATCTCATTTACTCAATCATGCACGCTTTACTGGAGTTGACGCTTGCCGTTTTCAACAGAACTGTGTGCTCGTGTGTCCTTTTCAATGAGTTAGATGAGACCTAACTGCTTGGTGTCAGTGTCGTTAATTTCTTAAAAGTTTAGCGCCTATTTTCAGACAGCTCTATTTTTAACCATAAGTTACTCTGTAAATGTCTGTTTCTCAACTTCTTATTGCCAGTTGTTATAGCTTAGCAGGAAGGGAATTGTGCTAATGTTTAGCATGAAGGCACAATGTAGGAGAAATGGTGCATTAAGCAGACTACTGCTGGTTGAGATTGGAAGTGCGAAGATGAGTTGTGTTATAGGCGTTCTTGAAGAGAGACACATGTCTGGCTTTTATTTAGTGAATTTGAAACAAACTGCAGGAGAATTACTGAGGATGGTATTGCAATCATGAAATCGGCCAATGCCCGTGTCATTCACGGCTGTTGCTAGGTCCCACTTGCTACGTTTGGTGGGAGGAGAGCAAGCAGTTTTTGGCCATCTTTCTGGCTCAGGCATTTAGTTATGCTTTCACTGGATATACTCATTAGCTGTTGCAGGGGAGGCCATGAACAGAACACCATTTGCTACACCATTTGTAGTTTTCGCTACTTCAATAAGCATATTTGGCCTACTCATTCTGAAATAATTTGGCATAATAATCAGTGTACATTTAATAATGCCAGTCTAAAATGAAAATGCTCTTGTGCTTGTAAAACAACCACGTAACACTTCAGGCCAGCATAGGCACCATTAAGTCATCACCGCAGGAGATGTAAAAATGTAAGCATACCGTTATCTTTTGTTTGCTCTGAAATAATAGATTTATGTGAAAGCTGTAAAGTGCGGTATAAGCTCATTACAACAGATCTGATTACAACAGATGTTTGATGCCACATTTCAAAGTGCTGTGTTGTGCTGATCTTCCTCTCCCTTCCATTGATTGAACTTCTTTTGCAATGGATTCGGATGCAGCATACATTCATATATATAAGGGACTAAATTGCAAGGCCACTTAGCTGGTCAGCACTCCTTTACAGCAGACTCATGTGCAGTGTACATCCCAAATTCAATAGTTTCCGACTTCAAACATCGCTTGGCAGCAGCTGTCTATTGTAATGATAGAGGCACGCACAGTGTCCTAACTGTTCGCTGGACAGGACAGTTAAATCTGTTAAGCTTCTGTCACGAAAGTAAGAGAGGAATAAATCCATTCTTTGACCATGCCTGTCACTTGTAGTTCACTCCATTTATAACTAATTCAGGTCTACATAAGTGTTTGTCATAACAGTATTTGTGTTATGCATACTCCCTTGACAGCAGACCAAAATGTTCACTATCAAGGTTTGTTGTAATGAGATTAGATTGTATAAGAAAGTGCAGCTGGACCCCTTTATAAGAGGCATTAATTTGGTATAAGAAAAAATTTTTGGTCACATGGTTGGCTGCCCTCTCTTCCCCATTAGTTGGACCCTTTTTGTAACAGACACGTTCCTGAGCAGAATTGCTTATAAAGGATAATATATCACTAAATTTGGTCTGTAGCCTTTCTTTTAGCAGATATCTTGACTGTCAGTGCACGTTAAAAAACCCCAGGTGGTAGAAATTTCTGGTGACCTTCACTGCGGCATCTCTCATAATCAGAGCTGGTTTTGGGATGTTAAACCCCACAAATCAATCAGATATTTTGACTCTTAAGTGCAGTATTGTTGGCTGCTAACTGCAGTTAATTCATTGAGGAAGCAAGGGAAACGGTAACCAAACAATGTGACAAGGTTGTGGTGGAAAAAAAAGGACGAATTCTGTTTTGTGTCGCACAACCCACTAAACATCTCTAACATGAAGGCAAATGGTATAATAATAAACCCTTTGCAAATTCCTGTAGCCTTCTTTCATGGTCAGTTTAGCTGTAGCGTGCCCACATCGAAAGAAGTGTTGATCAGAAAATGAAAACATAGCACCCTGCTTATAAGAAACCACTCATGTCAGGGACAGAAAGTGCTCCCTGAGGCATCGTAAAGTGTTTCAACTGTAGTTGGACCAAGTATGTACCCATGTAGTGCCACTGTATGGAAGCATGGCTGGAGCATTGTTTCCTTGTGATTTGCAGAGGCACACCAATCTTAGAGCCCATGGTGGCGAGAAAGATGACACCAACTGCAGAGTTGAGGGGAATGCGCACTGGTGAATCTAAGTCATGTTTTTAGTGCTGCAGATGAATGCAGACGATGCAACAACACAATGTATCGGTTGTAGGGCCAGCATTCCAAATACATGCTTCGTCATCATCAGCCTGTTTATGCTCACTGCAGGGCAAAGACCTCTTCCATAGATCTCCAATAAATGCTGGCCCTGTGCAAACTGCGACCACATTATCTCCGTGCACTTCTTAATTTCATATGCGCACCTAAATTTCTGCTTCCCCCTGCCCTGCTTGCCTTCTCTAGGGATCCACTACGTTACCCTTAATGACCAACAGTTATCTTGCCTTTGCATTATGTGCCCTGCCCATGCCCATTTCTTCTTCCTGATGTCTACGATGATGTCCTTAACATGTGTTTGTTTTCCTGATCCACTTTGCTCTCTTTTTGTTATGTTGTTATGTGGGGTTTGATGTCCCAAAACCAGCTCTGATTATGAGAGACGCTGTAGTGAAAGGGCTCCGGAAATTTCGACCATCTGGGGTTCTTTAACGTGCACTGACATCGCACAGCACGCGGGCCTCAACATTTCGCCTCCATCGAAATGCAGCCGCCTTGGCTGGGATTCAGTCCCGTGACCCTCGGATCAGCAGCCGAGTACCATAGCCACTAGACCCCCGTGGCAGGGCTTGCTCTGTTTGTTTCATTCTGTTGCTGGCTGCTTTGTCCTCAGTTTAATTTTAATAATAATAATAATCAGCGTGTCTACCAACCGGGAAAACCGGGAAAACCGGGAAATCTCAGGGAATATGATCAGTCTGGAAAATCTCAGGGAAAACTCAGGGAATTTGGGCTTCTCTCAGGGAAAATCACCTCAAGTACGAAAGTCGCGGTAACGCTGGCTCTAACAATGCACCTTGCGATTGAGTTTATAGCGCAACTCACAGTAATTGAAGGGAAGAGTGCCACCCCCCCCTTTTTCTCATCGCTCTTCGTCGCGTGAATCGGCTGCCTTTTTAATTATTGGCTTTGCTTGTCGCGTCTTGTTCTATGTAAAGTCCGCTGTATGTGTCTGGACGCGCTACGGCGCACACACATCCCATGTGTGCGCCGAGCGTTGTTATATTGTGCGTTTGCTTGCAAGCAGTCTTTTCCACAAATATTGCGGAAAAGACTGTGTGGAGGTAGAGGACGTGCGGCTACACGAAGCTGCGCGCCCTCTCCATAGGGAGAAGACGCGGCGCCGACTCTACACGCCATGCGGTGACGCGTGACGCGTCGTGCGGTCTGTAGCAACGCCGCTGGGCAGCGCCATTTCGTGGTTTCGGTTTCTCAGCTTGATTGCAACGGAGGCGCGTGAAACTTGATGTTTATCTTCGTCGGCACGGCACCCCTTTCTAGAGGCGGCGGAAGTTGATTTTCATCTTTATTGGCGTAGCTTTCAGCTTGTTTATTATCGACGCTTATGATCCGAGGGTCGCTGGATCGAATCCCAGCCGCGGCGGATGCATCTCGATGGAGGCGAAATGTTTTAGGACCGTGTACTGTACGACGTCAGTTAAGAAACCTCGGGAGGTCAAAATTTACGGAGTTCTCCACTACGGCCTCTCATAATCATAGCTGGTTTTGTGACGTAAAACCCTACAAATCAATCAATTATCTACGCTTACGAGGGATTCTTGCTGTTCTTAATTACCGAGTTTACTCTGCCCAAGGCAGCCACACGCTGAGAAGATACCTTGTGTGTGCCAACACAGCTGCTGGTTGCTCCAAGATGAGAACAGAGATGCGTTTTATGTGCGCAACTGCGATAAGGCGCTGTGCGTAGACCCGTTTTTCAAGGAATACCACGTTCTAAAATACTATTGAACAATTTGCAGTATTTGCTCGATTTTACCGAGCCCTTGATTGTAACGCGCACCAGTTTCCCGCGACAAAAAGAAAGTTAAACATCGATTGTAGTGCACACCTATTTTTCGGGACACAGGGAAAAGGGAGAGCTTAGTAATCAACCTTTTCACATTAATAAAACCAGATGCCGTACTCGCGTAATGAACGCACTCACATAATAAAAGCACCGCTAACTTTAAACTACTGCAGTAGTTGATCCGCGGCGTCTCGAAGACGTTCGGCGCGCCGATTCATAGCTCCTGCGTCTCGGTGAAACTTCCGCACGTTGCCGGGCGCAGCCACGTGCAAGCTCGCAGTGGTGCATTCCTCCGTGCAATCGCAGTTCCCTCACGTGAGCCTGCTACCGCATGCTGCCATGCGTGCTGCGGAAGCTGGCGCAGCTAAGCCTAAGCATGGTCGGGGCGTGATCTCTGAGATTGCATCGCGGCAATCTCGGACGTCAAGCAGCGCGCACGGCTGAGAGGCTCTGCCTCAGCACGGATACGAGGGAGAAATGCGATGATGAGCCGTTTTGCGTATGGCGATGGGAAACATCTATTCTCCCGTTACGGCCACCCGCAAACGCTATTGAAAGTTCGCGCCGCTGGGCATCTCAGACTTCGGTTGGCCGTAAAATGGCCAAGCTGGCGCGGCGATTATCAACGGCCTACGCGTAATGTGCATCGTGCAACGTTGCGTGGGAGACCGGCGGCGACATAGAAAGTACAGAAACTATGCGCGCCAAAGACCGCCGCGCCGCTAGTTTGTTCTTTCGGCAGTAACCATTCGGCAGCGCCCGAAGCACGTAGGAGGCGGCCATTTCCCTACGCGCCTCGGTATGGTAACGGCGTCGTTCGTTCGCACTCGTTCGCATGATTTTTGGACCCGTTTTATAGAAAAAGAAGTGTGCATTAGATTAGAGTAAATACGGTTTAAGTGATGCTGACACGAAAATATAGCTCCTGATTCTTTTAAAAAAAATATTTTTCGGACCTTAGGCATTTCGTACATTCAAAATCCGCAATTTCACAAATTGACAGTCTGGGAAAGCTTATTTCTTTTTGTTTGTTTGGTTTTTTTTTGTTTTCTTTATTTGACCGTGAAAGAGCTCAAGATCCTTATTAGTGATGACATTGGGTGACATGGTGCCTACCCGCGTCGACATGAAGAAAGTTATGTGCCACTCAGGGAATTTCGCAAAAATACTCAGGGAAAACCTGGAAATCTCAGGGAATTTAGCAATGTCAACTTGGTAGACACCCTGAATAATAAACTTTATTTTGAATGATTAGAATACACACATACAAAATTTCCAGAAAATGTTCCACGATTGCCCTAAGTATGCGCTAACCCTATCTGTTACTGCCAGCATGGTAACCCTCACTGTGCGGTGTCAGCCACGCAGGTTAACCTCAACGCCACCATTTGCATGACTGTGGCATCGCAGACCTCCCCTCGCCGTAGATCAGCTGTGAAGCGTAGAAGGTGATGGGGCTGGACTGCGCTCCATTTCTCCTGTATGTCCACCGAGCTGCAGCTGCTTCTTTGGTGGTCCACAGCCTGACTGGATGGGAGCCAAACAAAAGGCAGGGCATTGCCAACAGCCAGGTTCTCCAGTGCGAGGCTTGTGATGTACTTTCTAGATTGAGCACTAGCAAAAGACTGCTTGCTCTCTGTTTAGTTCACTTTCGTTTTCATTTCGCTAAACAAATGATAAAGCGATACACTCAATCAGCTTAAACAGAAAAATGGTTCTTTTTTACCTTTACAGTCCTCAAAGGGACACTAAAATCAAAAACGACTTTTCTTGTATTAGTAAATTGCGAGCTGTGCAAATAGCAATATTTCGAGTGCGAAGCGAGTTCAAGTATTAATGTTTGAGAAATCGAGTTGAATATTTTTCAAATAATGTTGGGATATTTTTTGGATATTACCATGTCAAATTACAGACAAATGCACTGCTAAATGTGGGCAAAAGAAATTTATTTGCATGACTAGTGTGCTCCCACAGTGTCATCCTTAGAAAAATAACGGTTTATCAGAGAAGTGTGCATGAGCCAACTTCACCACAGTACACGTGTATTAGCTTCAAAGCAGTACACAAGTGGTATCTTCCCTGCAGTACATGAGCATTAGCTTTGTTGCGGTACATGAGTGGGAGCGTTGCAAAAGTAGACAAGAGTGTCAGCTTCGCTGCAGTACAGGAGTGTCGGTGCCACTGTGGTACACGAGTGTTGTGTTTCGCTGCAGTACACAAGTGCAACTTCACTGTGGTGCATGAGTGTTAGCTTTGCTGCAGTACATGAGTGTTATGTGGCGAAGCATGCTACATGCGGGAATGACCCACTTGACGTACGACATGAAATATTTTGCTCCTTAATTACCAGCTTTGGATAGTTTGAATAGTATAAGTTGCATTCAAATTCAATAGAATAGGAAATGCTATTTGAAAATTATTCAAAATTTTGAATATTTGCACATTATTATAAATTACCTTTCTCTTTACCAAAGGCGCCAGTCTCATATGGAGAAAACACTTTCGAAATGGGCAAAACGATAATACAGTTGCCTGGAAGGTCCCTGCACTAACGCACGTGACTTCATACATCTTGGACAGCATCTATTATTTACGGACAAAACATACATTGCGTACTAATGAAGCCAGGGACTTAACATAGTGTGTTTCAGACAATTTGAGTGAGCCAATATGACGAGAATGCAGAAAAGAGAGAGATGAAGAAGAAAAGGAATTTGGTTTGCGATGCCGTATTCTCACAAGTTTCGTGGTGGAATTCAAAACGAAACTTTCACCTTGGTTTTTTTTTTCTTCTAATATCAAACATGAAACGATGATTGAATTGAATTGAATTGAATTGAATTTATTTGAAATACAAGTGATACAATGCATGTGTTGAATACAAATACAGAAGGAGGTCTCAAAGTCGCAAGACTGTGAGTGAGCGAAAGTAGAGATCCTTAGGAACAATTTGTCTGTGTAAGCTACTCTAGTGTCCGTTTAATTTTCTGATCATAGGTGTACCATTAGGAGAAGAAATGAAGATCACTTTTTTCATATTTTTTTTAATCATGCCAGAACCTAAGCAATAAAATGTCAGAGTGGTGGCACAGAATTATTGTAAAAGCTTGCGTATAATACTAGCCCACATATAATATGAGGTGTAATTCAGGGATGGCAAAAATGAAAAAAAAAAGTCTGCACATAGTACGAATGAGGAAAGGTCACAGAAAGCATTTATTTGCATTGCAGTAAATGTAGATTCATCGTTCGTTTCACTGGTGTTGTCCTCCGAAGGCGCCTGGTTGGAGATGTCTTTTCACAGAAAGTTGCTTTCAGTACCAAAAAGTGCATTCGAGATACCGCGATTCCTGAAAGGACGACTGGTAAGCTTCTCAGGGATGCTCTCTGAATTAGAGCCAACGGCATGGCAAGGTACACTGGTGTCTGATCACCATTGCTGATCTGACCAGCTGATAGACATTCTTCCATATCTTTATCACATGACGCTGAAAAACACAAGCTTTTCTTCATAACTTTCAGAAAATTTCTGCAATAACAGTATCTGCCAATGTAAAGGAAATCTAGCGCGGCGCACAGAATGCCTTTCTCTTACTTTCATGTTTGTAACAACGAAAGGGAAGGGGTCAAGGGCTCGTTCTTTCTTTGTTAGAACCAACTTAATGAGCAAACAGTCAATGAAGCATAGGAAAGCATAGAGGACGTTACTTGTAGTATTGTAATTGTGGAATAAGTAGAAGGGAATTAAAGTGGGCGAAAAGACAAACCTGCCTTCAGCGGGAAACGAACCCACGACCTTCGGATGACGCGTCCGACGCGTCCGATGTATAATGGGGCTCTACACAAATGTTATTAAGCAATCTATATCAGTGATCTCAAACTCGCCTCTGCTAGCTGGCCACAGTCAGGAAATTTAGACCCGCAAAGGCGGGGCAGTGAAGAAAGTTAAAGCAGGGGGGGGAGAGGGGGTTAGTTTGAACAATATGTCAGTTTATGTTGCCGTTTGAAAGCAGGCTTTTCCCATATTGATGTAGAGGTCATGTCTCAAGGAGATGTAGTGTTAGGATTCAGGAAACATATCGGTACTGATCTCCAGATGACTATAATATGGACGCTGTTTCTGATGGGACGAAGACAGCCGTGCATGGGCCAGGCTGCTAGCAAGCCCCGCCACGGTGGTCTAGTGGTTATGGCACTCGGCTGCAGGTCCGAAGGTCGCGGGATCGAATCCCGGCCGCGGCGGCTGCATTTCGATGGAGGCGAAATGTCGAGGCCCGTGTGCTGTGCGATGTCAGTGCACGTTAAAGAACCCCAGGTGGTCGAAATTTCCGGAGACCTCCACTACGGCGTCTCTCATAATCAGAACTGGTTTTGGGACGTTAAACCCCACAAATCAATCAATCAAGGCTGCTAGCAAAGGTTACATGGGCCGAGTGTTTGAAATTGCTGATCTACGGTAGAACCTCGTTATAACGAACCCGGATATCACGAACTGTTGGATATAACGAAGCAATTGCAATTCCCCTTGAAATTCCCATAACTGAAATGGATATTGGCTATAACAAACTAATGGTTATAACGAAGCAATTACAGCACCCCCTTCAACTTCGTCAAACGAGGTTTTACTGTATATGCATCTGTAGTGTCATAGACAGGTTCTAGATTTGCGATATGAACAGATGGTGATTCTCATCAACACAATTGTAAATTACTCCCAGCTGCATTCTTTACAATGTCTTAAATGTGCAAAAAAATTAGAACTGGCGCAAGGAAACACATAGCGTACCATGTGTGCTGTGTGTTTCCTTCCACCTGTCCTCGTTTTTTTGCGCAGTTTGAGACATAAAGATATGAATCAACTATGTTGTTATGTGGGGTTTAATGTCCCAAAACCAGCTCTGATTATGAGAGACGCCGTAGTGAAGGGCTCCGGAAATTTCAACCACCTGGGGTTCTTTCAACATGTACTGACATCGCGCTGTACATGGGCCTCAACATTTTGCCTCCATCGAAATGCAGCCGCCGCGGCCAGGATTTGATCCCGCGACCCTCGGATTAGCACCCAAGTACCATAGCCACTAGACCACCGTGGCGGGGCATATGAACCAACTAGCCCGAAGTTGGTAATTAAGGAAAAAAATACGCTATGTCTCGTGACAAGTGGCCCATTCCCGCAAGTGTGCTTCGCCACATAGTACCTGTGTACTGCGGCGAAGTTACCACTCGCGTACTGCAGCGAAGCTAACACCTGTGTACTGCGGCAAAGTTAGCTCAGCTTTCTGTTGTAGAGTTCCGTTGGACTGGTCTTCAGGACTTTGGAATGACACTGTGGGGACGTACTAGTCACACAATAAATTCCTTGCCCATGTTTAACAGTCCATTTATGGATAGTATTGTCAAAAAAATATTTGAAAATTGTTTGAAAGATATTCTATTCGATCCACACTTGAAGGTAAATATTCAAACTCACTTTGGCACTCCAAATTTTGCTATTTGCACAGCTCTCTTATAAAGGTTATGAACACAGTTTATTCCCTTGTGTGACGGCAGTGCTCTAGAAAAGCAAGAACATCCATAGAGAAATTAATTCTTGGTGGGCAATACTTGCGAGACTGGCGCATTGCTCCTCAGGAGGGCGCACTACACACTGCCTTCCCATTACGACGAGACTAAGTGAAATTCAAATGAGAATTGCAGCTTGTCTTTCCGTTAAACCACCATGCAGAAATAGAGAAAACGGTGAAGAAGGGGGATTGACTTGGTGCTGATGGTGCCTACTGTCCCTCCACAGCTAAGGCTCCTGCCCCCTGCTCGAGCATGCAAACGGTTGCCCTAGAAACCTTCCGTTTTCAATTCACTCTGGCTCTGAGTGTTTGCATGCGAACACCACGAATCCCCTGATCTTAGCTGTATGCCGAAATGATACACCCCCTGCATTGGCTTCCCAAGTGTGGTCACAGTCTTGTTGTTGCTCATGATTTCTGTGTACGTCTGTATTAGGTTAAAGGGAAACTGACACAAAAATTTTCATCTGATGTTTTTTTGCTGCAATGTGTGGCTAGGGACCCGTTAGTTATAACACGGCACAGTTGCTCCACCGCGTGACGGATGATTATTTGCAGCCTGTTTATAACAGACTATAGTCTGTTTCACTAGTTCCGTACAGCACAACCAAGACCATGAGGCCATCGAGCGCAGAATTCTTCCGAGGCGACACAAAATGTCATTGTTCGGATACGCACCTGCATGTCACACCCGCCAATAGGAGCTTCACTCCATCCTCCTCCTCCTCTTTCCAAGGCCGCTTCTGCCACTGCATCGTCTACCGTTGACAGATGCCATGGCAGCAGGAAGGATACATTTAACACATGTTTGCCCTCCTGATTGGCTGAAGGGGCCTGTAGCTTCCACAGTACTGCGTGGAATTACTGAAACAGACTATAGTTTCAGTATCGGTTTTTGTTGGAGAGCTCCAAAAATGACAAGCCGTCGGGTGCAACTGGCGCCCCCTAGCACTTGCAGTGGGGTAAACAAGTTTTATCACATGAGTACATAGAACTGTGATGCACTTCCACACGACCTGCAACACGTGCTCGTTTTATTTCACCGTTCTGCGCGTTGTTGTCGTCGTTGCTATGATTGTCGTTTGGTGGCAACAATTTTCTCGAAGGCCCTGTATCGCTGGGGGTCAACTAAGGTATGAGCAACAAACACACAGTGGTGGCTATGACGTCATCATTGCTTGCTGCACTGCTTGGAGCTCAGCTGCCATGTGATGTTGCAGAAATTGTCAGTGTCGCAAGGTGTGGCATGTAATGCTCGATTGTGCATGCAAACTTCAATATTTGTTTAAGTTACGTTCTGAGCTGTGTTTGCCACTCAGATTTGGCCTATATGTGCATATCCACAAAAAATCGATATCACAGGCTAGCCACGTAACGAAATTTTGGTGTCAGCACCTGTCGGTGTCACCTGATATTCTTTACAGGGATGCAGAAGTGAAAAACGATTTTCCTCATATTAGTAAGTTACCTTTTCACTTTACCAAAGGCACTACTGCTGTACCACTCCTGCATTTGCAAGGTAAAAGTACGCAAGGAAAAAATACAAGTCGTGATGCTGTTGAGAAGTTCCCACAATAATATGTTTGACACCGTACGCTTGAGATGGCATCTGTTAAGACCTATATCATTATTTAGGGGTAAAAGAGAGATACATTGCTTTCCAAGGAAGCCAGGGACTTAACATGTCGTCGTTCAGGCAATTTGACTGGGCCAATGCAGGTGAGAATATGAAAAAAAGAATGTGGTTCGCGATGACATTGTCTCCTCGAAGTTGCGCTGCGGGATTCAAAGATGAAACATTGACCTTGATTTTCTCTTCTAATATTTGACATGAAATGATGAAATTGGCGACATTAGAGTTACCAAAGAGTTTATTAGTCTAAACCACTTTAGTTTTCTGCTTTAGTGTCTTTTTAGCCTGCAATGCCCATTTAATATTTCCTTTTTCCTTCAGTCTGCCTATCTTTCTTTCTTAAAACAAGCTCATGCTGCATAAAAATGTTCTCACCCATCTCTTTCTGACGTTGGGTCGTAATTTTTTAAAAGCTTGATATGTGAAGTACAAGTTGTAAGTCCACTGAATTTTGAAAGAGGTGCTTCTTTTGGAATTTGGTACCTGCGGATACACCACGCTTGAGGTATTTTGTGTTTCACTCTGCTGCTTGGTTAACTGCCACTTAGGGATGTAACTTATTTTTTGTGCACGTGTATGCATCTTTGCAGACTTCAGTCTAATTGGCTGGCAGCATCTTCAACCTGTTCCTTGGGAGGAAGCCGAAAGCCTTGCCACCGAACCATGCTGCAGCGGACCTGAACAGCTGCGAATGCAGTGTCGACACACATTCTTTGTTGAGTGTCCGTGGAGAGCCAAGCTTCACCATCAGATGCCTCATTGTCCGAGCACGTCGCCGCAGCAGGGGTTGTGGCTGGAGCGGCCCTTACACCCGCCGCCTCGAACCTGGTCTGAAAATGGTGTGCATCATCCAGAGTGTTCCGCATCTGCCTAAGGTGCACTTTTGTTTGCTAAACATGTGCCTCTACTCGGACAAAGTAAGACTATTTTTGAAAGGTGCACTCTGCACTCTTAGTTGGGAAGCAACCAAGACAAACAGGCATGAGTGACATTTCATTGGCGATATTTTGTGTATGCTCCTCCTACGGTATTTTCACGGAATGGGCCTCCTCAGTTTTACTCGTTTTAACATTTGTTGTCGTTTCATGTGGCAGCTCATTCACAACTGTAAGCACAAAGGTTTGCTAATGCAAACCAAGAGAAACATTGAATTCATCTTGATTGCATAAGCTACCCTACTAGGAGTCTCGTAATGTTCAGTTCGTGCAAGAGCATGACTCGTTTGCCGAGGAAATGGGAATACTAGTTTTATCAATGTCTCACTGATGACGTGAACACAGGTTACATTAAAATGTGAAATTTATTTGTGGTATACAAGTCAAAGAAAATTCATAAAAACTAAGTCGATACATTTGCAATGTACTTTGGGCTTTGCACACATCGTAAAAACCGGAGTATAGGTAGGTAAGTCCGTTTGTGCAGAGTGGCACAATCGTTAGGCTGCCTTACAACAGGCACAGTCTCCTTACGTCCAGCTGGACTGCATACGGCTTACTTCGCTGGAACGTTCTCCACTTGCTGTGCTGTCGTAGCCACTGAACTCACTTCTAGACAACCACACTGCACACCGTTCTTCTAACCTCTCCCACGCGCTCTATGACAGCGGCCTACACTCCTTTGCCTGCAACTCTCCGTCACCTGGTGTCGGTCCGATGCCTTCACTCTTTGCTACATGGCGTCTTCCAGCTGTAGTCATAAACTTCAAGAAAATACTGTAAAACATCGTTATAACAAAGTTGAAGGGGGAGCCGTAATTACTTCGTTATAACCATTAGTTCGTTATAGGAAATATCCATGTCATCTATGAGAATTTCAAGGGGAATTGCGATTGCTTCATTATATCCAATAGTTTGTTATATCCGGTTCGTTGTAACGAGGTTCTTCTGTAAAGATAAAAGGGTGATGGAAAGTTGACTCCTTCTTATATAAGCAAAAGCATCATGAGTTTGAAGTGCAAGCCGCACCATCCATTGCACAATGTTAAGGTAGCCTGAAGTGGTGAACCTTCAGCAGCACCTGCTTGGAACACTTACCAGGTGGCTGATCATTGGAGAGGGCCAGTAGGGAGGACGAGGTCACATAAAGACAAACAGAAGTTTAATGCGTCACTTTGGTTGAGTGGGGCGCTCAGAAGAACTGTACAAAAATGTGCACGCCCAAGCAGAGTCTGATGACCCGGTCACTGGCAGAAGCCCCCTTCGTTTTGTATACCGTTCCACCAACCGGAGCAGTTCGCTTCCCAATGTCCTTCACGATAGAGAGGCTTCCCAGGAAAAGTTGATGTGCAGTAGATAAAGTAGCACCCTCCAGTTTCGTTGCTGTTGTGTGCAGGTAAGCATCTGATGGAGGAAACAAAAGCTCACCTGTACTGCATGTACAGTAAAGGCTTGTTAATTCGAATTCCACGGGGATGCCTGCAGAGTTCAAATTAAACGAAATTCAAATTAACAAAAGTGATAAACTAAGGGCAGCATGTGTTGTCATATGTTGTGGCAGTAACTCTGAAGCGGTAACTTTTTATTTGAAAACAAATTCATAGGTACTTCATTTTCATCTGGTCAAAAGATCACTGCTTGATCTACCGTATTTACTCTATTCTAAGCACCCCCTTTTTTTCACGATCGCGGTACTAAATGTGCGGGGGGTGCGCTTAGATTCGAAAAATGAAAAAAAAAGAGAGAGAGAGAAATTGCGGATGGGTCGACCGCGTGTCCCCCAACCCCTTTTCGCGGCAATATTTCGTCGAAGTGGGGGTGAGAAATCACATTTTATTTTAAAATCAATAAAAATAAAAATAAGTGCAGACAGTGAACCCACCATTTGTTCTGAGGTCATTCACTATCACTGCTGCTCGTTTCTGTTGCATCACTCGAGTCTGTCGCACCATCCGAGCTGCCACTCTCGGTGTCCCACAGATCATCTTTGGTGCCGTCCAAGTTGTTGGTAATACAGTTAAACCTGGATATAACGAAATTGACAAATTCCTGGAAAACTTCGTTATAAAGAAGATTTGTTATATGCAGGTTTGGCACAAAAATTAGAAAAGAAACGCTTAAGGGGGATACTGTTCTTGAAAATGCGAAGCATTTCTCTTTCGCATATTTTTAAGAGAAATTCACTATTGATTGAGTTTCTGATGATTATTTCAAAAATATGATTATGTTTCTCCTATGTCAATTAGTTTTAGAGATAATTAAAATTAATTACCCTTTGTTTGATGCCATTCTGGAATGTCGACCACACAAAACATTACAACTGAAGGTGACAAAGGCGCTGCTGCACTTTTTAAAGACGACGGACTTGCACAAGCGACTGTAACAGCGATGTGTGGCGTCACGTACCATGCAGGTGCCACTGACTCTGACAGTGTGCTATATGCGCACCCTCTCTCTCTCTCTTCCTCTTTCCTTTCACCTTTCAATCTCCCCCGCCCCCTTCCCCTTGTGCAGGGTAGCATACCGGTTGTCCTACACTGGTTAACCTCCCTGCCTTTCCCTCTCTATTATTTCCTTCCTTCCTTCAATGGTAGGAGTATCTTCTTTCATATTATGATTTTTGGCAAGGCTGCAGCAGTCTGAATATCAGTGTTGTAGACACACCTTCCTTATGCTCTAATCCAATGAGAAATTAAAAATTTTCAGTGATGTTATTTGAAAATTCATTCCTTCCATTGTGTACTCTACAGATAAGTCTGCATGCCACAACAAAAATGGCTGTGCTAGCTGCTCTGAAGGCAAGGATATTGCTCAGCAAGTTTGCCACTGCAGCAAGATTTTCATTATGAGAAATGAGAGAACAACAGAAAAAGCTCAATTTGAGTAAAGTGAAACACAGAATTACCGTATCTTTGTTAGGTGATTTGTGGTCACCAGGGGTGTAATCTGGAAGCTTACTGCTGCACTACTTGTAGTTCAGCATGAAAACAACCCATTTTTGGTGCATTTTTATAGTCAAAATATATAGCTTGTCTTTGATAGAAACTGCTACTGTGGCTGAAATATCAATTCTAGATGTGAGAAACTTGTTCAGCACTTTCGGCACTGCCCGTATGCCATGGAAGTACCATTTTTCAAAACTGATTTTTTTCATGATATTCTGCCTCGAAGACCAGTGTAACAAGCAAAAAGGTAACAGACTGCAGAGCTCACCCAAAACATTTATTTTGGGTGAAAAAACATTTACAGCTGAGACCACTTATGTGACAGCTTATAGTGAAGGACAGGTTATAATGCGGCCTTTTCTGAGCCTCGTTTGCCCTCCTGTAGAACTTAATGTATACGCTTATTGTGCAGCCCCCCAGCCCCAGATGGAGGATTGGTTATAATGCGGCTGTAGGGAAATACTGCGGGCAATCGAGGTAGCCAGCAGGCTTCACAAGGGAAGTGCCCCACTCGAAAATAGCCCAGCGTATCGCAGTGGAGCAGGAGGGAGCATAAACGAATGAACATTGAGTGGAGTGAAGAAAAAAGGGGGTCCGAGGCAGCAGTGCATGGCCCCCCCCCCCCCCCCCCCTGAAGATAGGATTTCCAAGGCAACGTTTGTAAGCTGCAAACGCACCGCACAGAACGCGCTCATGTCCTCCAGTTTACGGCTGCAGTGTTCGTCTTTAGTTCTTTCTTTTTAATAATTTCACGCGCGCTGCCCTTGAATCACCCCGTGGGCGCAATTTCCTGTGCACACGATCCCTGTGTTATCAAGAGCAAACTTCCCGTGAGGCGTGCCGCCCGCGAGCTAGGCCTAACAAGCGCTGTCATCTAGTGTCAGGTTGGCAAAGTGAAGCGCAGATACTTGCGCAGTAACCAAATACAGTCAAACCTCGTTAATACGTAGTTGGCCGGGAATGACGTTTGGGTACGCACTAAGCGATGTAGGAATTAACCGTCAGTGCCAGTTTAGCGGCTACTAACCAGCCATAAATGAACGTCACGAACCCCATAAACACACTCACGCACACACAGGCACGCAAGCTTTATTCAAGGGCAGGCAGCAAAAAAAATCTGTTATTTTCACTTGCCGCCGTGGTGGCCTCGCTGCGACGACGGCATCTCAACTCAACTGAATTGCACAGGTTTTGATGCCGTCGCCGCGACGACGGCATCAAAACCTGTGAAATTCAGTTGAGCTGCGAAAGTTAGCGCTTTCTCAGTAGGAAGCGGTCCAGTGACAGGCAGGTTCATGCTCCGCGCCTTCTTTAACCAATGAAGCTGGGCCCTTTCCACTTCGGGAGACGCAGAGTCTCTGATGCGGCACCTCTTCAGATTGCTGCCTGTGCCGCCCCTCAACTTTTCGCGAGCGTTCCATATCCCGCACACAGTCGTCAGAGGCAAGTCCTTTTCACGGGCTACTGCAGATTTCTTCGCTCCATTTTCAATGGTGCGAACAGTGGTCCCACTCTTGCGCCAAGTGCGCCAAATTGCGCCAAACGTGATTTGCTGCGCCATCCTGATAAAAAAAGCACTATTTTGCGCCTAAATGCGCCAAAACGTTGCCCCCGAGACTGCATGGGCAACCCGATCTCGGAGGTCATAGCCAAAATTAGTGACAGCGCGTAATGCATGCGGCAGAAGTGGTCTGAAAACGTGTGCGACGTGTTTGACGAAACGGCTTAATAAATTGTGATCGCCGTAATCGAAATTTGAATTTGCTACCTATCCGAAAATATGGCTAAGCTACAAGCGGTGAATGCAAAACTTCAAGCGATGTAGAGGGCAAGGTCTCGGCAGCTCAACCTTATTTTCAAATAAAAGTGCAGATTCTGTGAACAGGTTGGTTCTTCTCATTTCAACTAGAAATGCACAAATTTAGTTATGTTTTTTTAGATGGATAGCAGCATTGTTTTAGAGCATGCCCGTATTATTTGGAATGATGCTTGTAGACTTAACTGTCCGACATCTCTTACAAATCCTTAGCAGTGTGCGTGCAGTTGCTCCAAAGTGCTCCGAAATTTATATATAGGTGCTCCAAAACTGCTCCAAAACTAAAATTTTGCTGCTCCGAAAATTGCTCCAAATCTCAATTTGTGAGTGGCACCACTGTGCGAATGATTTCCAGTTTTTCCTTAACACTCAAAACGCGATACTTCGGCATAGCAGTCCTCACGTGCGAATTAAATCGCACAACACGCGCACCACACAATAAAAAAAATATGCCGTGCAAAAGACCGTTTTAAAGAACACACCACTGCACAAAAGCACACCACCACCGGCGGACACGGGAGAATGAAAGAAAAGAAAAAAAGAAAAAAAAAAGGAAACGTGGCAGATTCCAAAGTGCAAAGTGAGAGCGAATTCCCCTACCGTCAGCCGCTGCGGACTAACAAAAACCAATCTCCTAGGCCATACAAACAAAAAATACGTCAACGTGGCGATCTCAAAGGCCATGCTTTTGCGCGCTTTGATAAGCAACAGCCGTACGAACAGAAAATACGTCAACGTCGCCATGTTTTGACGTCACTATCGCTGCAGTTTGCCAATCTCGAAGGCCATACTTTTGCGCACTTCGATCGGCAACAGCCGTACGAACAGAAAATACTGCTACGAAGCTGGCGTGGTATGGCACATACCACCTATGGGATGGCACATATCATCTACAGAAGAAGACAAGGGAAGACTATTTACACATATATTTACACGTAACAATACGTCAACGTGGCCATGTTTTGACGTCACTATCGCTGACAATTTTAGTCCTGTCGTCACCGCTAGTGAACGTCTGCGCAAGTGAAATTTCGCTGATTTTCTGCCTGTGAAGATATAAAAACAAGAAAATGGTACGTACTAACCGTATGTAATGCAACAAGCGACTACGGCTTAAGCGGTCAGCCAATACATGGGGTTCAATGGGGACTGGGTGGGGGAATCGTCGCGACTACGTTTAAACCGGAGTTACACATTAAGCGGGTACGTATTAACGAGGTTTGACTGTAGTGGTGCTGCCAGCACGATGAAAAAAAAAAAAAAACTCGTTTTTTTTTCTCTCGCTCTTAAAGGAGTGCTGACACGATTTTGCGGCGGTTCAAAATGTGCATTTCTCGTTTTCTAGCCATGCATCATTAATGCCCTCCGCACATGAAAGCCAGGAAACACATACAAAATATTTTAGTTTGGTTTTAAAGTTTTCGTCACCCAGCACTGCAAGCCAGCCACAGCGCAATGGACACTATGAGGACGTATGAGCGCAGTCTATTTAAAATAGCCGAAATCGCTATCAGGGTCACTGGATGACCGTGAAATTGTCGTTGTTTGCGTTCCCCACGTGTAATTGACCACAGACGACGGAGTTGCAGCGACGCTATCACGAACTGGTGTCCCTGCGCGACTCGGACTTCGTCCGATTAGGAAACTGCCCCCTCGAAATCGAAACCGAAAGTGGGCTTTTAAGGAAGCCGTATTAAAAATGTATTCGTTGCCTTGCGAGGCACCATGATACTCTTTTTGGGGTTCTCCACGTCAGTGTTTTCATTTACGGCAATAATACGAGGATTTCAAAAATTCGTGTCAGTTCTCCTTTAAGGGTGGCCATGGTATCTAAAGCTATTATCTTTATTTTTTAACCAAATTCAATTTAAAAGCACAGGTACATGTATTTTCTTGTGCTGATTTCAAAAATGCAGTTATTTTTTCTGTCACTCAATGAGTTATCGATATAATTAGATGTTAATTGCTAATAATTGGTAAGCCAATAGATAAAAATCAACTGGGCAGAAAGTTAAATTTAGGGCATGAATGCAAAGCAGAATACATAAGGAATGAACTGCTGCAAGCAGTTTTCAAATCCAACAACAAATAACAATTTAGGAGCTCATCAAAGCTTAGATGTTTATGCCACAGCTACTAATGAACTTGAACAAAAGCAGATAAAAAATTATAGAAAGAGAAAAAGAACAATCTACTTGCAGCAGTTCAAGCTCTATGCATTCAGCATCACATATATAAAAAATCACAGCATATCCACGGGGTGAATGATGATGAGCGGGCGAAGCTTCGGAGGGAATCATCGGTAAACCGTGAACCCTCCGTGTAATTCGCCCAGTCGATCATCATGTAAAGACGTCTTACGCAGCCCCTTACACAGGCCGGAACGCGCACCGCGTTTGCTGACGCCATCACATGATTGCTGAGACAGTATAAGGCGGAGAAGCCACAGCGTCTTACACCAGCTTCTTACACGGGCCGTCACGTGCTAGCACAAATGCGTTAGAAATGCGCAGTCTTTCGTTAATGTTGGGTATTTACTGTCATCGTGGTGCATGTGTCCATGTGCGCTTTGTGGCATAGTGGCTAGCGCCGCGCGTTCGGAAGCGAGGGGTCCCTGGTTCGATTCCGCGCTTCGGACACAATGTTCGGAATTTTTTTCTCATCGTCCATGGTCCACCAAGCGCGATCCGACAGGTACGGCGACGATCAAGGAGAATGAGAGGAGCGCTCCCTGCGCAGCCCGCGCCGCAGCCAATCGGAGAGCAGCTGCACCGCCAACGCCATCTAGCGTACCTTCACCCAACCGCCATATTGTACGCATGTCTATGGGACAGCGCCCTCTCGGAAACGAAACGAGAAATGGAGATGACGACACAGAATGCGTACAGCGCCATCTAGTGTATCGTCACCCAACTGCAGTTTGCATGCATCTCTATGGGACAGCGCCATCTATTATATGCTAAGGGAGACGCTACTGGCTACACAGGATGCATCGACAACCGAGAACCGCCCAGGTGATGCCATAAGGAGCTTCGCCCCTAAAAAAAAATTACAGCTGTAGCTGTCCTGGGGCTTTAGATATTGCTGCACCAAACAAGCAAAATGAGTAAAAAGCTTGTTCTGAGAAAATCGAGAAAAGCACAAACAGCTCAATTTATTCAAGAATATCACAAAATATTTACAAGTTTATTTACAAGTTACTGGTTGTAACTGATTAATAGCCCCCTGGCACATAGTCCTTTTGTGCATTGCCTGTGTGGCATTTTTTCATGGCTCGGTGCATGTTTTCTGCTGATGCATGCTTTCGAGTTGAAGCTTCCAGTCGCCACTGATCTTTTTCGGCCATGCGATTGCTGCACAGTGTGCTGGGGCTTAGACTGAGCTCCTTTAGTATTGATGCAGTTGCTCTCACGTTTCCGGCATTGAACCTTAGCACAGCCTCCACCACAGCTGCTTGTACGGTAAAAAGGGAGGCATGGTACTCCTTGGGTGCAAGCGACCATATGACTGAGTGGAGGCTCTCATTGCTGTTTTGAGTCTTCTATCGCAGGCACCTCTCAAGCAATTTTTTGTCGCTCAGGCGTTCGTATATAGGCAACAAAGCCTAACAAACATGAGGAGGCAGGTTGCGAGGGTGTTTTGGTGCTGACTCACCCCTAGCCTCTGCGACATTTTGGCGGCACCACGAGTTGGGGCCTGTTGGGCAGAATGAATGGTTCGACACAGTGTCGTTAGATGTTATGTGATGGTAGGTTGCCATCACTGCCTTGTGCATGGCATTCACATCTCCCTTGTGCGTTTTCAGAGCCCATCCGTAATAAGAGCTTAGCCGCGTGATTAGGTCAGCCGTGAGCCGACCTTTTCCGCCAAGGCTCTGAAGGCCAGAAGCTTTGCTTCTTGAAACGAGGTTGCGTAGTGCCGTGCCCATACGTTGCCGCACATGGTTCACGCAGTCCTCTTTTTCTACTTCGACGTAACCATACACTTTCTCCTCTGGGAGTGCGAGATAAGTACGGCTGTCCCCATCACTGAGTACCGTTGTGTACTGAAGATTGTGCCACTCGAGGGACCGCTTCCATAAAATAAGAGCTGCCTCCATCTCTCCCGACTTTTTGTCAGTGTTCTTTTGACACTTGTGGTCTTTTTTTCCAGATGTCGAAAGACGGATCGCTTTCCTTTGGGCCTGTCTCACACCCCGTGCAGAAATTGCTCAAAACAACGTAGTCTAAGCAAAGCCCTGTGAACAGTTCGATCACGGTGCCGGCTCCGATGTGTGAGGAATGTCCGTGAGTCATCCACGACCCATCATACGATACCGCGATGTTTCCGTGGTTGCTGAGGCACAAATCTTGATAGAGCTCACGAACCGACCGCGCGCACTCGCTCGTCACATTTTTGGCCGCACGATCGGCTGCGGGAACCAGCTTACCTTTGAGGTAGCTTTGCCACGTCTTTGTGTGGAGGCCGCGACGGCTAATGTTCATCAGCGAGAATATATCGTTGAAAGCTGTTTGGCGGTTTCCAGTAGCTTGCATAGCGCGAGCCGTGAGAACATTCACAGAAAACGGGTTTGCCTTAGGTTCTCCACGGACGCGTGGCGAGCAGCAAGTCCACGTCATGTCACTGCAGTTCGTGCACATGAGACGCAGCTTGGCGGCGAGTCCGTATTCGCAATCGTCTCTGACGATTTCTAGGTCCCCAGCACCGCATAATTTACACTTCGCATGCACAAGCAGAGTGTTCACCAAATCTAAGCTTACAATTGTAAACACACTCGCGTCAGGCGTTTCACATGCGGCATCGGCGTTGTCAGTCAGTAGATCCCGTTTCCTTTCCATCGCGGGGGTGGACGACAGCTGCAGCAGTTTTTCTTGTGCTCTTTTTCTGCCCTCTTCCAATTCTACGGGCTGCAGAAACCTCGCATCGCAACGCACGCGACCATCGGCACCTCCGCACGACGACGGGCATGTTAGGCCTAGGCCCGTATCGGTGGCATCAGCAGAGGCGGCGGCCGCGACGGTTTCGATGTTCGGCTGCGTTACACTCCTCTTCCTGATGTTGTTGATAAGTGTGCGTCGCACCTTCTTCACCCCAAATGCTTTTTTCGTGTGCGACTTCTTCCAAGCCATCGTTCAACACTTCAGCCACACCGGCGTTGGTCACTCACACTGAAAACATGGCGCACGGCCGACAGCGCGGATGAGCGCTATGCAGACGACAAAAAAGGAATTCCGCCAGTCGTATTCCGAGCTCAGGTCACGTGCGCTAAACAACGAATGAGGGCTTGTGCTGGGACTCTTTTTTTTGCGCGCTATTTTCAGAAAGCCAATGGCAGCATAGAACAGGAGTTGGCGGGAAAATGAAGAAGAAAGATCGCTCTTTCAAATGAGACCAAGATAGCCACGCTGTGACGTGTGAAACGGCCGCTGTGTTTTACGAAAAAAGGGCCTTTTTAGCAATAACTTTGGCTGCACTTCTGCCAGTATTATTGAAATAGAGTTATGCTACGGCTAAAATATTAACGCAAGAGCTGAGAAACTTCGTGTAGTAGTGTAATAAGACCTCTAAATTTCGAAAATACCATTTTCGAAAATTCGATTTTTTTCGCGATTTTTTCGTCCCAATGACCCATGTCCCCCCTTAAAGGGCCCATGACAGCTATTTTTTTGTTGGAGACTTTTATGTTCTAATGAGTAGAACAGTGTCTTGTAATCACGGCATGGAGTGGCAAATTCTCCAGCGCAAAGTCTAATTAGTCACAGCATCGTTAATTTTGTTCAGTTTTAATGAAGCTTTGAAACGCGCGCCAAAAACTGCAAGAAACTAGCGCCGCGGGGCTAGCGCGGCGGCTGTCGGAAGTGAGCGTATGCACTGATCACTTGAGCTCAAGATTCGGTGACGTTGCGGAGAGCGCGAGCGCCAGACCAGCTCGCCACACTCGCTTTGCATCATAGCGTGTGTACAATGCACGCTTGAGCGACCAACACGGAGAGGAAGCAGAAAAATACGGCTTTTGGCGTAGCCTCCGCGATCGGCTGCGAGAGCCGATCTTGGAGGCTACGCTCTGAGACCATAGCGCGGCGCGCCCGTGTCTCTCTGTGACGTCACGATATCAATTTACAAAAGTGAAACGTCACAGATGGCCCACAAACTACGTCACACTAGTGGCGATGTCGCGAGGTGCTGCAAGCTCGGATGAGCATTCCCGCTTACTTTGAAACCATATTAAAATTAGTTAGAGGCGACGTTCGCCGCTAATACTTGGTCAAGATTGCCTTCGTATGCAGGAAAACCAATTAACGCAAGCATCTCGCGTTTGAAATTTTGGTGTCATGGGACCTTTAAGGGGGCAAGTGAGTCTTCTTTGTATCTTGTGATTTCATTTACCAAATTTAATGAGATTGCACAGTCTTGTTCAGCTTTTCTTGCAAATTCCAAATATGCACCTAGTTTTTAAATATGTCATTTTGTTCCACTGTTAATTGATAATTAATTGGCATAGTTTCCAGAAACAATGGTTAAAAAACTACTCATCAGAATCTTGCTTTAGACATATGGCTGGATACTAGGAAACATAAGCTTCACAATGGTAGGAATACTTTTTTGATATGACAACTATTAGCAATTATACAGCTAATGAAATCTTCCTGCTCAATATGTTGCTAATTAATTATTTGAATAAATGAACAATAAAGAAACACTGACACAGAAATGCAAAAATGTGCTTCTACCCTTGTGGAAACCATTCATGTAGCTCTGCACTGCAACAAGAATGACAATTCTGGGTGCTCTGGTTACCGAGAAATCGCTCCCGAATGGTTGCAAAGCGTCAAGAATTCAGAAATTAAGAAAATCAACAAAAACAAACAAGGCTCATATTTATTCAGATGTAACAAGAAATAATGGCACATTCACCTAGCTAAATGATCAGTAGCCACCAGGGATGTAGTCTCTCTGTCGCGAGCTACCAGAGTGGCACTTTTTGAAAGTTTGTTGCAGATTTTCTGCAGATGCGCGCTTGTGCGCTGATGCTGCTGCACGCCGGTTGTCTTTCTCAGCCATTCTCTGGCTGTTTGGTAGGCCCGAACTCAAATGAAGCTCCTGTAGTATGGCAGATGAAGTTCTCTCATTCCGTGAATTAAATTTCATCACTGCCTCAGCCACAGCAGCTTCGACAGCAAAAAGCGAGGCATGCTGTTCCTCTGGAGCCAATGCCCAAATCATTGAATGCAAGCATTCGTTATTGTTTTGGGTTATGCTGCGCTGGCACCTTTCAAGCAGTTTTTCTTCTGAAAGGCGCTCATACACTGGACGAAGGGCTTCGCAAACATGCGAAGGCAAATTATATCGGTGCATTGGAATGGGCTCATTTTTTGCTTGAGCAGCACTCTGACGGCACCAAGAGCTGGGACCTGACGGGCAAAGACTGTGGTCAGAAGCCTTGTCATTGGACGTTATGTGGCGATATGTTGCCATGACAGCTTCCCGTATATCCTTGACATTCCCTTTGTTTGACTTCAATGCCCATCCGTAGTATGCACTAAGTTTGGTGATCAAGTCACCAGTCGATTTGCCTTTTCCTCCTAAAGCTTCTGAAGCCGAGCCCTTGTGCTTTGCAATGAGTGTACGCAGGGCTGTGCCCATTCTTTTTTGCACATGATTAATGCAGTCTTCTTTCTCAATTGGCACAAAGCCATATACTTGTACCTACTTGAGCGCTAGAAATGATCGACTATCACCGTCCGAGAGGATTGTGGTGTACCTCAGTTGGTGCACCTGAAGTGACCTCTGAAAATGTATTAGCGCTGCTTCAACTTCCATCTCTCCGGCTTTTTTGTCCGTATTTTTCTGGCACAGATGGTTTGCCTTCCAATTTTCATAATCCGGGTCACCAGGCTTCGGGCCACGCGCACAACTTGCACAGAAGTTGCTCAACACAACATAGTCGAGTACAAGTACTGAAAACAGTTCGATGACTGTGCCGACTCCTATGTGCGACGAATGGCTGCGCGTCATCCACGTGCCATCGTAGGATACCGCTATATTGCCGGAATTAGCGATATTCAGGTCACTGTATAGCGATTTCACAGATGCCGCGCACTCGCCCATCAGTTTCTGGGCCGCTGTCGAAGCCGCCGGCACCAGCTTCTGCTTCAGATAATTCTGCCACGTTTCGGTATGAAGGCCGCGGTGCGATATATTCATTGCAGCGAAAATATCATTCATTGCCGTCTGCCGATTCCCAGTGCTCACCATTGCACGAGTGGACAGAAGGTTCACAACGAAGGGACTCGCCGTCGTGCCGTCTCTTGCGCGCGGGGAGCTCCACTCGGAAAAAACATCGCCGCACTTCTCGCAAATGCCGAGAAGCTTGTCGGCAAGGCCATATTCTCGCTCGTCTGTGTTGAAAGTCGTGGAGCCGCCACACAGAGTGCACTTTATGCACGAGAAAAGAGCGCTCATCGCTTCTTCACTGACAATAAAGAAGCGCCACTCCATCTCTGCCGGCCCGTCCGCACCGTCGTTGACGCTTGCAGACATGTGCAATTTCCTCTTCATTGCCGATGTTTGTGCAAGCCGTTGGAGTTTATCCTCTGCTTGTTTCTGCCGTTGAAGCAATTCTGCTTGCGGAGCCATCCTTGTGTCATGACGAACGGTGCTTCTCCGATCACCATCGGCAGGCGACGCCGTTAGGCTTAGCCCGCTCTCGCAAGGCTCGCTGCTGTCCACCTCGGAGTCGCCGTGGCCTTCGCTTGAGGCTGCCGGCAAGTAGTCGTCACTGGGTTCTTCGGCAGGATCGGGGCACTTTTCGAAGTTGTAACGTGCTCGCTTTCTTTTCATGCCAAACTTATTTCGCGTGGCGAACTTACGATATTCGGACATCATTGCACGCAAGTGATTTTGAAAATGGCGTCGTGCTATGCTTCTCGAGCGTGTCGGCATGCGGAAGCAGATGACGCCAACCAGCTGCACTAACCACAAGGCTCCATTTAGTCACGTGCACAGAATGGGCCAAAGGAGTTGCGCGCTTGGACTTTTTTTCGACGCTGTATTACTACACAGCAAATAGGCGTACGAATGAAATTGTGGTGGGAACTTCAAGAAGAAAAGTAGTTCTTTCCGACACGACAGATATGGCCGCGATAGCACGCGTGGTTCAGCGGCAACGCGGCTTGAAAAAAGCCCCATTTTTGCGCTTCTTTCACTCAAAATATAGCTCACGGTGCTTACATAAATTGGTATTGCGGCCTAAATATTTATCCACGACGCGGGAAACTTTGTCAGAACACGTGGCAGTGTTTGTGTTTTATGAAAATGCCACTTTCAAAAAGCGATGTTTTCGCGATTTTTTTGTCTCAGAAACCTGTGTCCCCCCTTAAAGGGCTCCTAAACCACCAAGAGGTCGAAATTTAGTTGTGGTGTTGCTTTTATGCCGGTGTCCGCAACAAACACGTAGCCGCAAGAATTTTTTGAAACGGTGCCGTAATAGCCGAGTTACACGCGTTTGATTATCAAAACGCGGCGCTTGCGTGTTTCGCTCTCTCCTGCGCCCACCGGCCGCTTCCCGGTGCCACCTTCTCGCCGAGTGCTCCTCTGAATGTCACGTGACATACATCGCCAATGATGCGCATCCAGTTGACGCGCCTCCACCGGGCTCCCGCGTTCTCGCAAGTGTTCTGTTGCTGCTGTGCCAACACACTCTGTTGGCGCTATCTGTCGTGTTCCGACAGTTGCTGCAGTTTCTAGTCGGCTGTACCTCACTTGCACTTGCGTAGTGTAGTGAATTTGCGAATTCACACGCGAACACCACACGAACGACACACGACGAGGAAAACAAACAGGCAGGGAGCGCGTGCATTTGCTAGCAGACTAACCGGAAGTCGACGTTCTCCTTGGACCAATCAGCGTAGCTCGGACTCTTCTGACGTCACCAAAAACCACAATGTCGTCACGGCTAACTTTGGCATGCCGGAAATGGCCAGCGAGGCGCATGGTAATGTTTTTCGAGTTTGTGGCACGGCCGCGGCGCGTAGCGCTGCCGCATTTGACATCGTTCATGGTGACAGCATTTTCAACTTGATGCGCGTGTTAACTTGAAATGTTCAAAAAAATGTCGGGGGTGGTTTAGGGGCCCTTTAATGAAGCTCGTGGAAGGGCTGGAAGACTTACAACATGAAGTAAAAAGCTGGTAAATACTCTATGCACGGACAAATGTATGCAGAAGGGGGCAGCATTCCCAAAATACTTTGTTTTTGCAACACAAAAATGCGTAGTTTATGTTTTGTCCAGCGACACTGCAATGAACACACTTGCACTACAAACACGAAACCCTACCAAAATTTTTTGAAGCATTAAAATGAAAAAAAAGAAGAGTGTCTCCCCCTGAAGCAAAGTTCAAGGAACCTTAGAAAACAAACGCAATCAATATCTGTAAAGTAGTTGCCAAGATATCCGCTCCATAAACTGAGCAACATGCTAAAAAAACAGTATGGAGAAAACAAGGTTCAAAGTTTTGCATCACATTCACATGCCTAATATGCACCAGGGTCATAGTCTTTTGTGTCCTTTGCAACGCGGCGTTGCTTGGCCCTCTGACGTTTAGCCTGATGAGCTTTTGCAGCCTTCTTTTTCCGCATGGCATCTTCTTCAGCTGCTCTATGGAGCGCATGGTGTCCAGGCTGAAGGCCAAGAGATGAGCAAAGTCGCGCATAGGCACGCAGACTTCCGGCATTGTACCTGCACACTGCTTCGCTGATGGCAGTTTCTACGGCCACCAACGAAGCATGTTCTTCTTTTGGCAAAACAGACCATATAACAGAGTACAGGCTCTCAGTGGCATTCTGAGTTTTTTTGCCCTGGCACCGCTCAAGGAGTTGCAGGTCTGAAAGCCGCTGGTAAACAGGTAGCAGGGCAGAGGTAACGTGGCGTCCCAGATGGTATTTATGGGGTGGCTGTACTTCACATTTAGCTTCGGAAGTCCGGTGTCTGCACCAGCTATCAGGACCTGGTGGACAAAGGTCATGGTGTGGATTGTCGTCAGTAGAAGTGACGTGGTAAAATGTAGCCATTACAGCTCTCTGCATGTCTTACACATTAACATTCTCCCTCTGGACTTGGCCATAATAATCCATCAGTTGCTTTATTAGGTTTTGTGTCAGGCCACCTTTTCTGCCAATAGGTTGATACTTTTGGCTTTTGGTGACAAGGGCGCGTAGAGCAGAGCTTGTCCTCTTCTTCACGTGATTTATGCAGTCTTCTTTTTCATGGGTGTAAAACCGTAGGTCTTGTCCTGACACAAAGCTAGGAAGGTGCGACTGTCACCGTCGCAAACTATGCTTGTGTAGCGCAGGTCATTTTTTTCCAATGTGCTCCGGAACAGTATGAAGGCCGCCTCAACTTCCATTTGGCCTGAGTTTGCCTCAGTGCTTTTTTGGCAAACATGTGCCTTCTTCCAGGCGCTGTAGCCGTCATCGCCTTCTTTGGGGCCTACAGTACATCCATGACAATAGTTTGACAGGACAACACTGTCAAGCACCAGTCCTGTATAAAATTCAATGACTCTGCCCACACCGATGTGAGATGCGTGGCCGCGTGTCATCCACGTCCCGTCATAAACCACTGTCGCATTCTTTGTGTGTGTGGGCTCTATTTGGTTATACACTTCTCGGACGGCTACAACAGCGTCGGAAAACACGTGTGCAGCGGCTGCCGCACCAGCAGGCTGATATTCCCCCTTCAGATGCTTCTGGAACGTTTTGTGATGTAATCCCCCATGTGATACGTTCATCACAGGCCAAAAGTGGCTGAGTACAGTTGCCCCTTTTCCAATTATTTTGATAGCTTGCATTGCCTGAATGTTTACCTCAAAGGACCTGTTATGTCCCATTTGTGGTGACGACCACGCATTATCTGCGTCTGCGCCGCAAGCAGTGCAGGTTAGCACCGTCTTTACTGCTAGACCATGCTTTGTACCATGTTTGACTTTCAGACCTGGCCGTTTGCAATGCTGGCACAGAGCGCTGCCCAGCAGGCCATTCAGGGCCGCGCATTGCACGAGGAAAAACTATTCTTCGGCCTCAGTTGTGGCGCCACTCTCACCTTGGCCCATCAGCGTCAACTTGTGTTCCGTCGCTGATACTGCGCTCAGTGACTCCTGAACTGCGGTGGCGCGCTCGCGAGATGCATCAGCAGATACGAAACGAGGCTCTAATTGGGCCTGAATCATTCTCTTGGTGGTGCTGATAGACGGTGGGGCATCCTTGCGCAAAGCACTCGGCTGAGCATCCGTGATGTCCGCAACCTTGCGTGAAGTACTTGGCCGAGCATCCGCGATGTCCGCAACCTCGCACGAAGTACTTGGCCAAGCATCCGCGATGTCAGCAACCTCGCGCGAAGTACTTGGCCGAGCATCCACGATGTCTGCAACCAGCGCAGCATGATGAACCAATGTTTCCACCGGCACAAAACACTGCTCCAGGGCCGTGTGAACAGTTTCGTCGATGCTCGCGGACGATGTTCCGTGAGCGCTTGAGCTGCTCGGCTGCGAGTCCGCATCGTCCTGCACGCTGCCGGCACTGTCGCTGCCTGCAGAAGTCGCCGGACTAAACTTTTTTGCAGTCGGCGACTTCCGCTTACGAGCACCAAATTGTTGCGTGGTCTTGCTTTTCTTCTTGAACAAGCGCTGCTCCATGATCGCATGCGAGAGCCGATATCGAAACTGTCATCTGCCGAGCTTGACAACAATGTTCTTCTTTCATGAGCGCAGGTGCATTATCACAGCGAGATCCGATGTCGAAACCACGCCGCGAAGGGTGCTAAACAGGCAAAGTTAGCGGCTCACCAATGCTGTCAGAGCGGAGAGCAGGCGATCTTTGCACGGTTGCTAAGGGCAACCGCCCGGGGAGACCAATGCTGAGCTGCGTACAGTCACGTGGCGCACGCTGCCAGTTGGAAACCGTCGTGGGACCTTGAAACTTTTGCCTGCTGTGCGCTTGCTCTTGCCTGGAAGAGCGAGCCAAGGTGGCATATTTGAAGACAGAGAATCGCACTATCCAAAGAGACCAAGATGGTGGCGCTAGGTTACGCGGTCGCGGAGATATCGCGGCTTGAAAAATGCCGTTTTTTCGCAATTTCCAACAAGGGCACCGCCACCTTAGCTTCGATAAAAATTTTTTGCGTCATTTCTACGCAGCTTTCAGTGATGAAATTTTGAAAGTAGGTAGAAAAAGAGTAGCAGAAACTGAAAATGTGATTTTCAAAAAATAGATTTTTTAGTCAAATTTCGCGATGCGGAAGCTGCATCTCCCTTAAGTTAGAGCCTAGAGCACTGTCGCTACATACGACGAACCGCGTCTCACTGTTCTACCACCGAGTGGTTACGGCTCAGACGAAAGTTGCATCGTACGGAGTCTTGCCGATCTATCAGTTCAGTGATTACACCTAGACTGAAGGATCCTGTGTCCTACACAGTCTTTAATACACTGCGGTAAACAAAGAAAAGGGGAGGGGACCACTGCTGGTCCGCCTTAACATTCTCTTAACCAGTCCGTTTACCAGTTAATATACAGCACTCCTTACTTGGCCGCCCTTAATCTCGGTAGCAGTGTTTCTACACTCTCGACAGGCGTTTTATGACTCTTTTTCAATATGGCTCTCTCTGTACTCCCGCCCTTTTAGCGGTTCCCCGCTGCGTGGATGCTTTCAAAGTTGTTTACCAGTTTCTGTGCTGGGTATCCACAGGCCGCCCCCCCCCCTTACCGACCACCCAAAGTGACAGCATAACGCACACCGTTCCTGGTATCAAGCAGTGCCTGTCGTCAGACAAATTGTGGACAGGTCTCGCTGACCTTTTGACGGTTGGAAGTGATTGACAGTGACTGCTCCCTTCGCATTAGGACCACGCATCGCCGCGCCATGGCTGTCCACACAAGCTTTCTTCTAAAAGGCCAGAAGGTTGACAACGGGTAGCAGAGGGCCGGCGTCCGTGTGGTCACCTTCTCAGGGCTTCCAGGGCATTTTCCAGCATGCTTCTTTCGACCAGATCTCGCAGGGCAACGTCAAGCCTAGCTCTAGATATCTGGAGCGGGGTCACTGAAAGCAAAGAGAGAAAAAAGACCACCATGCCCAAGAGGGGGTTTCTGTGGAAGCTATTTGCTTTTGAACAAGCCTGCCTTCACAAAGCATTAGCAAGGTTGCGTTAACAAAGACGCAGAGAGCTGGCGCCTGTACACTCCAGAGACGAGCTGAAAGAGTATTGTATAGCGCCCATTGCAGCACTGCGCATTCTGCCCTAATGACATATGAGCGGTAGAACATAACATGTCCCCCCGAAACAGCACGCTGGGCTGTTATACGCTCAGTGATACGATAAAGCACTACCGCGATTATATCATAGAGCTTTCTAACCACACAATAGCCAATACAAGCATCAAACTAAATTGCAAGATAACAGAATAAATGAAACGAAAAGAAATACATGCTAAACAGTCAAGCCAACCATTGCTGTTTCAAGTAGTGAGCACGCTAGTGTCTTCTTCTTGAATTGTCAATCACAAAGTCCACTCCATGCAGCAGCACGTGGGCAGGAACATTCATATCCCCCCCCCCCAGTTGGCATGGCACTGCTGTTCTGATGGCTTCCATAAACTGTTGTGAAGCCTCGATAACGTATCCGCGTTACCATTACAGGATCCTTTCCAGTGTTGTACGGACACCTGATATCATATTGCTGCAAAGCCAGCGCCCATCTTGTCAATTTCGCCTCGTGTGGAGTCGAAGTTGTAAGGTACGACAGTGGATTGTGATCGGAAACGTTTACTGTGGCACCAAAAAGGCAGTAGCCAGATTTCTTCAAGGTCCATATTATCGCAAACGCTTCCCTCTCAATTGTCGACCCACGCACCTGGGTCGGCGAGAAGCAGTGGCTTGCGAAGGCAATAGGCTTCTCTTCATTCTCAGCTGACATTTTCACCAAACATGCGCCCGCCGCCATAGCTGGTGCGTCTGTGAAAAGCCAGTAGGGCTCAGACAGCTCTGGGAATTCGAAATGGTACTCGAAAACGATTTTTTTAATTTCTTGACCTAGAGCTTTGAAATTTTAGGTACAAGTAGGGCTTTTGATGCTGATTTCAAAACTTAATTATTTTCCTGATAGCTATAGTAGTTCCAGAGTTACTACAAGTTTGATAACAAATATAAGGTCTTTTGTGCAGACTTTTGAGCTTATAAAAAATTTTCACACAGAGTCCCAATATGGCTCATTTTGCTCCATTTGAGCAGTAAAGTACAGAAAAGTGCCTCAAATAAGGGCCTAGCTTGCTATCCCTTTAAAAAAAAAAATCAAGGGTACCAAATGTACATTTTACATCTCCCTATCACCATATCATGTTATGTAACAGAAAATCTGTAATGTATATTGCAACTTTATATAGATATCCGTATTCTAGAATGGCTGAGGAAGCCCTGTGCAAAATTTCATTAAGATAGGACTGTATTAAGTGCATGAAAGTTTGTGCACAACATGCGAAAATTGCCTACAAATGTAAGTCGAGAAAAACACATTTCAAAGTTGTAAATAAGTGTATTCTTCAATATACAGTGCAGTTTGCATGAACCTTTGCGAGAGCACAGAACAATCCACCTTTAAAACAGCTGGAGCACTTAAAAACCTCCAGCTTCATATGTCCTTCTTTCTTGCCACTTGAGAATGGAGTCATCAAGGCGCTCTTTCTTCGCAATGTTGCGACGATGAGCCTCAGCTGTCTCGCTTGTGGATATTCTTTCGATCCTTCTCTGGTCACGGCGTTGGCCCCGGGTGATCAGTTCATCAGGTGGCAGTACATCTTACAGGACATGTTCAAAGCTTGAATGTCCTTTGTTGAACCACAGTACGGCCATTGCAGCTGCAGTTTCCACTGTTGTCCGGGAGGCAAACTTTGTTTTCGGACACAAAAGCCAGGTTTTGCTGTTCAAAGATTCTGCAGCATTTTGTGTTTTTCCTTGTAGACAGCGAGCCAGCAACTTTTCATCCGTGAGGCGCTTATATATAGGAAGCACAGCCAATCCCTGTGCCTTTGTCAAGATCGGTGTGTGGTCTGGTGGCTTTGGCTTGCCTATGTTTGCACCAGGAAGCCACCCCTTCTGGACAGTATCTGTGGCTGCTTGCGGTGTTGCTGGAGGATGAGTGGAAGTAAGAGGCCCAAATGGCACGATGCATATTTACAAGATCACCTCTGTTTGTCATTATTGCAGTACGATAATAGTTCTGCAGCTTCTGAATTGTGCCATCTTGCAGCTTTTCACCACGTGGAAGTCGGGTTGGGAGCTTCCTAAGTGCAGTGCCTAGACGCTTCGCCACATGGTTTGTGCACTCCTCCTTGTCCACAACTACTTCACCTTGGCCTCAGCAACAGCGGTGTATGCTTTGCTCTCCCCCATCACTGGGGAACTTGGTGAAGTGCGAGGGTGTTTCGTATAAAGGGTGTCCTGCCCCATATACGCAAAGCTGCCTCAGTTTCCATAGCATGAGAGGAGCATTCTGTATTTTTTTCACAGACTGGACTGTGAAATGCCTGCCATACTTCTTCCTCAGCACCTAAGTCATGGTGCCGTCTACAGGCAAGGCAGTAATTAGAAAGCACCTCAAAATCTAGGCACAAGCCAGTGTCCACAGACACAGCAGTGCCTATGCCATTATGACTCTTGTGCCTTCTCTTTTGCCATGTTCCATCATACATGACAGCAACATCAGCCCCATCAGAATTCTTTCGTTATTATCCTTGCCTTTGCAAGATTTTCTTGCACAGCTCTGACAGCTGCGGCATGAACTTTTTGCCGATCGCAATAAAAGTCTTGTGATGCATCAGTGTTGGCAGGCCAAGAATAGTGCAAAAACGCGATAGGTGTTCATGCCCGATGCCTATCGCACGCGCGGCCACAACTACCTTCACACTCACGGCTCGCTGTCACGCGAGCTGCCACTTAAATACCTCTGGTCTTGGTCTTCACCGGCACCGATGGGATCTCCTTCACGCACAACACGCCGTGAACTATGTGGTGCAGAAAGCACCGACTCCGGACATTCACTGTTATCGCAGTGCAGCTCGAGAAAAGTAGAAAGGCCCTTGTGCTTGCTTGCGGCATCGCGGACAATCAATCCAGCAGACCGGCACCCCTGGAAGTGGTGCCGGTCTTTAGAGTAATTGGGCACAGGCCTAGTTAACTTCTTCTCCCGTTGTTCTTTGCCTGCTCATCCCGCTAGCAGCGAAACAGTTGATAAGCTGCCAACCAGGGAACTGAAGGCGGGCTCCTTCACCTGCTGGCACCCTGAGGGAACAACAAAACAACGTTTAATCATCAACCTCATTTAAACATGTTTCACCGGGTTTTGTCCACTTCTCACACGAAGCACTGTCGCGGTTCAATCAGAATCGGGAAATGTCCTTCCCTTTCAACTTCTGATTGGCTGCCGTTGGGATGTACGTTCTTACATCCCCTCATCCAATCCCTTGATCTGCACCCGCCTCTCCCACGTCGATCGCTGGTGCACCTCTCTCTCTCTCTCTCCTCGAAGTCTGGTGCTGGCCAGTTGTGGGAGCGTGCTCGGTGTGTGGATCCTAGGGCTGAGCTGACGGGTCATCATCATGTGCCCTTCAGTTCCGGGGAACACGCGTTGGGGTTTCCCTCCAATGCTGCACGTCGCTTGCTTCCCCGACCACGGTCCATTGTCCGCTGGCCGCAGCTCTCTGCAGGAGAAATCAGCCGTCACGTCGTCTTTGTGCAGTCCTGGCCGCCGTAGGGAGGGCGGAACACTGTGCCCATAGAGGGGTGACTGTGGGGAGCCCTCAGATGGCTGCTTTGCACTTGAACTCAACAGTGCTCAACTGACCCTTTGACGTTCAGCGAATTGGAAGTGATTGACAGTGACTGCTCCCTTCGCATTAGGACCACGCCTCGCCGCGCCATGGCTGTCCACACAAGCTTTCTACTAAAAGGCCAGAAGGTTGACGACTGGTAGCAGAGGGCCGGTGTCCTTGTGGTCACCTTCTCAGGGCTTCCAGGGCATTTTCCAGCATGCTTCTTTCGACCAGATCTCGCAGGGCAACGTCAAGCCTCGCTCTCGATATCCGAAGCGGGGTCACTCAAGCAGAGAGAAAGAAAAGACCGCCGTGCCCGAGAGGGGGTTTCCACGGAAGCTACTTGCTTCCAAACAAGCCTGCCTGCAGAAAACATTAGCAAGGTCGCGTTAACAAAGACGCAGAGAGCTAGCAGCTGTACAGTTCAGAGACGAGCCGAAAGAGTATTGTATAGCGCCCAGTGCAGTGCTGTGCACTCTGCCCTAATGACATATGAGTGGTAGAACATAACAGGCATGTTAAGCAGAATCATGTGATAGGCTTGCAACTCGGCAGCATATCTGCCATTCAGCTGGCTCTACGTATTGGGGGGGGGAGTCTTGGTGAGGTGGAAGTCACTGTTCTTTTCTGTTAGTATTCTTGTTTATGAGATGCTCGTGCCAGAAGACTGGCGGAAGACTGGCACTGTTTATCTTGATTCACTGCAGGGTGGCCGCCGTAGATTTTTCACAGTCCAAGAGGTCCTTCAACTTCTACCTCATGCTAGTGTCAGACTGGCGATCGCTGACCAGAACTTCATTTTGACATTGTGAACACCCTTCTGTGTCAGTCCATTTGAATGCAGGAATTCCGGACTTGACGTGATGTGCTGAAGGTCGTATTTGTATGCAAACAGACATAACTCTTGCAATCCAAACAGGGGCCCGTTGTCAATGCATACTTGAACTGCGATGCTGTACCATGAAAAAAATGGCTGATATTTTGGCTATTTTTTCACGTACATGAGCAAACATGTACATTAGAGAATGCTTTAGAGACTGCCGGGGCAGAGAAAAGAAAAGATGTTGCAGCAGTGAGTGCAGTACACTTCAATCCCACACTTCACGCGGCACTGGCTGGGATTGGGTGCTGCCACTATGATGTACACACATGCATGCCTTGCTCCGAGCCCACTTGCTCTCTTTCTCTCTTTTTTTTTGCCTTTCTCGCCTTCTCTCCTCGCGAATGTGTGTCTCCACTTGTGGCTGTTTCGGTGACGAATGGGACCGAAGCCGCACTCCGTGCACAGATTTCATGGTCGTGAACCTTAAAAAACCACACTATAGCTGGTATACCGCTTCGCGCGCCTCCGCATTAGGCTGTCTGCCTATGCATGCATTTCTACGGGAGGACTGTCGGTGGTAAAAAAAAAGCCTGAATTATAGCCGGTCTCGCATTAAGAGCAGTTGCATTATAGGTGGTCTGCACTATACACCACCCACACGTACCAATCTCCAAGTGCATTGAGCAAGTCTGCATACACTGGCTTGGTGTCTGGCAGTATTCACGATTGACATTTATTTTAACATTTATTTTAAGCATGGCTGTGCAGCTCCACTCAAAATGCATGGCGAAGCAATGTGTCTGAGCTACCATGCACAGGCTTCTGCAGTTTATTGCCGTACAGTCCTACCGCGCTTTCGGACGTATTCACTTGGGCTGTCGTGCTGAGAGCATGAATGAATAAGCTTTACTGGGGGGGGAGGGGGGGTGACGTAGCAAGGTGAAACAGAGAGAAACTTCAACGAACATCCCTTAGGAAAATGTGCTGACGCTGCGTGCTGCGACGTACGTGTCCTCTGCTCGATGATGTGCCGCTCCTGTTGTACACAGGCAGCAGCTGGTTCTCAATGCATGTGACACGGAACAATGTAGATGAACTTGAATGAACAGGCACAAATATGTCCTCCACACCTTCAGTTTGGTCTTGTTGGTCGTGGTGGCTACTGCATTGGTCACGATCCGCAGCCCACTGGCAAGCTAGTTTGGCGTGGCGTACTGCCTGCCTGACTAGCAAAGCGGACACCCTGAAATCTGTGCAGTCTAAAAACACGCACCACCCCGGCACAATTCCTGTGGCAACTGAAAATGACACAGTACACCCAGATGGCATTTTTTTTATGCGGACTCATTAGAAACGGGCAACTTTCCTCGTCTGAGGTCTGATGGTTGTCATGTCTACTTGCCGGAGATATACATGATTGCATATACATGCCTCGTCCTCCATGCCAGCACAACAGAGACCAATTTGGGAGCGAATGTGTTGAATTTCTCATGTCCTTCCTCCAAAGAAGAGGATGAGTTTGTGCCAGGGCACATGGGCATGTTGGAGCACTTTGTAGAGCAGCCATCGGAACATTTTCAACCAAGGTGGTTGATAATATACAGTCGACTGCCATTAATACCAAGTTCACGGGAACTGCAGAGAACTTCCAATTAAACGAAAAGCACTAAAAACAGCACTTTTATGAGTTTTAAAGCCGACAGTTTTTAGGAAAAATAGTCTGTCATCTTCCTCTGCTTCTGCTTGCCGAATCTTGCTGCGGCTAGCAAGTTTTGCAAACAGTACACGTGTCGAAGTGCCTCTTCGGCGTTGTTTTCTCGAACAAAAGACCGCTGTGCGAGAGCAAGACCTGCAGCTACATCGGCACCCCTCGATGGTGGCTCGATTGCGATGTCGTCGTCATCGTCGTTCTCAGGAACGCAGTCATGGGGCTGAACCATCCGCGCGATTTCGCTGTAAATTAGTGGACCACATGTTTCGACGTTGATGTCCACGGTGACATGCTCTTCAAAACGGACATCACCAAGAGCGGCGTGAAAGCTACCGTCGTCGAGCTTATTTGTTTGCATTTCCGCTGGCGCACAAGGAGAAGCATCCTCTAAGTTTTCCATGAAACCACAGGCCTGGAAACAGTTGGCGATGGTCCCTTCTTTAACACGGCTCCAAGCTCGCGCTAGCATGTTAATGGCACTCACCTCGTATTGCGACAAGTTTTCTATACACAGAAGCATGCACTCAGCGAGATGCTGCCTGCACAGGACCTGTCCATTTTTTATTATATTATGCCTTGGTCCATCAGCTGCAACACAAATGTCATTCAAAAGGACAGAAAGTTGAGCGTGTTGGTAAGGGTCCATAGTCAAAAGAAGAGGCGTGCAAGACACGGACACAAGGGGAGAAGTGAACAACACGAACGCCGTCTAAGAACTGATGCAGAGCACAGAGGCGAAAAAGAAAGAAGACACACAGCTTATCTGCGCATGCTCGGAATGGTAGCGGCACCTGTCAAACGGTTACACGTGCCGCTCTACGCGATAGACAACTGCTAAGGCATTCTATCTCCTCTCTGTTTAAGGTAATCGACGGCTGACTCGCGCACGCACTTCCACTGTTACTGATATGCCAGGCCTCGACCAATAAACGCGTCTCTTCATTCTTATGTCTGTACAGGATCTCGGTTTCGTCTAACTCGGGCGTGCAGCTACAGACCTGGCAGTGCAAAGTTAGATTAGACGGCGTTCCACCTGATAGCGACCTTCTATGTTCAATTAATCTTTGATTAATACAACGCGCAGTTTGTCCTACATAAGAATGTCCGCAGCTAAAAGGAATCTTATAAACCACACCCATTAGACAGTCGGTAAAATTGTTCTTGGCTATATGCTTAACCTGACAGATATCCTTTCGCTTCTTTCCTTCCATCAGCTCATTTCTTCTATGCACGGCAGCACAAACCCTACCTAACTTATTGGGAGCCGTAAACACAACATTAACCCCATATCTACTTCCCACTTAAGCCTGTGCGAAACTGCGTGGATATACGGAATACTCACGACTCTTTTCTTGTTAATGTTACTCTCTGCTATAGCTTTCGTTCCGGTCGAAATCGACTTCTTCAGACGCTCAGCTACTGTGGCTATGGCTAGTCTAGGGTAACCTGCATCTAAGAGGCGCTCGACCTGCACATTAAAGCTAATGGTCAAACGGTGCACGCACAACTTCGATAGGGCTGACTTTAAACAGGACAAGGCTATTCCGTTCTTTACTACCTTCGAATGCTTGGAGTGAAAGTTTAACAACGGCTTAGATGCTCTAGGGGAATACTGCCAACACACGTGATCCTGCTCAGATGACAAAGAGATATCTAAAAGTTGTCAAAATTGGACAAATGTTGTGTTTGCAGGCAGGTATGCAAGACGGATAGCACTCAAGGCAGGTGCGTTCATGTGGGCACTACATACGTCCACAAGGAACAACACGTTACGGTTTGATGACACAAACTTGCAGTCAAGTTTGGTGATCCACTTCTTGAAAACATTGAACGTCATCCACGCATAGTCCACAGGAGTCATCTTCATGCCTTTAATGCACCTATGCTTGGCAGCCTTCCCGATCGCAAGCAGGCGACACCGTTCTGTGCCAGTCTTTTTGCCGTGATTAGCACTGACACTCTATCCTTGCTCCTTTTGCCTCCGGAACAGTCATCTTTGAATTTCAGGGTCTTGTGCGGTAGCAGCCAATAAAAAAAGCGCAGTCTCGTCTGCATTAAAAATGTCTTCCAGCTGATGCCCTCCGAGGTACTTGCGAAGCTTGCCCAATTTCCATGTCACGCATGTTCCCTGATCGACTGACACCTTCTGTCTACACACGCTCTTGAAGAATCAGGTTGTGACGATGCTTGAAGCGCGTAAGCCACCCATCCGAAGAAGTGATGTCATTGATTTCCAACATTGCAGCAAGCGATGATGGTCTTTCCGTAACAACTTCACCACTGAGAGGAAGTTTGTTGTTACGTGCCTCTTTAACTCTTTCCTTACCGCTGAAAAAGGCCCCTTTTGTTATGTATGCATCTACATAATATATTTTTCTTGTGAACTTTTTGGTGCACAGCAGTGTGTTACATATGAAAATAGCTAATTGCATGGCCTTTCTTATGTAGTAAAATACTAAGCAGGCACTTCCACATCTTTTGAAATTTTATTGCTCAAAGTTGAAGAATAGGGAGCAAAATGTACACAACAACGCATAAGATTGACAGTACATTTCACAATGTGTATAATTGAACAAAACTAGAATACACAAATGATTGCCCATGCCCTCAGGTACAATTCCTGCAAATTTGAGCACTGTAGGAGAAACAGTATCAGTTTGAGTGCCCAGACAGGGTGTCTACCAATTAAATTTCTCCAAATGTCCTGACTTTTCAAGGTTTTCCATGACCATTTCAAGCAAATTCCATGACCGGTACGTCTGCTTGGAAGGAACTGCGCACTGGAAACAAACTCTTGAGTGGTAAAAACAAATTATGAGGTGCTCATATAAAATGGAAACCATGCTGCTTTATTGCATTACGCTGGCTGAAAGCATCTTTTACAATGAGTAAAATATTAAATGACACAATAATTGTCCCTCGACAAACAGAAAAGCTTGTTTATTTGCATCGGCAATCTTTCACTGTTTCAAAGATTCATTCTCTTGCTGCAGCATTGAGACCTGAAGCTGTGAGTCTTCCATCAGTTTTTGCTTCTTTGATTCAAGCTCTTTCACAAGAGCTGCAGTCCTCTTCTTTTCCCTTCAGCATCCAATACGTGCTCGCCCAATGCGTGCTCGCCTTGAAGTCCTCTGGCTGAATGGCTTTGTGACGAGCGATCTCCCTTGCCTTCGCTTGTAGCAGTTCTATGTTGACAGCGAGATGTGCAACTCGTTGCTCCCGAACAAAGTCCGCCAGTTCTCGCTCCACGCGCTCCATTTTTTGGTCCCCAGAAACTTTTTCTCTGGCCGCTGCATGCAAAGAGGGCTTCCTTCTGCTCCGCAGCACAGTTGCCGATGGTTTCGGCAGCAGCGATAACTTTTCTTTTAAAGGCAGCCGAGTTACTGCCTGCGCGGTCCCGACATGGTGTAAAATCAGAGGAGCAAAATCGTGACCGTCGTTGTGTGTGCCAAGTCGTAGCAATGGCCGCCGTTGCACGCCTGTTGCACGCCTGTTGCACGCCTGTAGGTCTCTGGGACTAACGCCGCTCATGCCAACGTTACTAGAATAATCAGTTATCAAACCCTCTGCTCCCGCTGTGCATGGTAGGCGGCACCTTTTCTGTGCTTGCCGCCAGGCGGCGGCATCAGGCTCTAGCCGGAGTGGTGTCGTCTGCGTGGAGGAGGCGTGCTAGGTTACGTTTGCCGGCCAGTATAGCGTTAGCTCGGTCTACTTGGACATTTCTGCATTCCTGGGGTAATACTCTCAGTGTACTTTTTTGTAATGACCACAGGCAATGCGTAACAATTCCTTCAATAGATCTCAAAGTAGATCGGAAGTTATTGCTTGACCGCTGCTTTAACAATACGAACTTGCATTTCCTGCACTTTCTTGAGTTTTCCGCCACAAACTTGAGTTTTCTTGAGTTTTCCGCCACAGGTACTCATCTAGTGAAGATCTTTTATACGATGTCAGAATTGTGACACCCAGTGCCGCCAGTTTTGTTAAGGAAGGATTTCAAATTCGCGCGTTGTGTCTCGTACATTGGCTGCATCCCGCGGCCACATTAGCGTGCTTCCGGGGACAAAAAGATAATCTTCCTAGTACCTTAGGTAATTTAGGCGGAGCGGGCAGTACGCTGGCAGGCCAACATTGGTAGTATAGTGCCGCAGGCCGTGTTTGAGCCCACTACTATCAACACTCGCGAGAACCCTTATACAGTAAGTCTAGTAAAAGAAAAAAAGCATACATTTGGCCGGTTGTCACACGCTGGGTTATGAAAAACCATACGGAGTACTTCACCACAAGAGTAGCACAGCAAAGCTAACTTTGTGTGTGTGTGCGCGCGCGCACACACACACACACACACACACACACACACACACACACACAAAAATAAGATCATGCACATCTGCATCCGAGTTGCTCAGTCTAATTTTCACAAAAACTTAGCATGCTTTCTCGCTCATTTCACTGGCACACTAGAATCTTGCTGCTGGCGTATAAACCTAGAATAAAAGTGCATCCGCATGGTCAAATAGAATTTAATAATTCGTTCAGAGAGCACCTCAAAATGCTCAGTGCATCCAACCCGAGTCAGAACACACTCAGACAGCTCTTCCATAACGCTCCATAACAGGTCTCGAAACGCTTTGTTGTCCTTGGTGTTTCTTTGGGTAACACGTTCAATGCTGCTAAGCATAGAGGTCAAAGCACCTGATGGATGCTGTAGTGACCCAGGAACAAAAGATATCATCTCCGTCAGGGCAACTGCTGCTGGTACGTGCCCATCAGATACACAGGTTGCAAGGCAATCATCACAACTGGTGAACTTGTGCGCCTTTGAGCACTATGCCTATAAACCGCTTGAAGTCATTGATAGTCACTGATGTAACTTTGTTGGGGTTCCTTTGAGCATTGTAAAGTGAGGACTGCTCACAGATGAGATGGGAAGTTCATGTAAAAAAATCTTCTGAGATAATCGATGGGAAGCTCTACCAGGGATGGCAGGGCAGTACATCCTTCCACTGTGGTATGGCACCACCAAAGGAGCCTTGGACAATGCTCCATGTAGGATGACTTTTCGAAGGCTTGTAATTTTTTCAAGTTCATTGTGGATATCATCTGTGCTCAGGGTGCTAGACATCTCATCTTGGCAGTCCCCTGAGAGAGCTGCAAAAATTCAACAGAAAGTGGATGCAACATCAACCTATAGCTAAACATAAAGTATCAAAAGTTATATTATGGTACTTGATATATTCCTGTGGATTGTGGGGATCGCCGCCAGAGGGCCGCTGGGAGGAGATTCTAAGGGACGACGACGACAATGTGAAAGCGCGGTGCGTGGCGCGCGCTAGTGCTGGCCGGAGCCGGAGCTCGGCTGGACGCGACAGCCCTGAACTGGCTAGCTGGCCGGGACTGGGTGCTGCGGGCCGAGATGCGGCGATCTCCCACGTTGGCGCCCAACGTGGGGCCTCGGCTGCGTTCCGGGACGGACCCTTTACCTCCAGTGTTTGCTACCCATTGCTTGGCTCCTCCAAGCAATGGACTGGGAAAAGATTGAAGTATTTTTGCGTATTTTAAATGGTGCCCTTGGTTTTTGGCTGAAGGCATGATGAGGCAACTGTCAACATCACTCGGGTCCACAGAGACCATTTCTTACGATGTGCCCAAGGCACTTGATTTCGTGGTTGCCTAGCTGGCATTTCTCAGCTTAAGTCCAGCATCTCTCAGTCTGGAAAACATGCTACAAGTGAATAGGGCACTCTTCCCAACAGTCTGAAAACACAGCCACATCATCTAGGTAAGGCACAGCAAAAGTTTCCCACGCTACACAGCACTTTGCTCCATGAGAGTGGAGAAGTAGTGAGGCATGTTTTTGAAGCTGAGGCTCAAAAGAGCAGGGTCGATCATCCCAAATGGTCTTACAAATGTGGCGTACTTCAGAGCTTTTTTGGACAGGGCCACCTGCCCATAAGCTCGCAGTCAAGCATCAAGATATATTGCAACATTTACCTGCTACACCCTGTCTTCGACATTGTGTATAGGAGATAGCCGATATGTTGTTGCCACATTTAACCTTGAGTAATCAACACAACCTTGAACGAAGTCAAGCGCCGAGGTATATCACAGCATATAGCTGTCGCACCCTGTCTTCGACATTGTGTATAGGAGATAGCCGATCTGTTGCCACATTTAACCTCCGTAATTAACACAAGGCCGTGGACCTTTCTCAGTGGCTCATACAATGATCGTAGAGAAAATATAATCCCTCTAATGATGCCAAACTCCAGCATATTTTCTTACCTCTGGCTTGAGAATGGCCCATTGTTTAGGGGACATTTCATAGGGTTTTGAGTGAGCTCAATGTCATGAGCGACGTGCGAAGCTCAGCTTGGCTTCGAAAGTCAAACCTTAGTTGCATTCTAATGATGACTGCAGCGCAACTATTTTCCATAAAGCAATTTCAGGTTCTCTCTTATAAAATAAATGCCTATGTTATATTGGCATGCTAAGCTGGCCTCTATATTGTCCCGTGTGCTAATAATTTTCTCATACTTGTGGTCCATTCTTGCATTCCTTACATGTAATGCCTGGGAACAAAATAATAGCAAGCACAGCTTTTACTTAAAAGTAAGAAGCATTTTACTGAACTGTAGCAACAATAACAGGAACACACAAGGCAGCTGGAATATATACATTATAGGGGTCTTCTTATCCTTTATAACTGTTGCCTTGGGTGCTAGAGGAGTGGCTGACACTCACAAGCACAAATGCAGCAGCCCTAACAATTAGAGCTGTGGCCCCTATCCCGCGGTTCACGTTAGATTGCAAGTTAGATTGCAAGTTAGATTGCAACCACGGCGGGTTCAGGCCAGAGGGTCAGAGACAAACCTTTTCAGTAAAGGTGTTCATTCACTTTATAGGGAACGCCATCAACACAACAAATACAAAATATCCAAGTGCCTCAGTGCACAGGAGTAATATTTCTTACAGCTGGGGCAAAAACAATTATGCTAGAAGAGCGCATGACGAAAAGGCGCGGATAGTCGCTCAGCTTACTTCGTGTGGCTTCGCACTCCCACCTAGAATTGTGCATCACTCATGGAAGGGCAGGCACTTGGTGATGGCGGCGCGAAGTGATCTTGCACCTCTGATGGGGTCCGGTCAATCCCAACCCCTCCAGACGAAAGACGCGACACACTCGAGAAAGCGCGCGCCCTCACGAGTTGAGAGAGGAGGCATCTGCCCGATTCTTCGGAGAAGGCATAGCCTCCTCTATACTTTCTGTGCCCGCTACGTCGGGAGGACAATAGGAGCGCGCCGTCGCTGGAGTTGCGGAGAGTCGCCACTTGTTTTCGCAGTGGCGCCACTCACGTTGAGTAGCGAGGCCGCCGGCCCGCTGCGACCGTTCAAGCGCCGAAAAGTGGATGGCCCGAAAATGCGGTTGTCGCGGTATAATGCGGTGGCGAATCACGTCTTCAGACCATACTGGCTTCTTTCGCTTGAAATTCACGATTTGGTCCCACAAGAAAACGGCTGGAAGGTGTTTTTCTTTTGCTTGTTCCCTTATGTACTGTAAGTCGCCAAAATGGCAGTCAGACTTCATTTTGTTGAGCTCTTCTTTATAGCGATCTGTTGTTTCACGTAGTCTGTCAATTTGTTTTTAAATTTTGCTCTTTTCGCTTCCACTGTGGCAAGCAGGCCGGACACTCCAACATCAACCTGTGTTGCTTTGTCAACATCTTTATGAGAGACATGTAGGGGGTTATGACTGCTCATACAAACTTCGATAGCTGCTTGATCACTTCCTGATGTTTCCTTTGTTATCTCCCCTCTACATGGTTGGTTGATGTCTGCAGCTAGAATCCCTTGTTGATGGTGTTCTAATTCTAAATCCTCACTACATGGTTGATCGACGTCTGGAATCCGCTCTTGTTGGTCTTCATCGTCCAAGCGCTTCCTCTTTTTCTATGGTGGCCCATTTTCCTTGTCCGTGCTCTGCTCCGTGGACCTTTTCCGGATGTTCTCAGAGCTCCTCTCCTTCAAAGGTTGGGGCCTCAGATACGCCGGGTATTCGGGGAATACAGGTGGCACGGCATCTTTTTTGAGGCGGCGCCGCTTGCCTTCAATGAATTCTGTTTCTCTAAAATGCCTACTGCACACTTGAGTAATTGGAGTTGGTGTTTGGCTCCCAGTCATCCCTCCGAATGGCTTTTATCCATTGCTGCCGCAGTGTTTCATCAGCGGGAATTTCGTGAAACAAGATGCCTGGAAGCTTGCTCTTTGAATGCGACCGGCAGAGCGGTACACAGCAGTAGGTCATAGAGATCTGCCAAAAAACAGTCCAGAACGTAAAAACCATAGAGATTAGATGCGTCGGCCAACAGACGGCGATTCAGGTTGAATCACAGACGTAAAACCAGATAACTACATAGTAGTCGAGAGAGAGCACATTCGATCAAAAACACAGCCAATTTGGCTTAAAACTAGCACTTACAGGTGCAAAATGCGCAACACCATGCATGGTCAGTGTTCAGGGTAAGACAAACAGCTTAGATTAAGACTGCGATATAAACTTACTCAAAACAACGAAGTATAACTATTGAATGCCTTCTTCGCGATGCGTGCGTGATATATTTAAGCTCGGAAACACGAAGAGTTAACGGCTTACCTTTGAAATTGGGTGCTCAGGATGTGTTGTTCGTAGATTTCGGTGCTTTCGACGCCTCCCCGTCGCACTGACTTCTGAAACGAATTGTTCGTTACTGAAGGCTGGAGACAGTAAATATTTAAAGCTACAGACCGTAACAGCAACGTGCGTGACCGTGAAGCGCGAGAAGTCAGCTTATTGTTGCGACTGCAGCATGCCAGACCGTTCAGAACAGTAGCACGGTGAAAACGGCGACTCTACGTGGCTGGCGCCACCATGCAGGCATCCGGCGGCGTAATCCCAAGAAAAAGAGGAGGTGAGGGAGCTGACCACCGACGGTCGCGCTCGGCTCACGTGGCAGGCACAAAAAATAAAGGAGGCCTTGGAGGAGGAAAGGAGTAGAAAGGAGGGAGCGGAGGCGTCCCGGCTACAGTGCCGCGACCTGGCACGAAAGGCAGCGGGGGAAGTGGCATAAGTGTCCTCTTCCACCGCAACGCTCCTGCCAAAGTGCGCACAGGTAACACGCAACTGGGCTATGGCCACTGTAATGCACATGCATTCCTACAACATACATGAATAAGTACATTGTTCATGAAGAATTAAGTCTAGTGGCAATGGTGAAGTTTAATATGCTTCTGGCGTTGCCTTTTCACTTCTCTCTCTCTCTTTCTCCGTTTATGCTTTTGACTGAAAATATGAAACATGGGTGTACATAGAATTTCATAACTGCTGTCAGAGCTGTTTTTTCGTGTTTTGGGGCACCTACACATTAAAAAAAAAAGTTAGTGCTACTTACTAACTTTGAGGTAGTAAATGGCTGTCACAGCATGGACTAATAAAGTAGTAACTGCAGGTAGTAAAAGGCAAGGTAGAAAAGGCAAAGCCTGCTTGACGACGCTGTCCTCGTCCAAGGCGGCTGACTTGCTATTCAACAGAAATGCCACATGGCGGAAACAGTTGTGCAGTGTTGTTGGTGCCATCGACTTCCACGCATCGGCGAGCATGCCGAGTCCTCCAAGCAAATCGACCGAGTAGGTTTTTCCACTGTCGAGGCACACCACCGCATGCGAAAGCAAACATGACCGATAGTTCACTTTGAGAGTGCGTATAACACCCTGGTCCATCGGTTGTAAGACACTTGTCGTGTTCGGTGGCAAGAGCTTGACGCACACAGACTTCAAGTTGTTAATGTGCCCGTGTGCAGCACAGTTGCTGACAAACAACAGTTTTTTGGCCTGCTAGATCAAATTTGCTATCTAGCCTTCTGACATAGCTTTTGAAAATTTGCTGTGTTACCCAGACCTTTTTGTTGGCCTCGTACAAAACAGGCAGGGACTTTATGCCTTTGAAGCACCTCGGAGCTTTGGACTTGATGATTCTCGAGCATTGGCAGTTTTTCTGTGCCTGACATATTGCTACCGATCAGTACAGTAACTCGCTCCTTACTGTGTTTGCCACCATGACAAGGGTCGCCAGCAAAGGCAAGAGTCTTTTCTGGCATCAGCGTAAAAAAAAGTCCGGTCTCATCACAGTTGGCGAGTACTCCTGTAAAAGGCGAGTACTCCTGTAAAAGGGACTGTATCGTCTGGCGAGTACTCCTGTAAAAGGGACTGTAGCCTTTCAGAGCGGTAGTTCACAACGGCACTCAGGTCAACAGCTGCACTTTTGCCGCACAATTTTTTGAAACTGAGATCAAAGTGCTTCTTGAAGTTTCTTAGCCAGCCGTCACTGACCATAAAACCTTCAACGTTCATTTGAAGTGCCATCGTCTCAGCTTTCTGTTTGAGGAGGCCCCTGGAGATGGGAACCTTGCTGGCCACTGTCGACTTCAGCCATACGAGAAGGGCCTCCTCGAGCTTTGGGTAGGTCACTTGGCTTACATTTTTCTGGCGACATCCAGTAGACTTCTCCGCCACCTCCAAAATCTTCTGCTCGTTTTTGATGTAGTCCGAAAGAGTCTGTTTGGAAATGTGAAACTCTTTCGCAACGTCTGCCCGTGATCGGCCACTTTCAACGAGCATGATCGCCATCGACATGGTGATGCCATCGACATGGTTTCGCCATCGACATGATGACGTACTTTCCCCCCTTCATCGGAGCTCTCGAGGCCGACGACATCGACGATCTCTTCTCCATTATGAATCAGCACACAAGCTAGGCAACACACATCCGATGGTTGCAGCTTTAAAGAAAGAAAACTGCTGGCAGCAACACCAGCAACGCTGATGCGGAAATAGCCTCGATCCCACATCAGTGGAGGTATCGGCGGCGCGCAAGGCTGGCACCGGTTCGAGGCTACTGGAGGAAAAAGTAAACAAACAAGATGGCAACGACGCACGGAAAAATGCGTGATAGTCGGCTCGGCTGATGCATGGAAAGTCCGAAATATCGAACAGCCCGTCCTTAAGTGTCCGAAATTTTAAGCTGCGAAACATATTGAATTTATAAGGTATGTCCTGGTGCCGGGTGAAAGTCCGAATAATCAAGCATGTCCGAAAAATTGGGCGTCCGAAATATCGGTAGTCGACTTACTACATGCAGGAAGGTAGTATTAGAAAGTTGGTAAACTTGCTACCGTGATGATTACTATTTGCAGCAAGCATTCATCAAAAACTGCTATACTACTAGGTATCATAGCCAACTTCATGAACTATAAAAACTGCATCTTACCTGAATCCAAGGGGCATGCATCAGCTGAACTTTGCAGAGCGGAGTGTGCCAGCAAAGATATGAGCAGTTACCACAGTATCTTATTTCATTTCATGCCAAGTAAACATAAATTGCTTAGCATGGTAATAGGAAAACAAAAATGCAAATCTTGGGTAAAATACATATGTTTATTTATTGGCAAAAAAACATTTCGGAATGGCAGGTTCAGTGCATTGTTTTGTACAGAGAAGCAGCTCATTGCTGTTCAGGGCCTTTTTCTATTTCCGAAATGAGGCACTTAACCAATGGTGAATCTGTGTGGATGAGAGGTCACAAAAATGGTCTAGCAGAGCAAATGTGTTCCTGTTTTGTGGCGGGTACTACACATCAAACGTATAGTATATCTGGATAAGTGCAGTCATGCCAGCAATAACTACCTGGGCTGAAAAGCCTTCAGACATAGCCACAATGTGAATCAGATCAGTGTCTGCAGCTGTCGTGGTCGAGAACTGAGCACACGGATAACGACAACTGTTTAATGACTTAAGGATTAAAGCACGCGGGCTCGCGCGGCTACATGTTAGCTCAACAGACACGATCGCACGCACTGCTCCCAGAGAACATCTTCCCGCCTGATCGTCCCACTTGTCATGTGATGTCACATAGTGCCATCTCCTTGTGGCTGCGCCCGCAACACCTCCTCTTCTTTGAAGTGGCCCCCCTCCTGCTCGTCAGCCGACTCGGAGCTCTCACGATACGTCCACTGCTTGTTGTCGCCACAGGTTTGCCACAGGTTCGCGAAGTGCAGTCATGCCAGCAATTGTATCAACTACCTGGGCTGAAAAGCCTTCAGACATAGCCACAATGTGAATCAGGTCAGTGTCTGCAGCTGATTTGATTCGTGTAGCTTGTTATTACTGGAAAAAAAAAAAAACAGTGCTGACATCTTTCGTAGCTTTTACAACAGTAGACAATCTTACTTGGGTAGGGCCGTCATTGTCAAAACTGGCGGCGAACTAGGAAGTACTGTAAGTAATAGCTTCAGATTTGTGTAGTTGCCACAGATCTAGTGCCTTATTGAAGAAAAGCGCCGCACATAGGCAGCTTGGAACGTAAATTTTTTTTTCCCCATTCTGCGAGCTGCATGGCATAAGACAGCGCAGGGAATAATGATGCACACTCTTTGTTCAAGCAGTAACCGCTTCTACAAAACGGCACAAAGTAACTCTTCTCCTTGTACTATCGCTTTGGCTTTGACATTCTTTTAGCACCACTTCATTAAAAGTTCTCATTATGACACAGGCAGGAACTCGAAAGCCATGCACTCGTGCTTTGATGTCATTGAGATGGAATGTTTGACACGGTGACAACAGACAAAACACAAACACTGAAATTGATGCACCGCTGCCAAACCGCTGTGTGAAGCAGGTGATACACATTGTCTGCACTCTGATGATGATGACGAGGCTGTACCCTTTGTATTGGGCAGGAATATTTAGTGGCCTAGCCAGAAAAGAAAGTTATGATAATAATAATAAACAACAGAAAACAACAAAAATGAAGAAAGGAATTTGAAAACATGAATGTCAAAGCAGCCCCTCGTCGTCTGGCGGGCTCCATCGGCCTTTATTGCAAGCGGCGCCACACTCCTCCGTTAAAAAGGGCTGGCTAATGGCACACTTCCAGGCACTATAGCGATGCGTTGCTCTTCATCAGTCATTGTCGACGGCAAAGTCACAGAGGTGAGGCAACAGACATGCATGAAATATAAAGATCTGCAACATAAACAAGCCAGCACTGCGCGCTCTCTTGGGCACTGTCATTTTTAAGTGATGATGATATCTCAGAAATGACCTGTAATGGCCAGCCGCAATAGGTTTGACATATAGTCGTGGTTCTTGAGTTGAGGTAGCTCTTAACTTGGTGATTGAGAATAGTGAAAAATGCATGTCCAACCGGTGCTCCAAAACGAAAGTGGAATGGACTCCTAAGTTCGACATGATGAGTGGACTAAGAACGTGAGCTGAATTTTACGCGATGAGGCTTGGAGGCACAGGTAGCAAGACCAGGCGACAATGGTACAATGACCTAGCAGGGGGCAGTGCAGTGGCTGCAGCTCCCACCCTCTTTTTGCTGTCACAGATTGTTACAGGGCTGTCATTCAAGCATCACCGGCGCGAAGTCGGCGAAGGGAATGACGGCAGTTTCAGTAGCTCCGCACGCAAGCAGACACAGTGAAAGTATCGTAGTTGTGTTTGCGAAAACAAAACAACAAAGTTTACTCTGTGGCGATAGGGTAACACAAATAATACAAGGCAAACAATACTTCACTCAAACTGACAATTAAGTACCTAACAGCGATCAAGGAGAATTATAAAATATTTGCACCTCCCACATTGGGACAGAGAGTCCGAAGCTCTCCGCCCGCCCCTCGCGGGTCTCCAGGGCACAGGCCCGAAGTTGTTCTTGGAGGGAAGCACAATGTTCCTTTTTCTTGGAATTAAAGATGACTAGCGCGGAAATATGACGAGGACACAGAAAGGAGCATGGACAAGCGCAAACTTCCAACTAACTTTATTTTTCGTCGCTGTCAATATATATGCACATATCCTATCACGTGGCCACCAAGGTAATCGCATTGTCACTGCAGATCACAACAGACGGCGCAAGAAGTTCATTTCACTATCCAGTAAAACTATTGAAGTCTGGCTTACACAGGCACCCCCCTCTCAACGTGATATAAAAGGCTTCCATCAGTTCACAGGCCGTACTATCGTGGCTTTTACCCAATACTTTGATACCTCGGAAAATCGGCGTATACGTGCAAAGTTAGTTGGAAGTTTGCGCTTGTCCGTGTCTCCTTTCTGTGTCCTCATCATATTTGCGCGCAAGTCATCTTTAATTCCAAGTATGTACCAACTCGGCCATCAGAAAGTCTTATTCCTTTTTCTTGGTTGGCATAGGCATCACTCGTTTCACAACCACACAACATATGGTTCAAGTTTACACGTTCACTGCAGTGTTCACACACATGTTGTTCGTCGCAGTCGGGGTCGATGTGCTTCATGCATCAGGAGTTGAGGCATGAGTTCGTCTGGAGCAGGCTTAACGTGACCGACTGGCTGCTCATTAATTTCTTTTCCGGGAGGAGAAACTCACGTCTGCCTAGATAAAAGCGCTTAGTAAGCTCGTCATAATTGAATAATTGATCCCTGTACACGAGATGTGGTGTAGCGGGGGAAACACAAGTAACATGGTCGATGAGTCGTCACGCCGCCTTGTGTGCGGCCTCGTTGAGATTCCGCAGGCCACCCCCGAAGCTGCCCACGTGTGCCGGAAACCATACAGTGGTGTGATCAGTGATGTTACTTTCGCCTAACATTTGTAGCATCGGCCTGTCTATCCCGCCCTTCGCGAAAGCTCGAGTGGCTGCTCTAGAGTCGCTGTATACGGTTGCTAAGCTCAAGTCTTTGAGAGCATAAGGGTTAACAGCGGCAGGTGTATGAAAATAAACTTTGTTTAGAAGTGAGTTCCTGATGGTTCACCTTTTTCTTCCGTAACCTTCATTCTTCCTTTTCTAAGTACTGCCATTAAACCTTATAAACTCACCGAAGTACCTGTTTAAAAAAGAAAAAAAAAAACCATGCCAGCAGGGAGTGTGGAACAGTGCCAAGAAAAATACGGTACTGAGAAGGTTAATGGTACCTCTGCTTTTTCTTACGCTTCCATCGTCTTTTTTGTTGGTGTACTGTGCTGTGGTAGATAGCAGTGCACGTCACCTCGGCCATTGAAAGCAGGACTGAGTTATAACCTTGGATCGGTGAGAGGAACCCAATATAGAAGAAAATTGGCCATTTTGACTTAGATTATGGGGTTCAGCAATGTATGGAAGGAGGCTAAGGAACATGGACACACTACACTACACTGCGCTGAAATCGAGTTACGTCTTTTCAGAAAAGCCCAAGGAGTTGTTTGCTGCATCAATGTTCATAATCAGCTATGCACAGGGAGCATTACTACATAGTAATGGCGTATTGGTGCAGTGGATTTCACCACAATGAATCGTAAACGATCTTGCATTGCAGTTTGCGGGTCAAAACGATAGATCGTTGATTGCACTATGAAACCCATATCACTCCCATACCCAACAGATACATTCGCTGCTGTTGCTCACGACACTTTTGCACGTTACTGTTTGGGGACAGCCCCACTACGTTCAAAAAGTACTGCAGGGTCCCTCTTTAAGTGCCCAGTAGGGCGCACTTGACTGCAAGAATTTCTCAAATTGGTGCATTAGAGATAAGAATGTTTGAAGCGGCACAAAACCAGGATTTCAGGAGACATGAGTCGTCGCCAGTACAACATCCTTGTCCCATGCTCGTGCCACAAGGCGGAGCAACAACAATAACAACAACAAAAGAAAAAAAAAAGCGAAGTGTGCGCTATTGTTCTGGCAGGTGGTTCACGTTGGCAGCACACTCGACGCAAGTGTCACATGTCGCGGTTTGCAGTGATGTGGTAGTGGTGCTGTGTGCCATACACGGCGCGGAGGATCATCCTCCATACCCTGGTGCGTGCGATGCTTGTGAGAACGGAGTACACAATGAAATTTGAGCGCCTGTCACAGCACATAGTGATGCAGTTCTTGGCAGACCTGATGTGAGTGTGCAGTGTACACTGTCCACTTGTCACTTGAGAGTGGCCATACCTGGTGAAGGGGCCCTTAAAATTACTTTAAAGAAAACAAGATTTTTCCCCTCATGGTTGCATCACAGTGCACACCACAAAGCTGCATGGCTCAAAGTACAGTGCAGTACATCGTTAACAGGAACATTCTAATGCTCGTCTCCCGATTATCACACCACTCTGGATGCAAGTTCTGGTTGAAGCTGTGCTTGTTCACTGCACAGATGTGTGTAAGGGTGACACACACACCAATTGCAAGCCCTTTGCTGCAGAGGCATACTCATCACTTATTTCCCCTTAACTGCATTGGTTAGTTAGGGTTGTCTTGTAACATTGGGAATTACTGCTTTAGGCTAAGCAGTAATGGTGCTAACCGATATGAACACAGTTTAAAGTATTCATTATAACATATATAACATATGACAGCATATGACAGGAAACACCAATGTGCAGTCTCTGTTTGCCTTAATTTTCAATTTGAGCTGCCACATGTCCAAGGGGTGTGACAAATGTGATAAGCGGAGAGTGGTGTGTTACAAGGTCATTTATGCAAAGAGCGGGGGGAGCAAGAGCAAGGTTGATGACAGAACTGAAGATGACAGAACAGAACTGAAAATTTTAATTCCATCTAGCACAGCTGTGCACTGCGGAATTACTTCAGCACATTACGTTAGTCTAATATGTGCACATAGGCTGGAAGCACTCGATTTCAACCAGCATACTCGGGCTGTGGAGAAAAAGAAATACCTTGGGCACTCACTCACCTCCAAACTTTTGCTTGTGACTGTACGGTATGTGATAGAGTCGTTTTTCTAGCTGCGGAACATTGTTTGTTTGGTACTGTGTTGACTGCTGATACTCACCTCATTTGCATACTTTTTTAAGACCTATACTTTGTTTACATGTTTACAAGTGGTTGGAGTAATTAATCTGGAGGTTCGATAGTGCCGCCACAGTCTGTTCACCCGAAACAAATGACAGTCGGCACATACTGTGCCCATTCTACTTGATATACTCGCAAAGGAAGAGCTTCATGCTTTGTGGAATTCTAATCATGCAATAAGAATATTTTGTCAGTTATGCCATGTAGTGGACTGAAGTTAGATGCAAGTTTTGTTTCCACTTATGTTGTCATCTCCTGTGCATGTTAGCAAAGAATGTGTGCATTCGTGTATACATGTGTGTGTGTGTCTGTGCATATACTTGTGTATATATGTAAATATATGTGTATCTGTATTTATAGATGTACATTTGTACTTGTGTATGTAAATATGAATGTACATATGTATATGAACTTGTTTTGCACATTTTTAGATGTTTCTGCCAGTGCTCCACTGTTGAAATGTAGAAGTGGGCAGGACCCCCATTGAGCTGTAACCTTTTAGCCCTGTCGTCTTTTTCTAAATGTGAAAATAAAAGTTATTTACTGACCAATCCACAAGCTGGTTGTTGCTGTCTGATCATTAGCCCAGTACTCTTAATTTTGAGTACTCTAGTGACACATGTAGAGCTCTTCTTTTTGTGAAGGCTCCCTTCAAGGGGTGATTGGGGTCTGCTGAGCCAGCTATTGAACAGCTGCACTTATTTCAATAAAAATTTAAGGGGCGTTTATCCTCTTGGCGTTGAAATGTGTTCTAAATTTGGGCCCTAGTATAAACAGAAAATAACCCGCAACTGTCACAGTGAGCAGTCAGATGTGCCAAGTTAGGCAACTTACTATTTCAAAAATAATGTAGGTATACTAACTGTGAAAGGGAAAATTAGCATCCACTCGTTTTGTAGCACAAGGCTACAAGGAAATCCGTACGGATTTCTCAGAAATGAAAGCTTCCTAGTTGCCGAAAAATTCGTCCTGGTGCGGGGTCGACCATATGGATTTCCTTGTAGCCTTGTGTTACAAAACGGGTGGATGCTAATTTTCCCTTTCATAAACGTTACTCCACCTTGCGGGTTTCCGCAGAACTCATTTGCCGTATACTAACTCTTTGGGATTGGACAGCTTCTGAATGCGTTACAGTGCAGGATAAGGCCAGTCATGTGTTCTTGACGTAATTTTTTATAAAAATGTGATCACTTTAACAACAAAGTTCTTGTCATCAAATGTCAGTGATACAATAATTATGTTTTGAAAAATATTTGTAAGTCCAGAATGTACCTTATGTTTCCTACATTTGTCTAGAAAACTTTTTAAAAAGCTCTTGGCAAAGCAGTGCGTAATTTTTCTTCCTAATGGTGTTAGTCTGTCGAAAAGGTCTCTCAGAAATGAGAAAAACGAGCTCAAAAATTTCACAACATGCTGTTTCAATTTACTGTCAAGAAAGTTTAATCCATTGATTCATTTCTGGAGTTTTACGTCCTAAAACCACAATATGATTATGAGAGACACCGTAGTGGAGGGCTCCGTAAACTTCAACCTCCTGGGGTTCATTAACGTGCACTGACATTGCACAGCACACGGGCCTCAACACATCGCCTCTATCGAAATGCAGCCGCCGTGGCCGAGGTTCGATCCCACAGTCTTCGGATTGGTAGTCGAGTGCCATAGCCACTAGACCACCGTGGTGGGTAAAGTTTAACCCAAGTGCCTAGCTGCATAGGCAGTGTCTCTCTCTTCAACAACCCTGTTCTGAGGCAACTGCTTCACATTGTCTTCTTTTACAGCGAAAGCTGTATACGCCTAAGCGAAACGAAAATCCGTTCGTCTCCTGTGCACAGAACCTTCTCCATTGGCTGTGCCATCCAGTGACATCATTCTCTGCGTCATACCCAAGCACGTGCGCCATTTGCTGCGCTGTCAGTACAGCATCGCAAAGCGTGCAGCATAGCAGAAAGCGAGGTAGAGTGGAGCAGTGAATCAAGCCATAGTGGGATGCGTACAGCTGCCGACACCGATGGCGTTTCCCCGCGCTCGCACCGATCACGCTCGTGCACCTTCAGTGAAGTCATTCATCCAGTTGCCACTGTGCGGCCAAGCCCGCTTGCAGCAGTTTCAACTTACAACTTCCACATGGGTAGGCAACGGATTGTACGAAGTCCCGAACAGCAGACAGCTTTCGAAGAACAGCACTAACAGCAGAACCATGAGAGAATTCGTGTTCGCTGAGTCGATGCTACAGTCCGGGCACAAGAACAGGCCTGGGTGGCCAAGCACAAGCAGCAACTGCGTACCGATGATACAGCAGCCTTCCAAGCCGCGCTAAATCGCAAAGCGGAAAGCTATGGTGGCTAGCAGCATCCGCCGAGCTATGGTGGCTAGCCAAGCAAACTCGAGAGATTGAATACAAGCGACAACAGCTAGCCGAGGAAGTGGCGTTGCGGGCAGAGCAGCGTCAACATGGCAATGGAGGGAATGCGTTCACTGGGGCCAGCGCTCGCTTTTGGTGGGAGTTAAACACAATGAACCACTCATTACACTCCTCCATGACTGTGATCATGCGAGGCACAGTGTGCGGCATGTGAAATGAACACTGCAGTAAACCCAAGGCAAAGGTACGGCGTGTAACCTCATTAACAAACACAAACATGTAACCAATAATTGAGAAAGGCTTCAGTGCACCTTCAGTATTGACCTACTGTTAAACACCTGGGCCGCACGTCTCAGCTTTGCTGGTTAACCATCTGTACCGAGTGCTTGGGTGGTGGTTTTTTTTTCCATCTTTAGAGCTGAAAGAGTGGACATTGTTGTGGACCTCTTCCGATTCACTCTTGGTTGTGGACCACCTGCCACTCGCTGATAGCAATAAACTCGCAAAAGAAACAAAACACTTAACAGATAACCAGTGTCAAACACAACCAAAGCTAGAACAAGTTGTGGTGTGGAAAACTGAACTGTGTGGTAAGTGACACTCTCCACCATGCAAATTCCTGAACGTTAAGGCAACTGGTATATAAAAAAACCCTTGGCAACAGTCTGTAGCCACCTTTCATGGCCAGCGTATTAGTGCCGTGCTCATATTGAATAAGGGTTGATCGGAAAATTAAGTTGGGCGACCAGCTTAGAAAATGGAACCGCTCCCTAGTGGATGTCTCTTATAAAGGGGCTCAACTGTGTGTTTAACCTACTGTTTATTTCGAAGCATCTCTACGGACCATCTTGCACCTGAAAGTAAATGTGAGATCCCCTAATGATTCAATGTGTTTTAGTGATTGAAATAAGACCACATGGGCGTTCCTTCATTTAATTAATTTATTACATAAAAGTGAAAAGTACCTATACGCTCTTTATATACACTTTCAGACAGAAGAATTTGTTAATGCAAAATGGATGCTCTTTTGGCGAACAGTGTTGAAGGGCACTGTGCCACCACAACAGTGGTATTCATTTGGTCAGCCTAGAGAGACCAGTAATCAGTTGGCGAGGGGCACACATTTCTTGTAGTCTTGCAGGTACTACGCAAACATTCTGCACAGGGGAGCATAAAAAAAAAAAAAAAAGCACTAGACAATACAGTTCACTTGTGTCAAGAGGCAACATGTAGTCTAGCAAGTCCAGACACCATTGGCAGGCAGCAACTCTTGAAGCGCACGCAAACAGTTTGTTAGGAACCACCGAGGGTGCCACTGTCCACCCATCAAAAGACTTGTGTTGCACACGGTACAGCTCACACTTCACAGCACTTTAGAGCGTCTGCTCTGGTGGCCTGCGGCTGAGATGAGCTGATGGTGCGTCAGCTACTGTTCGCTCTTCTGTGGTGGCTGCAACTTCTCACGAATGCGACGGTAGTGGTCGATCAGTTCGCGCTCCTTGTCCTCGAAAGCCTGATCCATCCTGGCCACCTTGTCTTTGACGTCCTGCTCAAACTGGTCCCACTCGCACCGCCGTCGCTCGCGTCGCTCCGAAAGGTCATCCGCCTTTAGAGCAATGGAAAAAGACGAGCCACCGTTTCAGGAACAACAGACAAAACCTTTTTTTTTGAAGGTGCGCTTTCTTAGGCTGCCTGTACGTGATGAATTATGCGTTTACATATTTTTCAGCACACCTCGCATAGATCACTGATGTGGGCAAGCTGGCTAAAGTTGAATGGAATAAGTGCTCAGTTCATGAATAGAAGGACAAAATGTGTTCTAGTGTTTCTCCTCAGTTTGCTAATTCTTTATACTTTTCTTCCTGCAGTTTAAAGTGCCATGCTGTAAGAATCACAGCACATAGAAACATGGGTAAGGTTTATTTTGAGGCACACAAGAAACAGCCGAGGTTATAGGCCAAGCGCATGTTATAATTGCCAGAGCACATCAGGGGACATATTTCCAAGTGAAGCTTGTATATTGGTTGACTTGTGAGGCCGTCGATAACAAACAAAAGAAAACATTCATCATCATGAAAACGGTGTGCATGCTTTTCTCTCTTCTCTTTTGATTTGGGCAATAAGAGCATCAGCATCATCAGCCTATCTACGCTCACTGCACGGCAAAGGCCTCTCCCACAGATCTCCAATTATCCCAATCCTGTGCTAGCTATAGGTCTGCTCGATTCAGAAAAGGTGCACAGAACCACGCACAAAGAGGTGCACGTGGTGTCGACACCTGGTGCAGCAGTTCCCAGCACCCGTTTTCGCCGTGCATATGGAGCTCCGTCTGCCGTCGCCCACATGTGTGAATCGAACGTTGAGGTGCAGGTCTGTTGTCTGCTGCACGGCCAGCTCAAGGAGCTTTTATTTTTAGTAGCCTGCTTGGGCTCGCTGCAACTATGCATGGTGATATGCTACAACAAAACATGCGCGCGAGTGTTTAAAACAAGACATGCTCTTAATATTATGCGCATTCACGCATTTGCTGACATGAACGACGTGATTGGTGCATATGATATGCATCCTACCATCTGTAAAAAGAAAAGGTGAAAACAAGCCGTCATCGTGCACGTGTTCATTGAAAATATCAAACATTTACCATTTTCACAGAATGAGCTTGATGTGATTTCGTCACTACGAACGTCCGCGAAAGTAGACTGACGCCGTCGTCTGCACGCGTCGGCTGACGGGCTAGCGAGGCCGCACCAAAATGCTGCACCCACGCGCTGGGAGGTTCAAAGGTGCACGGCACCGCGGCGGCACCTTAGCTGCACCCCGCCACAATCGAGGACGGAGGTGCCGTTGTACTGTGAGGAATCGAGGACGGTGGTGCAGTGCACTGCGAGAAGGTGCACAAGGTGCAGAGAACCTTGGCTGAATCGAATAGACCTTATGACGCGAACTTCTTGATCTCACCTGTCACGTTTGCCTTCTCTAGGGATCCGCTCTGTTACCATTAATGACCAACAGCTGTCTTGCCTTTGCATTACATGCTCTCCCCATGCCCATGTCTTCTTCATTTCTACCAACACGTCTTTGACACGCGTTTGTTCTCTGACCCACTCCGCTCTCTTCTTGTCCCTTAAGGTGCATCCAGACGAAGGACGGAAACCGGATTTGCCGGGCTGGATGGCGTGCCACCTGAGTGCGCATCACCGATTCGCTTCGTCCGCGGGTTGCGGGCTATAATGCTAACCCGTTTTTCACATCCAGATTCTGGTGGGGGGCAGCTGCAGCTTTACCATGTCAACACAAAGTGACGCCAACCAGTACACTTCTCTCCCTCTCCGCGCGACAGCATCGTTGGCTTGCCGGTGGAGGAGAAACTCTGAAGCTATTCTTTTGGTAGCTAAAAAAAAGGGGGGGGGCTGCGCTGGAGAGTAGACCGGCTTTCCGGCTCTGTCGTGTGCTAGTGCTTCATCCGCCATGTAGATGTACCTGCAGCCAGACAGTCCGTGGAGTACCAGTCTGCGTCGGCAAAAAATCTGGATTAGCTCCTTCGTTTGGATGCACCTTTAAGGTGGCAGCTATCATTTTCGTTCCATCGCTTGCTGGGTCATCCTGAATTTAGATTGAACCCTTTTAGTGAGCCTCTGCGTTTCTGCCTTACAGGTGAGTGCTGGTAGACGCACCTAATAAAGACTGCTCGTTGGGCTGCGGTTATGAACCACCGACCCCCGAGTTGGAAGACAAATTCAGTCACTCTTGGTTCATTGTATGCACCATTTAAAGCGGGGTTTTATATGTGTGAGGAAGTAGATGCTTGTAACACGTGCACATTCTCCAGTGCAAGCTCAGCAAATGAAGGAGGGAAAGAAAAGCAAGAAAGATGCACACACACCAAGCTTTGCCTGTTCCTATTTTGCTGCTAGGGGAAGGGCTCCTATATTCTTAAGATGATCACTTCTGGGAACAGATTCACTTTAGTGAGATTTCCTGTAACTAAAGCCAAACATGCTGAGGTCTATGGGTGATGGCATTTCTATAGCTATCATGAGCCAGTGTGCATGCTAGTGTGGAAGGAATGTTGTTGCTTGTAGACACTGAAGCACCATTTAATCATGTGATGTGTCATAAGGTGTCGCAAAAGTCATAATCTCAAAACGTTGCACTGAGATATATAGGCCAAAACATTCTCAATTGAATTGAACGCTTTTGTCAAACCATGCCCAGCTAATAATTTTGCTTCTTTCATTCGCACTGTTAAATTAGCATGGCCCAGGCAGCGTAAAAGCGATCATTATATTTTGCAGTGCAGACAAGCGGAATGATACTTCAATCTGATCTGAACAACATTTCTGAATTGTATGTTACGTGGAATTCTCACTAGGTACTAATATACTTCGAGGGCTTGAGAACATTAGTCGAACTAAAATCATCAACTTTGCAGGTCAGTGGGAAACTTGGTGGTAAGATGCAAATATAATTCTATCACTGGAACCTATGAGCACTTGCTTTACATGCACTGGCAACCTGACAGACTCATGAAAATGAGGCCATGTCTGAATGAAGAAATAAAAATAGCTTGCTCTGTTCCCATGGTAACCTCAGCTAGCCCCTTGTTTCACTGTGCAAAGGCATTTATTTGAGCTTTGTTTTGAAGATTTGGACTTTGACTGTTGAGTATTATGCTAGGCCTTTGAAAGAATCTTTTAACTGACAAAGTAGCAAATAACAGAAACGTTCATAAACAACACTGACCCTTGTACTTTTTTTTTCTTTCATGGGGACTGCCTCTTGAACTGTCACGTGATGCGCCTTATCGGATGGTGCAGGCCATGCTTGAAATTGCATGCGGCCTCATGAATGATTCCGTAACTGCTAAATCGTTGCATGACCAACAAATATGGGTGAGCACATTATAGATGTTGCACAAATGTAAGTGATAAAGCCGGAACCTTCTATTACGCATGTATAACATATGATGCGTTTTGCCATTGATCAGCTATCGTTGACCAATGAGCGTGCTCGCCGCTATTGCTGCACAGCGCGATTTGCTTGCTTTGTTGGCCACAGGTTTGCCCAATAAAGTTTGACCTTTAGTGCATTGTGCTGTGTGTCTGTCATGACACGCGTGAAATTTGAACAGTTGAGTGTCCGCCGTGCGGGGGCGATGACAAAGTGTGCTCGTGCGGTGCGTGCTGTGGTTCGTGCTGCGCGGCTTGGAAGCCAGCTGATTCTCGCTGGACATCAGGTCCAAAGAATCTGAGACCAACCGCTACAGTGTACTGCATCGCCAAGGGCCTACGTTCCTGCTGGGAAACGGGTCCAGGGAGCCAGGCGAGCTGAGGAACCGGTGTCCATCACAGTGTCCATCATCATGGCCTCATAATACTAATAAATTTGGTGGCAAACAACTCTTAATCGAAACGTTAGAGCACAATTTTTTTTTCATATTTTTAAAACTGCCTCGGTTATGGACATCTCAAACTGTGAAGACCACATGATTACATTGAACAGAAAGAATTTGGACATGAAAGTGTTTTAAGAGGGTACTGACACCAAAACGTTACTGAGACAGCCTGCAGAATCGATTTTTGTAGACGTGCACATGCACTCTACCAAACCTGAAGTGCAAACACAGCTCAAAAGGTAATTTAAATGAATATTGAAGTTCATGTGCGCAATCAAGCACTACATGCCGCACCTTACGTCATTGACAATGCCAAAGGTGAGCCCATGAGGACCCCCAAATTCCATGATGTCATCACAGCAGCCAAGCTCTGAGCAGTTATCAATAATGACATCATAGCCATCACTGCCCTTATTCTGCGTTTGCATTAGTAGATACTTGGCGACACCAGCACTCAAGAAAATCATTGCTACCCAACAACAATGACAGCAACGACGATGACAACGCACAGGAATTACAACCAGTGAAAGAATACGAGCACGCGTTGCAGGTCGTGCGGAAGTGTGTCACAGTTCTGTGTGCTCACGTGGTTGAATTTGTTTGCCCCATTGCGAACGCCAGGTGGCACCAGTTACACCTGGCAGCTTGTCATTTGTGGAGCTCTCCCACGCCAAAACTGAAAGTAGTTGGTAATAAAAAGGCCATAAATAATTATCTGTCATGTGCTAGGGCAATTAACGTGCCATGTCACGACTAACAAGCCCCCTGCTACATATTGCAGCAAAAAAACATCAGACGAATATTTTTGTGTCAATGATCCTTTTTATTTTCGACTGCCAATATGCACAGTCGTGCATATTTTTTACCTAACACTAGACTGCTGCAGAAATGATCTACAATGACATCAGGTACTCGATGGCTGTGCGTCTAGTCATCATGCAGACATGACCTGCTGGTTCACTTATACCACTGTGTAGGCTCGCTGGACATATTCCTTGATTTCCCTACAAATTCTGGTGTACAGATAATACATTTCTCCTTGTCATGAAAAGAACCTTCTATACATTGCATTTCCAGCATTTCTTTCGTAGCTGCGAACTGCATAATACAGAGGCTTAATTTCTCAACAGGATGAGATTTATTTCATTACCTTTTGAATGGCCTGTCCAAAACTAGTCACACACAGCAAAACTTACACTGACTAGGTCAGTGAATCTTTCGCTTAAAAATGCATGTCAAGGAAAATTACCACATTGAAGGTGGAAGTCGCAGTCAACTGCTCAGTGTGGTTTATTTTTTTTTCCTCTATGCATAATGTTAGTCCTCAAAGGGTGTTACAGTAGTTGAAGGTATACAATGAAGTCTCGAGGCTACAAATTGACCCTTCCAATTTTGGGCTTTTCCTTGAAGATGCACATACTCTCCGTCACGCCATCAAGTTCAAGTGTTGCATAGGGCCAGGTTTTTGCAAAACACTCAAAAAGTCTGTTGTGTATGCGTCAGTACATGAGATTCCCCACAAGAGGCCTCGATGATGTACTATTTCTCGTATCCAAAGCCACGCTGACTTGGCACACGTTTTGAAAACGTAACATACAATTCGTTATTTGGCATATTCCTGGAGGAAATGAGGCTCCATAGCTCAATTGCTGCATTAACAGCTAATCAATAAACCAGTAGTGCTCCTGTCACACTATACATTTTAACGTCATTCAATTCAAGTGACATTCAGTGGAATGAATCGCATTCGACCCGTGGGGGTACTACACACGAAGAAGTAATGTCATTCGTTTACAATATCAATAAAAATAGTTCCAAAAGAATTGACCAGAAAAGCTGCAGAATGTATGTGCAGAGTGGTTGAAAAGTCGTCCTGTTTTATTTAAAATAAACGCAGGGCCTTGCTTCACTGAATTACGTGAACAGAATAATTTGTGGCTGATATGGCAGCACTGAATGAGGACGCTGACCTGCAACAGGCGAACTAATCATTACTTTTTTTGCAAGTAAAGCGTGTCAATGAGAAGCCAAGACGGAGTGTGTAAGCACAGCACTGAAGCAAACGGCACTTGCGATTGCACCCTGTGGCAAAATAACGATGCCGGTCAGACACCACTGAAGTCGAGAGTAAACAAATTTTGTTATGGCCTGCTTGGCTGTTTTCTTGGATGAATATCATAAAACGCGCTAAAGTAATATAATTTTCACATGAACATTTCACAAATGAGGAATGCTCGGTGATGCACTTTCACATTGTCTCCTGGGATAGAGAGTACAAATTCAGTTCGAGTGCGAATGAGTTGCTTGAACTCATTTCATTCCAGAAGTCATTCGATTCGAATGATGTTAAATATTGTCGTGTAGCGGCAGAATAATGTCACTCGATCCGAATATCACTGCGTTCCAATGACATTAAAATGTCCAGTGTGACAGGGGCATAACGTAAAAATATTGTGTGAAACCTCCCCTGAATTTAGTACCGTTGTAGCGAACCACTCATCGAGAAAATTACAGCAATGCCATTACTTGTGGCATGATGAATGCTGCAAAGTGGAAATGGTTGCTCCCCCCCCCAGAACTGTCTTTCATTAAAAGTTTTCAGAGCTGTGTAGTCCACTTCTTCTAGGCAGAAATTATGAACAAGTGCAGCAATGTGTGATGAACCATGCTCAAGAATCTGCAATTCGCATTTTGAATTCTTGAGCTGCGGCCAAACTGCACACTCTCTAAGACAGTATGGAAAAGAGTAGCATAGGAACTACTTGTATGTTACCATATGTGACCATACTGTTCGGGCCATGGGGTACAACGTAAAGCTTCCGATTTTTTGGTAACTTTAGCCTTTGGCGAGTGCTATCATTGGCGAGCAGAATTATAGGAGAAAGCTTCGGGGTGCATCACTCACAGAGTTGACCTTGTCCTCCGCCTCGAGGATTCGGTGGCACATGCTGAGTGCCACCTCGAGGTTGCCCGCGAGGCTGCACAGTCCTTGGTCCGATGCACGACACGCGCGCTCTATCTGCGTCTCCCGAACCTCGGTCACATCCTCGAGCATCTCGAACAGCCTTTGCACCTCACGGTCGCCACGCTTCTCCTGCATGGCGAGTCAGCACGGTGTTACACCACATCAACCACTTTCAGCTCAGCACGTATTTGGAATCCTTTAGAGGCGGTTAATGTACACTGATACGAACTCATTTTGAAATGACTGAGGTTCTCCCAAAGTGTGACTATGTGCTGTCGATTGAGTCCACGACAGTTGCGCTGGTGGCCTGTAAATAACGCCAGCAAAACCGAAGCTAGCGTATTCTAGCCTAGTCCGTCAAAATGTATACGCGCAATTAGTTTCGGTTTGAGTTGCCCACACGACTGCTTGTTCGCCCTGCTGCTTCAGCTGCAAGCAAAGGCTTGCGCGACTAGTTACAGCAGCAGCCAGCGAGCTGAGTGACCGCGGGTAACCGGGGCAGTGCATTTTCAGCGCCCGCACTCAAAACGTCTCGGCGATTGACGAAGTGGTTGTTCGTGTTTGCCGGCAGAGCAGCGATTTGATGCAACAGATAAGACGCTCGCCACAAAAGACACGTTAAACACATAGTCGCGTGCTCACCTCAAACTCCTTTACGAAGAACTTTATTTCTCCCTGAAGAAATGGCTTGTGATCGAAGAGGCGCGAATAGATCTCCGTGATATCTGCGCCAAAAACAAAGACGGAAACGTCAAGCGCCTCGTCAAAAACAAACGCCAGGCGTAGCGTTTAATGACGCGAGCGCACTGAGCATGAGGTAGAAGTGAACCACAATAAATCTGCATTCGATCAGCGAGTTTCGGGGCACCGCGACGAGAAGCGGACTAGTGGAAATACCTTTCACAACATTTGCAGTCGTAGCAGCCGACGACGAAACTTCCGCCATGTTTGCCGCAAAAAATAATTTCCTGTTTGTGGTTTGCCGTTTACCGTAGGCGGCGCCAACGGCGCTAGACGAAGCGAGAGCGAGAGCAGCACTGGCAGCGCCTCGCTGGCGAGAGAAATGGCGAGAGTGCTCATATCCCGTCGTGCTCCGCGGCCACCTCAACTTCTCTTTCAGGTCCATTCGCCATCATGGGTAAGTTCTTGGTTCGGCTTCTCGGGAGGAATCCTGTGTAATCCGCGTGTAGACTAAGTTCAGAGTTTCTTTACGTTTACCTTAAAACTCAGAAATGTTCGTACTAGCCAACGAGGTCGTTCATTTCTCTCTGCCAGAATTTGTAAATTTGAGATATGCCACCAAATACCGCGTCTCCTAGTGCTGCTATCATGGAGGGTTGCCGTGCGACAACACGTGTAAGTTTTGTAACCTGCTCGCTTTCTGCAGCTTGCAAGATTCACGTTGTACCTCAGTGTTACGCGACAGAAATTCCAGAGCTGCGGCTTGCAGGTGTTTAATCGCGTGGAGTCTGCGTGCTGTACGACAGCGCCTGTGCCGGCATTGCTGTTCAGCTCTAGAGAAGTTCGTGAAGGCTGTCGTGATGAACGAATAATAATACCATCTTTCGGCTGAGTGCCATGACGAGAGTTGCGTTCCTGAAGCCTTCGCGAAGTGTCGAATGTAGCCGCTGCAAGTGGTTGGAGTGTTTGGACTCTTACGTGACGCGATCCTTGTCACCATCGGCGCAGGTATTTCACGTGATCACTGGCATAAACGAAGGAAGACCGGCGGAAAGCGGAAGCCTCTTCGCAAGAAGAGGAAGTTCGAGCTCGGTCGGCCCGCGGCAAACACCAAGGTGAGCTGAACGATTCGACTTCATCTCGTTCTTTTTCCACCACAGGATTAGTGTGGCAATGTGGTGTCAGTTTGCCGCGGCATTCATTCTGTTCGTGTTGTCGTAAAACCGAACGCCCAACGTGCATTTATCGCACATGGCTTTGCTCTGAGCGCCACTTGCCCTGTCAGCAGTGCCTTGTTGCAACACACTTGTCTAGGCATGCTCTCGCCGATTTGTAGGGCACCGAGGTGCTCACTTTGTGTTAAGTCTTGCGAAGCCTAGGTGCTTATCTCCGTACTGCTAGCATTGAAAGTCGCAGTGCGTATTGTCTAAGGGTTGCCAAAGTCTGCAGCCTTCAGTCAAATAAGCTTATGACGATGGTAACTTATATACTGCAGAATGTTTTAAAGTAGTGATTGTCTTGGCGATTGTGGCATCCGTGTAGCAAATTCATTGTCATCTAGTAGGCTTGAGTGGCAGTTTGCGCTTCTATTGTCAAGCACGTGGAGTTTTTACTTGCAGTCTTGAAGAGCTCACCACTTGTGTTAAAGCAGCGTCGCGGCTAAGGTACCACAAAAGAAAGGTCTTAATGATCACATTATTGCTAATTCCGTACTGATCATTTGTTGAATCTAATGTTTTCATCAGCGTACATTCCGTTGGTGCTGTTCAGTATTTGACAGTGCAGCTGTATGTGCCATTTCCACTGTGATACAAAGAGCAGGGGAGAAGACATAAGCACTGACAGTAAAATGGAGAGCACTGAGGTAAAAAGGAAAACAAAAAAAAAACCTATCTGCATGCTTAGGAATGGTTGCGGAATGCGGAACATGCCTTGCACCTACGTCACGACCAGGAGCTGCGGGATACTGTTTCGCCATCATGGAGGACCAGCCGCGGCAGTGAAAGCGCGGACGCGTATGTGTTTCTGTACTCGCTCTCGGTAGCCACGGTGCTATGCGCTGTATTTCAATTCCCGAACCGCAGTAAAGCAATTAAGAGACGAGTGTGAAAGAACACAATTTTTCATGTGCCAAGAGACGTACACAGTCAGTGCGGCCACATAAAGAGGCTAAAAGCCCGAGGCAGTGCAGTTTGTAGCTGACTCATATCAAGCGCACCAATCGTGACACTGAACACGCTGATACATCCAAGTGTGCAGGAGGGCCCAGAAGTGTTTTGCAAGCAGAGTAATGCGCCTGTTCCTGCCTTGATTGTAGTCCGTTGGCTCCCGCCGTAACCGATCGCGAACGAGCGAAAGATGTCCTGCTCACGCGTCAAGCCTTTGCTCACATAAACATCGTGCTGATACGATTAACTCGGGCTGATAAGCTTTCCGTAAGGGAGGGCGGTGACATTGCGCCTAGAAAGTTAGAGAAAGCGAACCAAAACATGGTCGAATCAACAAATGTACGAAAGGTGCTGCACAGAACGAACCAAGTGTCCCCATGGTCCTCCAGCATGCCCGTCGCACCGCCTGCGGGGCAGTCGTGACGTCTGTGCAAGCTATGTATATAGGATCATGCGTTTGTGTAGCTTGGGTGTGCAGTTATTCATGGCAGTCTAACAAAAAGATTAGAAGTCATTCCATTGTTTAACCACCTTTCATGTTCAATTGACCTTGTGTATACAACACGCTATTTGTCGTTTGTCTAACATAGAAACCTTCGCAGCCAACTGGAATTTTATATACCACTCCCATGCAAGTCTGAAATTTCTTGGTAGGTGCTTTATTCGACACTGCCAAAAACAGTGCATTTCTTTGCATTGTGAACCCTTACCAACTGGCTCGCCTTTCATTTTACAGTGGTTCATTCTCGAATACATTGGTCCCATTCTAATGTTGGTGAAATGTGGACATTTAAGTGTGCATTAAAACTACAGATGGTCAAAAATCAACCCCCACCCCACCTCACTGCAGCACGACTCATAATCATATGGTGACATTGGCATGTAAAAACAGTGTTGTTAAGGTGTCACACTGATTCACTAAATCCTGTGTGGACTGGGCACTTCCAAACATACTAATTAGTGGTCTTGACTGTTTTGTTCAGTCAGACATTCCACAAATTAGCCAGCAAGTACCAGACTGCCAGCAGAATTTTCTTTGCACTGGTTGCCAGAATTGTTGCAAATCTGTCCTGTTAAGTGGGCTGCAAAACCGCAAGGGTCAGATCATGTTTAATCACTTCCTCCATCATAGATATGTGCGAAGGGTCAACATAGATTGGAGAACTTGAGCAGTAACTTATACTTAATCTTTATTTAGAAGACTGACTTGAGCTGATAGGTATCTCACAGTGACAAGAGTAATGACACTCCCAGTGGATGTAAATGCAAGCATTTCGTAACTGTTGTGGATTTTGGAACACTGTTCCTCTTCTGATACATATTTGACATTTTTACTCGCCGTGTTATTAACTGTTGTGTGGGTAGGCTTTCCAAAGGAAGCAATAGGAATATGAAAAAAGAATGTTGCACAGGGCACACCTGTCAGGATTTTGTTAGGGCTATAATCATTCATTGCGGGTGTGTGCAATTGTACACTTCCACTGTGAGTATTCTCGTTTCTTGCAATAAAATATATAGAGTACGGATAGAATCACACTTGTCTACAGCAGCGGAGCGTGTGGCTGTTGACACTGTTGTTGGCCGCAGCTTCTATCTCACGTCAGCTATGAGCTTCCGTTCATGCTTGAATTATAGCACAAGGGCCTAGCATGCGGTATGACCATGTTTGGTATCATTACGGCGTCGGGCTTTGCTTATTTCTGCAGAAAACGGCAGCTTCAGTGGCTGGCTGGGCACTATAGACAAGTGTGATTCTGTCTGTACTTCAGAATAGTGTGCGACGCATGTGCAGGCAGCATGATCAAATGCACCCTATTGTGGTGTGTAAAGGCAGCCTTACAAGCTCAACAAACATGGTGCAGTCTTGTGACACGAATGCACCAGTGTAATGCTGACATGTCTTTGTAATATCTGGTATTCTTCTGGCCTCCATTTTGTCTTTGCACCAGTTATTGGTGTTCCACTGCCCTATTTAGCACTACTGATTTCATTATCTAGCCCTGTGCTGTTCACTTGTGTCCAAAATGTAAGCACTTGGAAAGTGCTGTCTAACATAGTCTACTAAAATGCAAGATGATAGTTGGGAAATTTTTTCGTGCAAACATTTGGTCGGTGCTTTGCCTCCCTGTATTGCTCTACGCGTGTCCTCCCTCCCAGGAGGCCTCGCCTTAAAACCAGGGAACAGTAACATTCTGGTTGGACCACACCATGATCATTCTGCCTTGTGGCACTCTTTGGCTGGTGTGGATGAATCGAACATCTGAATGTTCGCTTGGGAATCTCGTGCTGGGCCACAGAGCAAGAATTCTTGAGGAGGGGAAACAGCGCTCACTCGGGCGGCCCGATAAAGTCACGCCTTAGGGCACCGCGCCCTCTGTCGGACGAAAAGAGAAACGCGCGTCGCGCTGTGGCTTCCGCGATCGGCGGCGGCGGCGCGACATTGCGTTGCAGAAGCCAGTGACTGTTCTAGAGTCAGCACAGGACGAAGAATACGTGGCAGCTCTCACGCCCTTCATTCGCAAAAACTACAGATTGGTCAAAAATCACCCCCACCTCACTGCAGCGAGACTCATAATCATATGGTGACTTTGGCATGTAAAAACAGCGTTGTTAAGGTGTCGCACCGATTCACTAAATCCTGTGTGGACTGGGCACTTCCAAACATACTAATTAGTGGTCTTGACTGTTTTGTTCAATCAGACATTCTACAAATTAGCCAGCAAGTACCAAACTGCCAGCAGAATGTTCTTTGCACTGGCTGCCAGAATTGTTGGAAGTCTGTCCTGTTGATAAGTGGGCTGTAAAAACGCAAGGGTCAGATCATCTTTAAGCAGTTCCTCCATCATAGATATGTGCGAAGGCTCGACATAGAGATTGGAGAAAACTCTAGCAGTAACTTTTGCTTAATCTTTCTTTAAAAGACTGACTTGAGCTGCTAGCTTAATAGAATGGTTTGTTTGGTGCATTGGTTCAATAATAGATACATTAAAGCGCAAAAAACGACGAAACACAGGAGAAGCGCTCGTGTTGTCGTCGTATTCTCCTGTGTTTCGTCGTTTTTTGCGCTCTAATGTATCCATTATTGAGCTGGTAGGTATCTCATAGTGACAAGAGTAATGACACTCCCAGAAGTGGATGTAAATGCAAGTGTTTTGTATGTAACCCTTGTGGATTTTAGAACACTGTTCCTCTCTGATACATATTTGACATTTCCTTTACTTGCTGTGTTATTAATTGTGGTGGTGGGTAGGCTTTCCAAAGGAAGCAATAGGAATATGAAAAAAAAGCATGTTGCACAGGGCAAACCTGTCAGGATTTTGTTTGTTAGGGCTATAATCATTTATTGCGGGTGTATGCAATTGTACACTTCCACTCTGAGTATTCTCGTTTCTTGCAATAAAATATATAGAGTACTTCAGAATAGTGTGCGACGCATGTGCAGGCAGCATGATCAAATGCACCCTATTGTGGTGTGTAAAGGCAGCCTTACAAGCTCAACAAACATGGTGCAGTCTTGTGAAACGAGTGTACCAGTGAAGTAGATGTAGTCTAATGCTGACATGTCTTTATAATATCTGGTATTCTTTTGGCCTCCATTTTGTCTTTGCACCAGTTATTGGTGTTCTACTGTCCTAGTTTGCACCACTGATTTCATTATCTAGCCCTGTGCTGTTCACTTCTGTCCAAAGTGTAAGCACTTGGAAAGTGCTGTCTGACATAGTTATGAGAAGTCTACTAAAATGCAAGACGATAGTTCGGAAATTTTTTCACGCAAACATTTGGTCAGTGGTTTTCCTCCCTGTGTTGCTCTACGCGTGTCCTCCCTGCCGGGAGGCCTCGCCTTAAAACCAGGGAACAGTAATATGCTGGTTGGACCACACCATGATCTTTCTGCCTTGTGGCACTCTTTGGCTGGTGTGGATGAATCGCACATCGGAATGTTCGCTTGGGAATCCCGTCCTGGGCAATACTGCAACTGCTCACTGCTGCATCTCGTGGATTTGTGGGGCTCTTTCTGTCAACAAAGTTGGGTGTGGTGAACAGAAGTGGTGTGTGTGGCTGGGGGGCTACACTTGTCAAGGGGTTCCACTTAGCAGCATGGACTAGTTTGTCACAAAGCCAAGAGTTCTTTGCAACTGCCCGGCAACGTTTTAAAGGGACACTAATGATCAAAACATTTTTTTTTTTTTTTTGCTCATGTCACTTTTTTTTTTCCACAATACCAAAAGCACTGCTCTTTCTGTGAGCGAGAAATTGCTGGTGATCAAGAAAACCCGCAAGAAAACAATACCGGTGGCACCACCACTTCTATTGTCTCATACCAACTCTGTTACATCATAGATTTAGAAGCTGCCTGCTAGGACACACTCAATAATCTGTAAATTAATTGCATGATGTTCATAGGTGGCCAGAGAACATACAGTTAAACCTGAACATAACGAAATTGACAAATTCCCGGAAAGCTTTGTTATACAGTTAAACCTGAACATAACGAAATTGACAAATTCCCGGAAAACTTTGTTATAAAGAGGGTTTCGTTATATGCACGTTCGGCACGAGAATTCAAAAAAACACTTAAGCAAAAAGGTAACAGACTACAGAGCTCACCAAAAGCATTTATTTTGGGTGAGAAAACATTTACAGCTGAGACCACTTTATGTGACAGCTTATACGCCTCGTGCAAGCCGACGGAAGCGCTACTGGTGGCGACCCTGCTAAGTATTCGCGGGAGAGTAGGCAGCCGTGCGCCGTAGCTTCCTACGACTTTGTTCGCGTTCGCCGTTTAGTTCGCGTTGTCGCAGCGAAATAAGCAACTTTCTTTGCATGTGTGGGGTGGCCGAAGCTTCAAGGGATGTCGAATAACAAAAGCCATCCAAACACGACCTCTTCCTGTACGTAGGCGTTTAACCAGAATTTTGATTTCGCAGGGTTGTTACCCATGGCGTTTCGCAGGGGTGTTACCCATGGCGTTAACGAAAATGGAGGGGGGCTACCCACCTGGCTAAGTTTTAAGGGGGAGGAGTGTAAACAAAAGCCTGCTTGTACGTTTAAAGTGCTCACACAGAAGTCTTGCCCTATTTTACGAGTTACACCAGCTCTAATAAGACAAGAAACTCGTGTGCTCGGTATGCGTGTGCCCCACCACTGTTACTAGAAGAAAAAAATTTATGTTACAACAGTGGCAGTTCGGGCATGTTCATACACCATCTTGAAAAGTAGAAGCACGCAGAACACACGGACGAAAGAGCATGAAGAAAGTTTGAAACCAACACAAGACTAAATATAGCTTTGGTGCGTGCTGAGCATTTCATATACGGAATAATGGGAAGATGCTGGACCGCAAACCACCATGATAATGGCAATACTTGCATAGGCACATAAAGCTCTAAAACAATGTGGTGCACTGCAGGCCCACAGAAGACGCATATATGACGAAATCTCCGTAAAGTGACGAAGAAATTCAGTAGCTGTTTAGTGTTTACATGTTTCTACATACATCTTGACGATAGAGCGAGCCCCAGCCTTGCTGTCGCTCCCAATTAACTTGACCAACCCTTCGCCGCTTTTCAATATATCATGCGCCTTCTCTTTACTCAGCATCCAAAACACAAAAATTCTCACGCAGCTTTGTGCGCTTTCAAGAAGGTCGCTCAGAAAATTGCAAGTTTTGACGACTGCAGCAGGTAGGGTAGTTCGACGAACGCGGCGCTAAATGGTTTTATCCGCTGGCAAGTTTGGCGATATCCATGAGGAGTGTACGCAGGTTCATTAACAATCTCTCAGTTGCGCTTCATAAGGTGACCTTTATGTCAATTATTATGCGATTATGTCACGTATGTAATCAGTGCTATCAAGATCGCTACATAACGCACGCCAGCATCACGTATTGTTTGCTTCATTGTTTGAATTACCACTCTGCTCAAATTATGTGTGTTTATTATTAAGGTACAGATATTAAGGTACAGAGACGGCAATGTGGCAACGGTGCAATTTAAAAAAAGAAGGAAATACAAGGCGACTACTTCGCACGAGCTCCACTTCGCAACTGGACTTTTTCACGGTGGTCGGCGGGATGCACCTGACAATTATATGCGGACTGGTTTGTCCTAAATTGTGTTAACGGCACGCGCGTGCCCACTTTCACAGAGGCCCGATTCTTTCCTGCAACTGTCACCGCAACAGTAGGTGTCCGGCACGCGAACGAAGGGGAAATCGCAGCCGCGTTCCTCGGCCATGCCCATGCCTCCCAGCGCTGCAAAAAGCGTTGTCGTCTGCTCGGCCTCCCGAGAGTACTGTCGGCGGCGCCCGCTAGGTGGCCATCAGTGGCGCCTCTATAGGCGGTGCACCAGGCGTATAGTGAAGGACTGGCTATAATGCGGTTTTTTTCTGACCCCCGTTTGCCCTCCTGTAGAACTTAATGTATACGCATACCGCTTATTGTGTAGACCTCCCCCCCTCCATTCCTCTCAGGGATGGACCGGTTATATTGCGGCTGCAAGGACAGGGTATCCAGTGTCTACCAACCTGGGAAACCTAGAAAAGCCAGGGAATTTAAACACTTCTGGAAAAAGTCAGGGAACTTATGAAAAATTTGGCCAGGTCATGGAAACTTACTGTAGTCTTTCAGATTGTCACAAAAATATTCATCCCATTGATCAAAGCTTAAAAAATTTCTCCTTAAGGGGAGATGCTCCTTGAACAAGGTTTTTCTTTAATCCTGGGCCTAGAACTCTGAAAATTTTGGTACTAGTAGACTTTGCGATGCTGATTTCAACACTGCAGTTAGTTTTATTGTAGCTGTAATGGTTCTTGAGTTAGAATGGCTGTGATAACAAGATATTAGGTCTTTTGTGCACACTGTTGAGCTTATTAAAAATTTTCACCCGGCATCTCAATATGGCTCATTCTGCTGCACAGGGGCAGTGAGTGTACAGAAAACTACCTAAAATGCAGAGATAATGTGCTACACTTGCTCCATTTCCAACCAAAAACCAGAGGTGCCTGTTTTATACTGCAGATTTCCCCTACATGCATTTCAAATACAAAGTCTGTAAAGGATGATCAAAATGCTATATAGATGTCAACACTCCGTGCTGTCGAGAGATACTCTGTACAAAATTTAATGTCTGACAACTTGACTTGCCTGAAAGATTGTACACAACATATAAAAATTGTCTGGATGTTGTGCACAAGCTTTCAGGCACTTAATATTGGCAAGTCTTTATGAAATTTTGCACTAAGTATCTCCAGACAACATGGAATTTCGATGTTTATATAGAATTTTGATTGTGTATTAGATAATTTTTGTTTTTTAATTCGAAATGCATGTAAGGGAAATCTGCAGTATACAACAGGCACCTCTGGTTTTTTGTTGGAAATGGAGCAAGTGCAGCATGTTATCTCCACATTTTAGGTAGTTTTCTGTGCACTACTGCCCCGGTGCAGCAGATTGAGCCATATTGAGATGCTGTGTGAAAATTTCTAATAAGCTAAAAAGTGTGCACAAAAGTCCTATTATCTTCTTATCACAGCTGTTCTAACTCAAGAACCATTAGAGCTACAATAAAACTAATTGCAGTTTTGAAATCAGCATCGCAGTCTACTTGGGTGCCAAAAATTTCTGGGTTCTGGGCAAAGAATTAAAGAAACAACTTTTCGAGTAAAATCTCCCCTTAAACCACACAGAACAGCTAAGCAGAAGCATAGTAAAGAAAAGTTCGACAATCCCTAAGCATATTCTTATTATGAGATGAGAACACGGGAGCGTTTCTTTTGTCTAGATTGCTGTTGCAGAGGGGTGCTGCAAACTGGTGTTGCTGAGTTGTGTTATAAAGAATGAGGCAATGTGAGAGGCCTGATTTTGTTTATTTACATGATTTGGACGCCATCAAATGTGGTGTCTGGAATTTCTGAGATAACTGCGTTGCATCTTCACATGCAATGTCTACCAGGAAAATTTTTATAGGCTGAAAACTGAAAAAGTGTCCGCACCTTGGAGAGCAGTCTGCAGGGTTTCTTAGGCAACTATGTTGCCTGAGCTAGCTAAATGGCACTTGGGTTGGCACGTGATTGAGGCATAGTCTAGATATGGTCTTTCAAAATGCTCTTGTTTGGACAAATTGGTACATACTTGAGAAAAATAACAGGGTCGTGTGAAAAGACACTGGCATAAACTTCCAGCTGAAGCAATTGAAAGTTTGTGTCCGTACTGTCCTTTTTTTTTTTTTTTTCGTCTGTGTCTTTTTACACTACCCATGTTTTTCAAAAGCCAGCAAAGCTTTCTGTGGGGGGTTTTTGCCTGAAGCAAAGTGATCTGTCAAGAAATGCATGTCCTTGCTTAACAAGGGGAGCTATAATCAAGGTTCCACTGTATTTAGCTGTAATGGCTGAAGTAACTATCTTAGTAAGATTGAAAGCTTTGCTTTTCTAACATAAGGCCAAAATTTCGGGAAATGTTTTTGAGACCTCAGTTTTCAAGTGAATAGCAGTTAAACCCATAATACTAAGTTATAGTTGTGGAACAACTCTAAAACTGCGTTCAAAATTTCAGCACACAATCATTTTATTTCGTGAATGTCTTATATATGAACCATTTTGCTATCCCCGTTAGATTCACTATATCCTGGCTTGACTGTATTAATAAGAAAATTGTCATATTGGCCAGTTATTAATTGCTTGTAAATTGTTAGTGCTAACCAGCTTGCCTTTTCATGCAGCATATATAGCTACAGCTGATTCCATTTTCATTTGAGTCGTTTGTATTTGTGATTTTACTACCTGGGACTGGATAAATAGCTTAATGAGTAAACACTGTGTGGAGTTGTTTCTAACAAATAAGGAACGAGCCCTTGACCCCTTCCCTTTCGTTATTGGATAAATTGCTGCATTTTGGAATTCCGGCTATCAATGTTTTATATAGCTGACATGGCCTCTCTCACCCGGCCAAAAAAGAAATGGGTACATAATTCAAATTCATATACTATACTTTATCCTTGACAGCGATCTAAACGTTTTTGTTGGGCATTTCAATTACGGTAACGCAGTAGGAAAGTAATGACTTTTATTTTATGTTCTAACTGACCACGGCATGATACTGTATTCGTGTGTGCGTCAGCGAGATGCACATTTTACTAATCTTCTGATCGTTGTGGTCTCCTCTTCTGACAGCTTGGCCCGAAACGCATCCACACAGTCCGAACCAGAGGTGGTAACAAGAAGTACCGTGCCCTCCGCCTTGACTGTGGGAACTTTTCCTGGGCTTCTGAGCGTAAGTTCATGGCCATATGAGAGACGTGGCATTCTGGGATGAGTGCTTCAGAGCCTGTGTTAGGGAATGGTCACTTTGGCAATGTCTAATCTGGCGTTTCTGCATTGGTGAGGGGCTGTTTGCATGATTGTGGTGGTCAAAATGGTGTGTGTATGTGAATTGCTGGTGCAACTACACTACGGTTGTTTAAAGGGGTCGTGAAGAGAATATGAAGCTGCCCTGTTGTATTTTCACTGCTTCACTATCCATTTCAGAAGCAGATTCTGAAATACTGTATTTACTCAAATCTAATGCGCACCTTCTTGTCCGATAAGACTGGTCCAGGAACAGTATGCCAGTTAGAATCTACTGTGAACGAACGACACAGTCACCATGTCGCTGTCTGCATCAGAATGGCTGCCTGCTAGGTGCTTGGGGTGCTGTTGAACAGTCACCGGCAGAACTAACTAGTGGTGCGGTGGCCTTTGGCACACATAGTTTCTGTAGTCTATGGGTCTGTTCGATTTACCTACACCCCTTGAACCAGTTCACGAGGTGCCGCACCTTGTCATTCGTTTCAGAGGTGCAGGGATGGCACCCTCGGAACCACGTTGATCGTTTCAAAAGGTGCAGCGCTGGTTCACGATTTTCCTGGTGCCGGCTTCATGCACGCTTGAGGGTGAGGGCAGCAGACGACGCGTCATTGTGACGTAGGCGCCTTTTGAACTCCCTCACCTTCTCTTTCACTGCAACATGTGTGTTGACTCTTCACAGATTGGCCATGTACGTTCCCTTCACGACCTCTCAACCACGCACAGAAGCGAGGCCTGCACAATGTCGGCACCTCTCCGTTCGTTTCTTGTGTTGCGCAGCGCGTGCACTACTGAACTGCTCGTGCACCGCCGTGAACAGGTTCAGAGGGATGTAGGTTAATTGAACAGACTCTATGTTGTCGCCAGTCCTGCGCATAATGTCGCCGCGACACACATGATGTGGAGGCCGATGGTACTCGCCACGCCAGCTTGGCCATTTTGCCGCCAACCAAAGCCGCTACGTCGCCAACGCAATCCGAGATACCCAGCTGCACCAGCTTTCGGTAGCATTCACGGTTGGCCGTAATGGGAGAATAGATGTTTCCCACCGCCGCATGCGAAACTGCTCACCAGCGCGTTTTTACTTCATGTCTGTGCTGAGCCTGAACCTCTGTCATGCATGCTACAAGACGTCAGAGATTGCATTGCACTAATTCCAGAGACCACGCCCTGGCCATGCTTAGGCTTAGCTGCGCCAGCCTGCGCAGCACGCGGCAGCGGGCATGAGGGCACCGCAATAGCCACAAGGAAAGCAGCAATGCGAGTAGACACCGCGGATCAAGTAAAGCAGGGAAAGCCGCATGGTGGCCGTTCTAGGGACTCGCGGGGGGGGGGGTTCAAATTTGGCGGTGTGTTTTATGAGTGCGTTCATTACGAGAGTATGGTAATGGTAAACACTTTTCTCCAATGTCACGAAAAATGGGTGCATGTTACAATCAATGTATAATTTTTTTTGTCGTGGTAAATGGGTGCTCATTACAATTGAGGCCATGGTGGAATCAAGTGAATGCATTTTTTAGGTGAAATCTGTGCACATATAATAGCGACCGTTTGAAATCTTAGTGTTCTTGCACTCTCGATATTACTGCGATACTACAAGCTGTTACAGGTATTCAGTGACATTTGCTGAGGTCAGCTTAAGATATATTGAAGTGTAAAGGAATAGTGTGTTCGCATTTGCTCTAAAATAGATCTACAGCAAAACCTCATTATAACGAAGTTGATGGGGGAGTGGTAATTACTTTGTTATAACCATTAGTTCGTTATAACCAATATCAATTTCATCTATAGGAATTTCAAGGGGAATTGCGATTGCTTCGTTATATCCGATAGTTCGTTATATCCGGGTTCGTTATAACGAGGTTCTACTGTACTTGAAAAGCTAGAAAGTACGAAGCCGTGTGGTGCTGCCGTTGAAGCAAGTTTGCAGCACGCTTTGTTTTCTAGTGCCCTCTGAAGCTGCACTAATCTTGGAGGCCTGGTGGCCTTGTAAGATGTCAACTACAGAGTTGAGGGGAACAATCACAGTGAAATCGAAACTTCGTTTTTATTTCTCTAAATCAACCAAGGTGCAAAGATAACCCACTGTCTGTGTCATTGATGTTTGCACTTACAAAAGGTGAACGTCTATTTGCTTAGTTGCCTGCCATTTCCTTTGATAGCAGAAAGCCCAGTTTGATAACTACCGTATAAACGCGTGTAAGGGCGGCCAATATTCAGGGTGCAGCCCATACACGGGATAAAACGAGTAAAAACAACGTACCAATTGAAAAACGGACATAGTTTATTGCAGTATCCATGGCAGAGTCACCACAACGCTCAATCGTCGTCACTCACCTGTTCCTCGGACTCCAAGCTGATGCTGTTTTGCCACACACTCATCAGACTACAAAAAGTATTCTTCGCTGCCGTCCAAGCTGTTTGAGATACCGGTGACTTTGAAACTTCAGCATACGATGTCCGTCGATACAGAGTTCCAAGCAGACAAATTCCACCAAGCACAATTGCAAGTGGTGCCCTCTTGAACCATCCGGTCGGCGTCTGCTCGTGACCGTGGAAGCTGTCCAGGTATGCCAAGAGTGCCAGGTAGGGATCATCCGCCTTCTGCAGCAGGTCTTTAACTGTCCTCATCTTCAGTTCCACCTCTCCATTCGACTGTGGAACATGGGGGCTGCTGGTGATGTGGCAGAAACCATAGGACTTGGCGAAGACTGAGAACTCTTTCGCAGCAAATTGAGGACCGCTGTCGCTGCGCACCAGTCTCGGGATCCCATGACGTGCGAAAGCGCTCTTGATGGCGTTGATGACTGCAAGTGCCGTAGTTGAACGTAGACTGATGACTACAGCACGTGTCGGCTACAGCACGTGACAGCTACAGCACGTGTGCTGTTAAAGCTGCCTTGATCGCGAGTGTCAGCTGCGATATCGATGAATGTGGTGTGTTACGTCTAGCTAGGTAATATGCCAGTATCGGAAGAGAGCACACCGCCGTTTTTTTGTGACATGGTCGGGCGAGTACTGCGGTGTAGCCACCACGGTGGGCAGCTACTGCTCTCGATCGCGCGAGCTTCCAGACTTCTCGGTTGCACGTGCACTCTAGACGCCAGAAAACGTGTCATCCGCTCGTAGTTGGACGTTCAATCGAACGTTGGTGCCGAATAATCGTATTTTCCGGGAACGTATGACCCGGAAGAAAAGCAGCGTAGCTCTACGAGAAAAGTTCGTATTTTCGTGAGCGCGAACATTGGAACTGGGAAATCATATTAACCGGGAACGTATCGGCGAGGTTCTACTGTACATCAGAAAGCACGCTTCTTGCTGCTTGTGCTCTTCAACGCTTCTTTCTGAGTACACCATCGTCGAACACATTTCTTGTCCACGTTGAATTTTTTGCCGGCTGCACGCTTCCCGTGTTCGAGAGCAAACTAAACCACCTTCAACTTAAACCCAGCCATGTAGCTGTCTAGGCGCTTGCCCATCATGCAAAAATATAAATGCCTCGATTAAAACACGCCAGCTGTACAAAAGAGCCAAATGGCATGCAAAGTGCAAAGCACGAGCAAACAACAACCAAGCAAGTTGAAACAACCCAAACAAATGAGCCCAGACAATAAACACAACTGGAGTTAGCGATGCTAATGCAGATTTGGATAGCGCGAGCTCGATGGCGCGAGTTTGCCATCTGTCGACTGTGCCTGGAAGCTCACAAAGGCGTGCGTATTTTGAACACGTGTGGTTTGAGGAATTTCGGGGGTGCGGCCTTTGCGTGGAATTTTTTTGTGTGTGTGGATATGCATTTTGAAAAGCAGGATATGGCCTGTACACACATTCATATGGTATTTGTTTTTCTCAAAGTGACCGTTCCTTAGCACAGTCGACCTGCTGCCAAGACAAGTTGACCTGGAGGCTGTTGTGATGATCTGAAAAATACCATCTTTCGGCTGAATACTGTGCTGAGAGATTTGAATCTGAAGCCTCTTAGTCCTTGTTTTTGGTTGTGCAGTCGGAAGCACTAAGTTTGCATATAACATAGCACGTGTAGCAGTTGCTGTTCCATATGTGACTTCAGTTTGTGTGTCTAGTATGTGTGACTTGGGCAAATGTGCCCCAGCTGAGGTAACTCTGGGTATGTTTGGGGGCTGGCGTGCATGATTATGCAGTTTGTGCTTGGTGTGCTCCTCTGTTCTCTGAACATTGAACTGCTTTGAGAGCACAAGTTCAGAGGTCAGTTTTGGTGTCATCAGTTGAAAAGACTACCTAATACTGGTGTCACACGGGCGTTTCGAAGGCCTTCGAACTGATAGTCAATCGACTCAAAGGTCAAGTTTGAGCTGCTACACGGGCGGTTTCAATGGCCGTCGAGTCAATAGTCTATCGAGTCAACTGAGCAGCCCACAACTCCTTTGAAACTTCGAAGGCCGTTGAACGATGGAAGCGGACGCGGCGCGAAATCCGAGACTTGGCGCGCCGGCAGCTCCCGCGCGCGTTAGTTTCTGAGGCCATGGCCCTATTTATGTCGTTGTATCAATAGTAGAATCACACACATGTGAAAAATACTGTGAAAACGTGCCGACAGGCTAACGCTCTTGCTTTATTGCATTAGTTCTAGAACGAATACGTTGTCACTGGTATAAAAAACAAACGCCATGCAGCTGATGGGGAAACACTGCGTGTTGCGCCATCTAGTGCCCATGAATCAAACTACTTTTGAGGCTCACGCTATGGACTTAGGCTTAGCAGTGTCAAAATCTGCACGTTTTCTGAATAACGACTGCAAAACGTCGCGCATACTTTGTCCCTTTTGCTACATGAGAATAAAAGAAGGCTCAATTTAAGGTTTGTTTCTTGCCGTCGGTGCGAATAGCAAGCAACTAGGGCGAATTAGAATTGAAGCGGGTGCCCTGGTTGCCGCCATATTGTTGTGAAATCACCCGGCGACTCAACGGCCGTTGAAAACTGCCGTGTAGCAGCGCCAGAATGTATTTTGAGTCGATAGAGTTGGGGGCTTTCGAAGGCCATCGACTCGAAGGCCTTCCAAAGTGCCCGTGTGACACAGGTATAAACTTCAAAGCCTATTGCATAGTAAGTCTCCCACAGCACCTTTATGCAACTTCGCTTCCTGACTAGAGAACTTAATGAATGAATGATCCTGACGTGCAAAAATTACTTGAGTGGTTGTTCAACTGTGCCATTTGTCTGTAATTTTCTCTTGATGCTTTGTTGCGCATATCAGTTTGTGCTTAAGTTTACTTCAGCGGAAGCGCACTGATACGGTTCTCATGCGAATGTAAAAATACCATAGCTGATAAATATTAAAAACTTCAAAAATAGCCGCAAAGAAGCTTATTTAAATGCTCATGCCTGATAAGAAAAACTAGTGCTGCCTGGTGCTTTTACTTGTGCCCTATCAGCAGTTTCTCATGCGCCTGAAGTGTCGTATCTTCAGATCTGGTGTCAGTACAGCCAATAAGGGTGTTAGCTTCCACAACTGGGTAGCAATCAGTTTATGGCAATAACTTCTCAAGGGGGTTACCCATGGACGCATCACTATGTCCGAGCAATAACACTTCCAGGCTGCTGTCTTAGCACGATTAGCACGAATGTCCAAACACTGCTTAGCTTCCCCCCACCTTAATGGCACATGCATCAGCCATTACCTTGACATACACTCGACAATGGTGTGATCCATGGAATTGTGATCATTGCATGTAGTTCCGTTCACTAATGCGTCCAGTCACATGTAGCACGCTTTTGTAGCCTTGAAACGCTGCTAAAAGGCATGGACACCTCCAAGTAAGTGTCTGTGCTGGTGCAGCAACAAATGCCAATCTCAAAGCCTTACTTTCGCTAACTGTATGAGCCGATACGTACATCTAGGAGGTCATGCTTTTGTAATTGAAAACCAGACTGTTCCTGCATGTTTGCTTTCACACTCGAGCGAGGTCAAGTGGCCTGAGAAATCAACATGGCGACAATTTCACGGCTGCTGGTGGTGCGTTTCAGATGTATCGGGCAGGAATGGTCTGACAGTTGCGGCATAAGAGCAAGGTTCCCAGTACATTGGCTGTTATTAAGCAAATGGATGTAACACTCAGGAGAATGCAGTACTAAGGAACGTAACAGTGGCTCTTTTACTGTATTCCACCTGCCTATGCACATTTCTCGTTTTTACTAATGCTGGATGACATCCAAGTGGCCCTAATATTCCTTAACCACCATTCCTACTATATGCAGGACTCTCTAGTTATGGGGCTACCATGTTATGCACTATGCTGTGTAGAATCTTCATGCAAACAGATTCATATATGGAAGTCTCACTTGATATATCGGAAAAAAAAGATGTTGACATGTCAATCACGCTGCGGAACATTCTTCAGTAATCCGTATAACACTGTCTCGTTGCCCTGCAGCCGACATCGGGTACATAGCGGTGCCAGAATGGTGAATAACTACGATTAAATGCAATGACTTATTCAACATCGTTTGTTGCGTTGTTTGTGGGAGAGGTGACTTGTACGTTGTGGTCTTGATGGTACTGTTTTGAGCGGTTCTGTGTATCCCCTTGCAGACTGTACGCGCAAGACCCGTATCATCGACGTGGTCTACAACGCAAGCAACAATGAGCTTGTCCGGACTAAAACATTGGTGAAGAACGCCATCGTCATGATTGATGCAACACCCTTCCGGCAGTGGTACGAGGCCCACTACGCACTGCCCCTGGGGCGAAAGAAGGGTGCCAAACTGGTTAGTGTTTCATTGCATGTTATACACTGCTAGCTGCTTGTTGCCAGCAGTGAGCATTAGTTTCTTGCAAGACAAAACGTACAGTACTAAGTGCAAGTTTATGGGGCACTAACACCTTGAAAGCCCCCACCCCCAATACACATGGTACCATAGAAGTGTGCATACCGGCTACTATTAAAACGATGTGCGGGTTCCAGAACATGGTTACAAAAAGGGATTGCAATGCAGCCACGAGGAAAAAAAAGCGTGGTCTATATAGCATGTCATATAAACAAACATTTCTTTGGCGATGTACGAGATAGTTGATGTTGGTTTTCTTTATTATGCCATTCGTAATTGTCAGCTGTTGAAATTTTAACATGATTTGAAAATTCTATTGAATCTTCCCACATATTGTGAGTCGGGTTGAGACTAGCAGCTGTAAGTTTCATTGGCATGTGGCCAAGGCAGGTCGCCCTGGAGGCTGTTGTGATGAACCGTAATCATACCATCTTTCGGCTGAATGCTGTGCTGAGATTCTCTTCTGAAGCCTTTGGGTGCCTGCTTTTGCACATGCTGCTAATGGCACTGAGCTGGCACTTAGTCTCTACAATATTGTAGGTCTTACTTATATTGAAACATAAGCATGTGTTGCCATTCACTGTAAGCAAAATGGCGAAATTGTTGTTGCCACAAGATTGTGTTTTTTGCGTGTATACACATAGCGTGTGATTACTCCGTGCACTGTTTGGAATTTTCTTTTTCAATTTTTGTTGCACATGCCACAAAGTTCAAATTTGGCGTGCGTGCCTATTATTTGGTGTGTTGATTGGTTATTGAAGAATGCTGATTTGACCAGGTGTGTGCTCAGTATAGTTCAAATCAGCAGCAGCACTGCTGGTGACAGTGTAACAGCACCAATTTATTATGGGGCGATACTGGCATATCTGACAAAACAGCCTCATGTTTTTTCGATGGCCACATACAACTGTTGTGCTGAATCGTTGTCCATTGCAAGTGTTCTGGGATTCACATACCTCCCAAGTCTCCCTGATCACCCAGGAGACTTGCGGATTTTGACAGTTTTTTATGGTTGTACGAGTAAGAGGAAAACGGGAACCACATGGGCAAAGTTGTGCAGATGCGTGTTTAAGGGGGGACGCGGCCCTTGAAAGTCGAAAAATCGCGGCAAATGCGTTTTTTGGAAAACCGCATATTTGGGCTCAGTGTATAATAAACTACATATTCTGTAAATATCAGCGCCTATTTCAACGTAAAATCACCTCAAATCACGTATATTGCGAGCCGCGGCACCCTCTGCGCCGGCCAAACGCACGCCGAAACATCCCAACTTGGAGCGAGTGCAGTTTTCGCGCCATTCAACCTAGGGCCGCCATTTTGGTTTTATTTTGTTCGTAAATTCCTGCGCTTTTTTCTTCCACTGTCGGTGGGAGCGGTGGTGGCGGGGTCGAAGCCCCATTTACTTACGATTGGGAGCTCGCGGGGGCTTTCGAGTTTCTCGCGTCTCACACGCGAAGCCGCGATTGGGCCAAGCGCGCGCTCCTCGAGGAAGCGGGGGAACGCGCGACTGCCATTGGCTGCTGCGCGCACTGACGCACCGTTCTCCGGTGGTCGCTCTCTGCGTCGTCTGCTGCGGCTAGGCCTAGCGCTTGCTCCGTTGCTGTCGCCGTGCGGCTGGCCATTGTTTTCCGCTTTGCTTTTCGTTATTGCGCGTGGTACGTTCTGAAGTCGCCTCCCCGCTATTATCTCTTGTCGTGTGCTAAGCGCTCTGCGCCTGCAAGATCGTTTTGCGGTCGTACGTGCAAGCAGTAGGGACGCTACACACGTTTGGCTGTTGCGTGCGCTGACGCATTACGTAAAGGCTGATACCACGGGGAAGTGTGCTACCCACGACCACGACTAGCCTTATCATGCCGAAGTTGCTTTTATTTATGAGTGCAAGGCGATTGCAGCTATGTTTCCAACTCCTATGTATTCTGCGCCATTGATACATGAGGCTTAGTTGCCGAGGTTGAAGCGCGTCTAGCATCTCGAATCGGCATCAGCGATCGCAACCCGTTTATGGATAACGTCCGAAAAACAAAACCAGGAGAATCGGCGAAGAATAGCAGTGCAGAAAATGACACTTTGTTACCCTTCAGTGTTATTTTACACAGAAATATGCTCGTAACTTTAAAAGCACGTTTTCTCAAAATGACTTTTTTTGCTGCTGAGGCTGTTTGTTCCAGGTGTATCTCTGGAACCTTTCATCAGATTTCCAAAGGTTTTTTTTTTTTTTTTTGTGTACCTGAATGAATTTGTGAGGGGGTGACAAGCCCACTTTGTTTCGTTTACTGTGTCTGATTTGTGACATTTAATCAAAATTCAATTGATGAAATCCTAATCACCAACACTAAATTTGGCAGTCTGCTCAAATTTTTCAGCACAAAAATTAAATGAAAAGGCTCTGTCACCGCCTCACATATCCATCTGGGAATCATCATAGCAAGTGTCACAGTTAGTTCCACCACCTTTTGAAAATTCTTCAGGCCTGGAATAAGAGAACCATGTGCACAACACTGACATATTGCTGTAACTTGAGAACCAGTTAACGCAACTTCAAATTTTGTAGTTCTTCAAATGCTTCTGGTACGAGTCTATTATGAAAATTTCATTAAGATAGCTCAAGAAACAAAAAAGTTGGTATCCAAGCGTAGCCTCCCCCCTTAAAGGGGTCGTGAAAAGAATTTGGAGATGCCGGTTTGTAATTTTCACTGCTTCAGTACGCATTCGACAAGCCAATTCCGAAATATTTCGGCGAAATATTCAGTGCACATTTAACGCCCGTTTTAAATCTCAGCTTTCTTGCGCTCCCGAAACGACTATGCGACACTACCGGCCGGCGTGGTACTATTTGGTGACGTTGAGTTAAGATATTTTTAAGTTCAAAGGCACAGTGAACTCGCGTTTGCTCTAAAGGAATCGATTTACTTGAAAGCTAGAAAGGAAGAAAATACTTGGAAACCGTGCGGTGCCACCATTCAGAAGAAAAGCGGCAGCACGGTTTGTTTTCCCATGGCCTCCGAGGGCGCGCCAATCTCGGAGGTATGACGACTACTAAGATGACGTCATCTGCAGAGTTGAGGGGAACGCGCGCAGTGAAACCGAAACCGCGTTTTTTATCGCTCTAAATCAACGCACACGGTGCAACGGAACAATGCATATTGTTGATTGGAGGGTCAGGATCCCGAATACGCACTTAGTACAAAATGTTCAGAAAACGTTTCACGACCCCTTTAAGGGGGGAGGTGGCGTTCAAAAAAAACTTTTTTGTTTGTTGACCTAGAGCAATGAAATTTGGCATGCATACTCATAAGTGTCTTGAATAGGGAAATATGCAGTTTCATCATGATACCTTGAGTAGTTCCCAAGTTACATCACGCTACACAGTCCAATTATATGGTCTGCTCGTGGAAAGCCTAGCGCTGTAACAAAACGTGCCAGGAAGCTGCAAATGGTGTTGATCTTTACTCAAAAGAATACTACAGGGTCTGACACTCAGAATTTTTTTATGGCTTCTCTTTTTTTTTATAGAGACCATCATGGTTGCCTACACACATTGTCAGAAACAGTGTCATGTACAAATCATCTTCTAGAAAAAAAACTGGGCCATAAACAAGAAATCTAAGAATGTCAGACCCTCAAGCAATGTTCAGGGATTCAGAAAAAAAAAAAACGGCATCAAAATTGGTCCAGTCATTCCCGTGCGACTCTTTCCACGAGCAGTGCACAATGTCCAAAACACAGTTGTGAGAAAACGCCCATCAAAGTTTTCGTAGTCATTTGCATTTGTTAGAATGCACCAGCACTGTAGTTCTTCGTATCTTTGTGTGGAGGCAACCTTTTGGGTCTCTGCCCTTTCATTTCATGCATGCTTTATGACTTCTTTGCTCGCTGAGCGTCTTTTTCGGCAGCCCTGTGGAGGGTAAGGACCCCAGATAGCTGCAGTTTCACCCTACCGCCCCCCCCTCCCTTGGCTACTCTGCGAGTCATACAATATACAATGTGTCAGAACGTTCACAAGAACGTTCAGTGATACTAAGCAAGGAATAAAATGCACCTAAACTGCACTACCAGCGCTCGCTGACCGCACTTCATTTGTCCGCGAGGTGAGCGCTATCTGAGCGATCGCGGGGTCCGTCTACGCGCGCTGTGCTTGGTCGCGGCGTTTGCGCGAAATGCCGAGCCGCGTTTCCGAATAGTCGGCGCGTAACGTGCCTAGCCTCGGTTTGAGTAGCCGATGCCCGAAATACCCGAAATGCATTGCCGCTGATCCGAAAAGCCGCCGTGCGACGTGCTGCAGCCGATGCGCAGTTAGGCCTAGCGCGACTCTGAGCCGTAGGCGTGCGGTAAGCGTTGGTACGGCGCGGGGCTTCAAAGTACCGCACGTAATGCTCGGTTGCGAGTCCGCGGTGCCGCTAGTGATGGCCTTCGTAGGTCCGACGCGACCGCGCTGCTGATAAGCGGAACGTCCGCGGGTCCGTTATCTGTCGGTCCGAGACGCGCTTCGCAATGTTATCTGATCGCGATCGTACGCGCGGCGGGTGTATCCCGTGCGCCTGCCAAACTAAAACGTAGTTTCGTTCTGAATGAGCGTCGATCAGTTACAACAGAGCGAGTGCGAACACGCAACTACGTAGCGCCACTCGACAGCCGTAACTTCGGAAGGCGCAAGCAGCAGACTATGTTCACCCCACGTGGGAGCGTCAGACCAATAGCGAAGCGCGCTCGGGCAATATGGCGGACGCGGCCAGTCGGAGCCCTCAAAACGACCTTGGAACATTTGCTTTTTGTGCGCTTGTTTTGGCGGGGAGGAGCTAGCTGAAGCGGGAAATTTGAAGACGGAGAACTGCTCTTTTCAATGCGCCCAAGATGGCGGCGGCTGGTAGCGAAGTCGCGGAGCTATAGCGGTTTGAAAAACGCAGTTTTTTCGTTATTTGCGCGATGATTTTCGCCTCCTTCGCTACTGAAATTAATTATTTTGGGCATTTCTACGCGGTTTTCAACAAAGATATTTTAGAATCGGTGAGAGAAAGAGTTGCAGAAACTGAACATACTATTTTCAAAAAATCGATTTTTTTGGCATTTTTCGCGATTCGAAAGCCGCGTCCCCCCTTAAGGGGAGATGCTACTCGAAGACACTTTTTTTTTTATTAACTGACCTAGAGCTATGAAAGTTGGGCTGTTTATAGAGTTTTTTATGCTGATTTAAAATATATCATTAGTTTTCTTGCAAACCTCATACATTTCGTTTTACATTATGACAAATGTGTAAAACATGGGTCTTTTGCGCCCCCCCCCCCCTTTCCAGTCATTAAACTTCCATATTTACGGACCACTGACAGTTCAAATTCCTCCAATTGAAATGCAGAATGCCGAAAACTAAGTAGGTAGTGAATATCAAATATTTAATTAAATGAAAAAGAAATCTAACTTGGGAAGTCCACTATTTCGAGACCCTGGTAGGTGTTTACTTGCTATGTTAGAAATGTACACATCAAATATTGAGGTGTCAAGGAGATACTTGCACTCTTCACACCATAGAGTAAATGTGAGCAAAATTTCACGCAGATTGCAGCACCAGAAGTACCAATAAGAAGAGGGGCACCTAAAACAGTTGCCGAAAATGGCATTTTGAGAGAAGCGAACTTGAAAGTTAAAATTGATTGTTTATTTATGAATAAGCTTCTGAAATGGGTTAATGTTTACACAAGAAAGAGGGAAATTATCCTTCTTGCAGCCACTGCCACTAAAGGTGCCTGATAAAGCAAAGAAGTATAGCATAGAATTAATTTTCTAGTCTGGGGGAAAAAAATCCCAATGTTGAGCTTCAATTGCACCATTCTCAAGAAGGAAACTTTTGAAATTATCTTAGTGAATATGTTTGTGGAATGCTGTGAAAGTTGTTTATTTGAATTAGACATGTTTAAGCATAAGGATGCCGAATTTCATTATCATCAGATTAAATAAGGTGCACAATTTTTAGTGCACCAACTCTAAAAATGCTACAAAATAAAAAAATTACAGCATATCCACGGAGTGAATGATGATGAGTGGGTGAAGCTTGGGAGGTTCATCGTAGATCGTGCCCAGTTCAGGATTAATTTAGTTAACGCGCACGCTACGAATCCTCATGGTTCAACTATGCACAAGTGAAATCTCCCACCGGCACTTCATTGCAAGTCAAGATCCAGTGCCTGTGTATATATATATATATATATATATATATATATGGGTGAGTGCTTCTCCAACGTGAGCAGTCGGTATTTCTCAATCAAGAAACTCACTAGGAGACGCTGCCTGCGCCAACGTTGTCTCTTGCGGGTGAGGGCGCGTTCTTCTTTGCGAGCTGGTAGCGTTCCTCTAAGAAAGAGCGTTTCCATAGGCAACGCGCGCCTTTCGCTCTCTCTCTCTCTCTCTCTCAAGACAGCAGAGGCACAGGCCAAGGTTAGAGGCACACGTGTGACAAGGTTAGACTAAGAGGAGCTTCGCCCCTAAAAAACAGAGGGCAAAGGGTTTGAGAAGTTTGTATTGCTGTGAAATCTAACGTAAATAAATTAAACTTTATGTTGTAGAACAGTTGCTATAACCCCTTTAGCCCCGTAAAATTTCGCCGTTCACGCTTTTTGCGCCCGGCCACGCACACGCGACTTTCCGCCCGTGCAAGCGCCAGCGCATAGCAAACATGCCTCAAGTGCCTTTCCCATGCCGATTGCGCGTAAGACCATATAAACAGGGCCGCCAAGCAAGAGTAGGCTGTAAGTGTAGCACATGATCCAAGCACGCCACTGGTGTGCCAGTGTGGGAACCCAACACTCGCCGTAATTCTGTATAGCTGGAAGTGCGGGTAAGGAAGCACGCACAGTACAACAGGTGCGTCCGTGGTGTTGACCGTGCGAGCCGTCAACTTCTCCATAGAATTGAGGCAGTAACCAATTTGCCTGCCGCGCAGCTCAGTTTCCTGGCGATTTGGCGTTGCCTTATCCGGGCATGTAGAAACGGCTGCCGTTGCTCCTTTGTAGATAATCTCCACGGCCTTCCCTGCGTGCCCTTTGACTTCAAGAATCGTATAATCATGTCTTATAGCTATCTTAGCACCCTATCGGCAGCGATCTTCGGAGATTTGGAACCCTTTTCACGCAAGTCGCACGCGTATGACAAAGCACGTGGGCTTTGAACAGATCCCGTGGCCGCCGCTTTCAAGGTCACTTGTTGCGCCGAACTAGAGGCAAAGCACAAGCCGAAGAATGTTTTTATCACACCTATGTCCACAACACTACGCTCAGCTCCACTTTCTTGCCAGTGGATACTACTCAGCAACTTCCGCTTTCATTGCGCACTGTGATGCCAGACACACCGAAGTTGGCCGCATTTCTTGCGCACTTGGCGGTTCCATCTGCTAAATCAATGCTGTTTTGGGTCCCGGTGAAAGCACTGGCAGACGGTCTGATAAGATGCACTGCAGCGAGGTGGTTAGCGTAGAATGGGCCACTCCGGACTGCTTCGGCAGCGTGCCCTCATCTGTGTTCAGGAGTGCGCACCATCAACGCATTCAGGTTTTTTTTTTTCGTATGTTTGACGACTCCAACGAGGCTTGTCTAGCTCAGGGTCTTCAGACATGCCAGCAGAAAGCCAGAAAACTGCCCGTTGGTGGCGTGAACACGAGTGCAGGTGACACCGACGAAACTGTAGCAACCGCGGTGATCGCGAAACAAAAATAAAAAAATGCCCGCTCCCGACGCGCCAGCCAATCAGTGGTGCGAGATGAGGGGCTCGCCCGTGCGCAGGCGCTATGGCCAATGAGCGTTCCAAAACCACCCTTTTGAAAAGCGCGGATAGCGGCCATTCTGCCGGAGTGACGCCATTTTGAAAACTCCACAAAAATCCGCACAAAGAAAACTGCTTCAAAACAATCCCAAGATGGTGGTGGCTGGCCGCACATGCGGCGCGCACGGGAAATTCGAACAAATTTTCGCTATTATGGTGCAACTTTAAGTTCCCGATCGACATCGGCCCTAATAATTTTGGGGCAGCTGCTCAAAGGTACAGACATGCCTCAAATGTGTTTTTCTCAAAATCAATTTTTTTTTCAATTTCTTTGGCCATTTTTTTACTTTTCTAAGACCCGCGGCCCCCCTTAAGGGGGGACGTGACGTTGGAAACCAACTTTCTTATTTCTTTATGGATTTTGATGAAATTTGGTAGACTTATTAGCAATGATTCTGTGATACCACTGTATAAATTTCATGAGCTTATCTTTAAAACTTTCTGATTTACAACAATGTCCTCCTTCTCACCTTGTTCCGAGCCTCAATCGCTTAAAAAATGTGATAGAAAGCTTTTTCAAAGTGCTGTGAGCTCTATGATGAACGGTCCAGGGCGTAACATTCTTAGATTTTTTTATTTGCTACACAATTTTTTTCAGTTGTCGTTTTTTACAAGGTGACTGCACCACAAGAGCTCAGGCTGTGAGCAATTAGTCGTATTGTTAAATGTTGTGAAGGAAAACTGGAAAAGCAAGAATGTCACGCCCTGGGCAATTCTTCTAGGAATATAGGAAAAAAAACGGAACTGAAATAGACCTAGTAGTCATGAAGAAATCAGCGGAACAAGCAAGGCAAGGAGCAAGAAAAGTCGTTTTGAGAAAACGGCTTTCAAAGTTTTTCCATGGATTTTTATTAGAAAAGGGCACTGAATACGCAGTGTTTTGTGTCCTTTTTGGTGCACGGCTTCTTGAATGTCCTTTCTTTAGTTTGGTATGCCTTGCTGGCCTCTTTTTTCCTAAAGGCACCTTTCTTTGCTGCTCTGGGAAAGGCATGTTGTCCAGGCTACAGTCAAAGTGTTGCACAATACTCAGCATAAGCATTGTGGGCTCAATGACTGTACTTGAAATACTGCCTCATGGACAGATCTGCATGCCAGAAAGGCATTGGTACCAGGGTACACAAATACTGTCAGCAACTGTCTCACTGGAAGGTCTGGACTGAGCCTTCAGACTTTTCTGATATGTTTTATGGTGCAACCCTCAATGTGAGATGTTGATTGTTGACCAGTGTAATTAGTCAGAGCTCCTAGCCCCTTTTCAATACTTTTGAGAGCCTGCACAGCTCTCCTAATGCACAGAAAATCTTACGATATTCATTTCGCGGCAATTACTACCGCTAGAGTTACTGTATATGTTCCTCTACATATACAGTTACTCTAACCACCCGTCCGCGAGAGCGCTGCCAGACGCGCGTACACGTCAGTATCATTTGCGATGCTGACCCATATCTAGTTCCTACTTAATTAAAAGTTATTAGGAGCGCTGCTGACTCCTACAACGCCGAGAAACGGGTTCAAGGTCGTGATTTTGAACGATCGGAAACTCGTTCGCTTTTTTGCGTACCGGCGCCTGTCATTCCGTTTTCAGCGCGGTCGCACACACACAACTTACTGGCACGTATGCGGCGACCTCGCGGAATGCGTTTGGTGATACAAAATGCGGCTCTAGGCGCGCCTGAAGGGTATTGTCCATACTTGCGGACGGCGTGGCAACGTGACGAGATTCGGGCACATCCGTGGCGCGATCGCTACATGCAGTCGGCAACGTCGGACGCCGCGCGACATGGGCAACGGTGCCACTGCCGCTCGCACATGATGCTTCGCCCGCGTATGAAATGGCACAAAGCGACCCGTCAAAGTTGACAAAAGCAAGCATACCGGCCGCGCGCGATTGATCGGGAGCGGACGCACCATCGGCACTCGCACGCGTTACTTCCGAAACCACGCTCCGCGCGCACCGACAGCGAGCCGAAGTCTAAACGCGCCCATCACAACAAAAATCCGCCGCTGAAACTACGTTCCGCAAATACCGACGATAATGGCGTGCTGAGATGTCAAGAGGCGCACAAAGCACTCGCGGAGTCCGCTGCCGAAACCGCTCCGTACGCGCTGACGAACATGGCGACGCGATCGTCAAACGCGCGGCGCCACGAGGCGCGAGCACCGCGAGCGATAAGATATCAGCTTTGGGATCAGCTGCCGTTCTGTCTACACACCGCCCGATCGCCGACACTGCAAATACTATCGGGGAAGGCACGCACAGACGAACATACAGCGCAGAGAGGCGCGCCGGCGCGGTAGCAGAAGACGCGGACCGCCAAGGAGACCAATGGCGAGGCTCCGATTCGTCACGTGACGGGCGCGGCCAATTGGAGGCCTCGGCACGGCCTTGAATCTTTTGCTTTTTGTGCGCTTGCTTCTGTATGGAGGAGCTGGCTGAAGCGGCAGATTTGAAGACGGAGAATCGCGCTTTCCAACGAGGGCAAAATGGCGGCGCTCGGTTGCGCCGTTGCGGAGATATTGGGACTTGAAAACTGCCGTTTTTTCACGATTTCTATCGAGTTTTTTCGCCACGTTGGCCTCTATTAACATTTTTTTTAGCACTTCTACGCGGTTTTCAGCGTTCATATTTCGGAATCAGATAAAAAAGGACTTGTAGAAACTGACTATGTGGTTTTCAAAAAATCGATTTTTTTGGTCATTTTTCGCGATACGAAGGCCGCGTCCCCCCTTAAAATGTCTTGCTGAGCTTGACAAAAGTTTAGGTAAACTTTACCCCACATGATAAACGCACCCTGCCACTTGCTTTTCGAAAAAAAAGATGCATTTGTTACAATAGTAAATACAGAAATTTGCTTTCATAAGTCTCATCAATGTGCTGCAGCATGTTTAATTTTCTTTTGAACTTGTTAAGTTACCTCCTGTTTTCGATATTTTTGGCCTTATTCATATTCGATTTGTATTGCACAAATTCGGTATTCGCACACCCCTAATTAAAACAAGTGCTATACTTTTATAATGGATGCAGTCTCATAATAAATGCATCAGCAACTTTGGACCCCTGCAGTTCCTTGAACGGCCGCGCGGTTTGGCGTGTCGAATCATTGCTCCCAAGTACCGATGAAACTGCTACAGGTTGGTGGGCGTAGCTGTGCGCATGCAGTGGTAACATTTACTCAGTGCTGCATTCCTCCATGCTATCACAGTTCCCTCATGTCGGCTACCACATGTTGCCATGCGTGCTGTGTAGTCTGGCGCAGCTAAGCCTAAGCATTGTCTGGGTGAGGTCTCGGAGATTGCATTGAATCTCTGACGTCATGCAGCGTGTATGGCAGAGGCCCAGGCTCAGCACAGATTTGAGGGAGAAATTGATTCATTTTTTATGCAGGTGGTAAGGAAAATCTGTTCTCCCATTATGGCCACCCACGAACGCTACCGAAAGCCCATGCTAGTGCGGCGAGTGTCATCAGCCTACGCATGGTGTGTGTTGTGACATTATGTGCGGGACCAGTGGCGACATAGAAACTGCACAACACTATGCACGCCAAAGACCGCCATGCCACTAGTTTGTTTTTTTCGCTGGTGACCGTTCTACAGCGCTCGAAGAGTGTAGGAGGAGGCCATTTTGTTGCTCACAGCGATATCGTAATGATGTCTTTCGTACGCACTGTATTATAACGTACATACGGTTTTTGGACTTGTTTTATCAATTGTCTCACAAGAGGCCAGTGCATTCGCTTGGGAAGTGCAGACACCAAAGATGCACTCCCAACGCCAGCAGTGCCTGCTGTCCGGAGTTCAAGAGAGTTTGCCAGTCCAGCTACTGCTAGGCCGAGATAGGCATGGCCCATGGGTTCAGGTGTGGCCATGGTGAAACCAGCATAGTCGACTTCGCTGCCGGAGGCCTGGTGCGCTGATGATGCCAGCCTATTTTTTAGGCACTGAATGTCCATTGTACAATCCATGTGTGTTTATCATTTTTTTTAATGTGCAACATTGTGTAAATACGGTACTTCTATCTAAATGCAGTCGTGAGACTTCATATCATAGTGCCTGCTATCGTTACAAAAATGTTTTGCGTTGGAGCTTTCAGTGATCATGCTCTGTTGCTACAAGTGATTTTCGTGCCTTGCACATTGTGCAGGCTGATATTGAAGGTGGGGCCTTGGTTAAGAAGAGAAGTAAAAAGCTCGAGAAGAAGATCAAGGAGCGCCAGAAGTTGGCCAAAGTGGATCCGCTGCTCGAAGAGCAGTTTATGACCGGTCGGGTAAAAGGTGTGTTTTTTTTATGTCTTCTTAGAATTGGAACCCTGGTATATCGGGCTTATTTTGTCACTTTCGGCACCAGATATGTTTGTTTGGATGCAGCTTTCTACAACTTTGTAGAAGGTGGCTCGGTATTGGAAGTTGTAGCCAGAGAGAGGTATGTTCACAGCAGTGAATTGCTGCTGTGCTATAATCGTGATTATGGCTTTTTGGGAGCTGCCCATGATGATTACCGAGAGCCTGAGAGGGCTTGCTGGTCCCGTCTTGGTGCCCAGCGCTGCCCACTTACCTGAGGGTTTCTGTTGTCATAGTTAATCTGAGGCATGCCTTCCCAAATTGATGAATATGAAAATTGCAATATGACAAGTATTGTTACACTGCTCATCAGGAAGCGCTGCTGCACATGTAGCCAGTGGACCCTTATCAAGTGGGTAGTTCGCACATGTGGGCCATCAGTGATGAAACAAGTGCAGTGTTCTTTGATGCTCTGTTTGAAGAGGGAACGAAAGGGAAGGGGTCAAGGGCTCGTTCTTTATTTGTTAGAAACAACTTAATGAGCAAACAGACAATGAAGCCTAAGAAAGCATAGGGGAAGTTACTTGTGGTATTGTAATTGTGGAGAAAGTAGAAAGGAATTAAAGTGGACGAAAAGACACACCTGCCCTCGGTGGGACCCGAACCCACGACCTTCGGATGTCGCGTCCGATGCTCTACCAACTGAGCTACAAGGGCGGTCGTCCCCCCGTCCACTTTATTGTGTATTTATGTAGGCATTATCCTGGGAGTGTTAGGCAGCGCCACTCGAGGCCAAGGCGGCGTGTGTAGAACACACTTTCTTGCCAGGAGGCGTCACGTAGAACGTGAACTTAGATGAGATGGCTGCTGCCCAATAAGCCCTCGCATGCTACCTAAGGCACCAAGTCTGCCGCAACGAGGCCCAAGCTATGAAATAACGAAAGGGAAGGGGTCAAGGGCTCGTTCTTTATTTGTTAGAAACAACTTAATGAGCAAACAGACAATGAAGCCTAAGAAAGCATAGGGGAAGTTACTTGTGGTATTGTAATTGTGGAGAAAGTAGAAAGGAATTAAAGTGGACGAAAAGACACACCTGCCCTCGGTGGGACCCGAACCCACGACCTTCGGATGTCGCGTCCGATGCTCTACCAACTGAGCTACAAGGGCGGTCGTCCCCCCGTCCACTTTATTGTGTATTTATGTAGGCATTATCCTGGGAGTGTTAGGCAGCGCCACTCGAGGCCAAGGCGGCGTGTGTAGAGCACACTTTCTTGCCAGGAGGCGTCACGTAGAACGTGAACTTAGATGAGATGGCTGCTGCCCAATAAGCCCTCGCATGCTACCTAAGGCACCAAGTCTGCCGCAACGAGGCCCAAGCTATGAAATAACGAAAGGGAAGGGGTCAAGGGCTCGTTCTTTATTTGTTAGAAACAACTTAATGAGCAAACAGACAATGAAGCCTAAGAAAGCATAGGGGAAGTTACTTGTGGTATTGTAATTGTGGAGAAAGTAGAAAGGAATTAAAGTGGACGAAAAGACACACCTGCCCTCGGTGGGACCCGAACCCACGACCTTCGGATGTCGCGTCCGATGCTCTACCAACTGAGCTACAAGGGCGGTCGTCCCCCCGTCCACTTTATTGTGTATTTATGTAGGCATTATCCTGGGAGTGTTAGGCAGCGCCACTCGAGGCCAAGACACACTTTCTTGCCAGGAGGCGTCACGTAGAACGTGAACTTAGATGAGATGGCTGCTGCCCAATAAGCCCTCGCATGCTACCTAAGGCACCAAGTCTGCCGCAACGAGGCCCAAGCTATGAAATAACGAAAGGGAAGGGGTCAAGGGCTCGTTCTTTATTTGTTAGAAACAACTTAATGAGCAAACAGACAATGAAGCCTAAGAAAGCATAGGGGAAGTTACTTGTGGTATTGTAATTGTGGAGAAAGTAGAAAGGAATTAAAGTGGACGAAAAGACACACCTGCCCTCGGTGGGACCCGAACCCACGACGAGAGGGACGAGAGGGAAGTGAGATTGGGTTTTGCACAGTTCTCAACCGTCGTGAAAAAAGGAGTGCAAAGCCAGACCTTTTCCTGCATGTAAAAACCAACTGACCAACTGAGGAATTGTTTATGTTTTTAATCTGGGAAAGTTGGTTTGCCTAAGCGTTCGTGCAATTACTGTTGCACCAGACACATGGTTCACCACCCGATAATTTGGACATGCTCAGTAATTTGGACAGCTGAGCGGTACAGCCAGTGTCCCCATAGACTTTATGTATTAAAGGAGCACTGACACGATTTTGCGGTGGCTCAAAATGCATATTTTTCATTTTCTAGCCATGCATTGTTAACACCCCACGCACACTGAAGCCAGGAAACACATACAAAATATTTTCGTTTGGTTTTAAAGTTTTCGTCGCCCAGCACTGCAAGCCAGTCCCAGTGGAATGGACACTACGATGACGTATGAGCACAGTCTATTAAAAATCGCCGAAATCGCTGTCCGAGTTACTCGACGACCGTGAAATTGTCGTTTGCCTGCCCCACGTGTAATTGACCACAGACGACACAGATGCAGCGACACTATCGCGAATTGCTGTCCCTACATGACTCAAGACATACGTCCGGCCATGTTGACACATCACTAGGAAACCGCCCCCTCGAAACCGAAAGTGGGCTTTTAAGGAAGCCGTATCAAAAATATATTGCCTTGCGAGGCACCATGAGACTCTTTTTGGGGTTCTCCACGCCAGTGCTTTCATTGCAGCAATAATACAAGAATGTCAAAAATTCGTGTCAGTACTCGTGTCAGACAACCGATATTTCGGACACTTTCTAGCTCTAAATCAGAAACATGATAGGCCCCATCCTTGGAAATAAAAAAAAAACAGTGCTTCAAAAGCTGGCTTTGAGGACGTTCAACCAGGTTTTTCCTGAAGGGCGTCTGTTCTACCCCTGTGGCTCCTAAGGCCTCTTCCTACACATATAAGGTCCATTGTACAGTCTACGCTCATTACAGCGGATTTGCACACAACGTACAGGGGTCAGACAGCTGCTCATATTGCGTAGTTTTGATACAGTTCCGTTTTCCTGCTCCGAGCTGCTCCAGAAGCATGAAAATTGGGAAAATAGCTCCAAACTGCTACAAAAGAGCCTGGAAAGCAAGGATTTTGGAGCTCTCGTGAGTTTCAATGGGGAAAAAAAAAGCGGAGTCGTGCAACGTGCATCACGTGATTTAATCTCGGGCGTCCGAGATTTGCTGCAGATGCTTCGATTTTTGTGTCAACATACGTCGACACGAAAAATTTTCATGGTGCCACATGTCTTGATTTTCAATCAAGACGTGTGGAGCAGATGCGCTTCTGAGCGCATCTCTGAGCAAAAGCGCTTCTGAGCTGACGTGCACCTGAGCTTTTCACCAGGTTTGCTGGTGAAAAGCTCAGATGACCTTCTTTGTAATGGTGTGAAGCACAAAAATCTTGACAAAATCCAAAGTGACCAGACTCCTGACAAGGGAGAACACTAATTAACCTACAAGAAGTAAAAGGGATCCTTCAGAAGCGAACTAAGAAAATCTACAAAATGTAAAAGCAGTAATTGGTGAAATGTCATTGGTCTTAGATAAGACTATTGTGTGTCGACAATTTTGTGCAATGAGAATTTTTTAACTGACCCCTGCTTGTGAAAAAGATACTTGACTGCCTGGGCTGCTCCAAGTTAGACTTTTTCAGCTCTTAAAACATTGTATTAGATGTTATGAACTGCTCCAAATCAAGGTTCTCATGCTCCAAAATGAACATTTCGCTGCTTTAAAAATTACTCCAAAGTCTATTTCTGCTGTCTCATCCCTGAACATACAGTGAAAGCTCGTTAATTCATACCTCATTAGTTCGAACTGACGGTGATGGTCCGGTCGCAATACATAGGGGTCTATGGGTAAACAGAGTTGCTAGTTCATGCGCGCATTGGCTCTTGTAACGATAATTTGAACTCCGCTCCGCCGCGTGGTGTATTCCATACTTCTGCTGCAAGCGTGTCTGCTCCTATAACGATAATTCGAACAGCACGCTGGTACATGGTGGTATTCCATACTGGCGCTGCAAGCTTTCGTGGTGTAACAATAGATGGCGCGAGCGCTCAGTGCAGTGCTCGGATGTGTGCTGTGGCCAGCGTGGTGTCCCTGTGTGATTTATGCTCTTTCTTCACATCGTGTGCTGCTCTGTGTCGGATGTACTCTGTAGTCCTTGTGTCCATTTTGTGCTGCAGACGTTTATTCAACTTCGTTCCGGTGCCGGCACACTCGGTCGCTAGGCCTTGGGTTCATCAGAGCTGTGAAGTTGTTTTGTGCAGTGTCGTGGGTTTTGGAAGTGGTGGTGGTGGTGGTGGTGTCGACAGTACGGCTGTCAGGCCTAGCATCTCCGCAGTTCACTGACTTCTTGCAGCAAAGGACACAGTGCCAAAACACTCAAGGAGAGAGTGGAAATCGTTCGTGAGGTAGATGCCGGCAAGACAAGCAAACGCAAGAAAGCATGGGATACCTAAAAGCACTCTTTCAAGTTACATGTAAGCATGAGAGAGCGATTGAGGAGGCTTACATGACTGATTCCTTCACCAGCAGTCTCAAGAGACTTCGCTTGGCAAAGAGCCCGGAACTGGAGCTCGCAGTACTTACGTGCATCAAGGAAATAAGAAGCGAAAACATCCCACTGAATGGCCTGATCGTTATGGCAAAGGCAGAGGACCACGCACTTCGCCTGAACATTGATGACTTTAAAGCTTCCGGGGGGTGCTCCATCGTTTCCGCGAGAGTCATGAGATAATGTTCTGCACCGTGTCTGGTGAAGGCAGAGGTGGATGGTGATACATGCGTGCATTGGGAAAGCGGTGCTTTGAAAGCACCTTAACTCTTTCGTTACCACGCCTATTCAAATCGATCACCGGTGATCGATGATTAAAACTGCCGATTTCGACGCGTTAAAAACGTTTCCCTGCATACAGCGGCATTTCGCGTTTAGTTTGGGGACTGCTCTTCTACTATCCGTTCAAATTTTCCCGCTCTGACGACATCGCGATTTTTGACGGAGTTTTTCGCGAAGTAATGTGCGTGTGCTGCTGGAGAAGGGGGCGTGGCCGCCACACATGAGAAAAAAGCACGCTGCTCGAGTTTTTGCTCCATTATTATCAACATTTTGTTATCAAACGATTCCTAAGAAGTCAATTATCAAATAGTGTCGTCAGTTTTGCAGGGCAATAATGTTTGGCCGCGATAATTACGTGAAAATGACACCAGCTGTTCACCAGCGAGCTTTGGTTCCGAGTTTGGACAATTTTAATCAAATACAGCTCGTTTCTGAAGGTCCGTCGCGTGTCTGACTTGTTGATGTGGCCTTTTCAGCGAGTTTGCAGCAGTTTCGGTTTCGCTTCTCTTTATCTACGCGAGAGGGGCGCATCCGGCGTTAGCGTCGGTGCGCTCGGCAATCTCTCCGCCGCTCCCGTGGCGGCGGCGTCCCGCGGGGCTGTGTCGCGGGAAAAACGTTCCGCTCGAAAGTATGCTGAACCCGCACACGAATTTAGTGAAGATGAGTCGAGCTACGATTCCGAAGACGACACCAGCTCATATTCAAGCTCTGAAAGCGACGGCACTTCGAGCCAACCCGGGTCATCCTCAGCTGTTCACCGGCAAGTTTCGTTTTCGGCCTTGGGCGGTCTCATCCGTCAGGAGCGCTTATCTGCTGATCTGGGTGCACGCCCTTTGAGATATCCTCGTTATCTGCAGGGTACGCGCAGCGCTTGGACAGGATGTGCTGCCGCCGGCAGCGAAAAAGCTTCAATTCTCACCAATAAGGCCGCCCGGCGCGCATCTCGGCCTGGCACACCGGAGTAGCGCAAAGCGTTTCACGACATCGCGCGATTTTTTTTCCTGCCCTTCACAGCGGCGGTGACCAGAACCATCTGTGAAAACGCAAATATACTTGGATGCATATCTTCGAGCTTCTGACCTATGCTGAAGGAGACGGCTCGTGGAAACAGCTGACTCCGGAGGAACTCGTGAAATTGATTGGACTGCTCATTTATATGAGCATTGTGCACGTCCCGCGCATTCACCAAAACTATGCCGAAAAGAAAAAAAAAAAAACTACCGCGAGTGCTACAAGGAACGCAAAGTTGAAAAAAAAAAGTTTTTTTGTGAAAGGTGTGGTGCACACCTGTGCTTCACCTCATGGCACGAGCGGTGAAGCAGTTTCAGTTGTTTTTATCTGTGTGTAAAACGAGCTGATGTGGATTGTTTATTTTTCTTTTAGAATATTCCTGGATCATTTACCTTCGAAATGTATATTTTGAATTTTCTTTGTTCGTAATATTTTTGTAGATATTGTGTTTTCTTTGTATTGTTTTTCTCAAATTCCTACAAAAATAGTAGAGTTAATATTTTTTTCAGGTTGTGTAATATTTTCTTTTCTTTTCAAACTTACGTTACTTATAAAGAGCATTTCATTACGCACAATTTGGTGTGCTGCAATGTAACCTAGAGCATTATTTGCACTAGTAAAAAAATTTTTCCGCAGACCTATAAAAAACTGCCATTTTCACGTGGTAACGAAAGAGTTAACGCCTGTTGACTGTGTGTGATATATTCAATGCGCACGAAACTCCACTATTTTACAAGTTGCTGCCATGCAAAACCCTGACTTGACAGGTGACAACTATGCTGGCGGGAAGAGGAGCAAGGAACGCATTGCAGTCTTGATCGCAGCAAATCTGACTGGGTCGGAGAAAGTGCCCCTGCTTATCATACGGAAGGCCCTGAAGCTTCGTTGCTTCAAAAATATTTGTACGCTGCCGGCAGAATATACAGCCAACAGCAGGGTGTGGATGATGCAGGATATATTCAAACTGGCTGATCAAGCTTGACCGCAAGTTTGAATTAGCCAACAGACGTGCGCTTATGATACTGAAAAACTGCTCGGCGCACGCGGTTTATTTATTTATTTATTTGTATACCCTCAGGACCCAGTGGGTGTTACAGAGGGGGTGGGTACAATATCAACATGGCAAGTCATAATAGTAACAGTGAAGGAAATACAACAAATAACAATAGTTAAAAGGAAAAGAAATCAAGAAAACGAAAAACAATAGTGTGCAGTTATACCAATATGTGTTTTGACACTGCGGACTTGAACAGTTCTTGGTCCTTAGTGGCAGCAATGGAGGGGGGAAGGCGGTTCCAGTCCCTGATTGTCTTCGGAAGAAAAGATTGCAGAAAGTGGTTGGTGCGGCAGTTTGTGGACCAAAAGGTGAAGTTCGCGTTTCAGCCATTGAACACAACAGCAGCCCTGCAACCAATGGACCAGGGTGTTAAGAATTTGAAGTGCTTCTACAGGTGCCACATGCTCGAGCATTTGGTGTTGTGCGCCAGTATGAGACTGCAGTGTGACGCTGCTCACGGCCTTGCATACGTATGTGCGTGCCTGGGATCAGGTGACGGCCACAACAGTCAACTGCTTCCGCCACAGTAGCTTTTGCGTGACCGATGAATGGCCAGGCACAGAATGCGAGCGCAATTGGCGCGGGGCCGAGGTCATCCCTGCCGGACTGCATGACGCGCTGGATGTCAGCTTCGACGACCACGATGACGCAGATAACAGCAGTGGGCTGCAGCACTATCACCAGTGATGGCATCGCGCAGGTGACTGGCAAAGAGCCCATTGTTTAAGTAGATAAGGACGATGAACAGGAAGAGGCGCAGACGCAGCCCTCAGCTTCGCAACTAATGGAGGCTATGGTTGTCATGCGCTTCGAGGAGGGCGAAGAGGGTGCTTTTCGTCACATTCACGCTTTGGAGAACATGTCCTTCGCATTCCAAGAAAAAAAGCCATAACGGATTATTTTAGGCAGTGAATATTTCGAGTGATTTCAAGCAACCCAGTCTCAATTTGCGCTGTTTTTTTATGGATTTTGTTTGTTCGAATTCGGTTTAATTTGAACTTGTGCATCCCGTGAAATTTGAATTAATGAGCTTTTACTGTACTCTGATATAATGAACATTATTTCAACCTAAGTGGTACCTGTACTGTGTTAATGCAGCGAAGTTTGCTTTTAGTGGACCGCGATACAAAGGACTATCGACTATGCTAGACTAAAAGCCGCATTCCTCCTTAATTGGGTGTATGGAATGTACTTGTACTGTGATTGCAACAGACTCGGTCACGCTGGTATTTGTGTGCTCAGGCCACAAGACACTGGTCTGGGAGGCCAAAAAGCTTCCGAAAAATCGATTTTTTGAAATATTTTTTTCGTAATTAATAACGTCTAGAGATGCTGTTCCTGAAGTATTATACCCATGTAATGCGTATTTATCGAGTTATTGCATCCCAAAGTCAGTTTACTGGCCATTTTCGCTCGCGAAACCACCTAAAAAACTGTCATATTCAACGGTGCAGCACGCGTGAACCGCGGCAAGTAGCGCGGCCATATTGGTCTCATTTGAAAGACGCGCTCTTCTATCGCCTGTTCCTAGCGGAAGAACGCTCTTCGTCTGGCAACGACACAACTATAGCGCATAAAGAAAAACGAAATATTCGCACATCATTGGTGCGTTTCCATCACGTGGGGCAGATCCCGGCTTCCTATTGGATGCCCAAGGATTCGTCTGCTAGAGAGCGCCGCACAGTCCGCCATTTTGCGGAGAGGCCTAAGTGACGGTAGCGCGGTCAGTGCGATGGCAGGCGGTCATCGGAAGTTCCGGACTGCTCATGCGTTTGGAAAAAGGCGAAAACGGCGTCCGAGAGGCCGCGCCTTATCACCAGCGAGATCTTCTGCTGCCGACAACACAGAAGAAGCGGGCTGTGCCAGTGCTATCCCGAACGCGGCACCCGCCGTCGCGCACGCGATAGCCGCGCCCAAAGATCAAACGCGAGCTGTGCGCGTCGACACGCCCCTGATTTCCGACGCTGATAAAGCGGCCATCGAGCGTCGTGCGAGTGATGTTTTGCAAGGCCTTTCGTCGACGTCAGCCACACAACGCAAGCGGTCTTTTTTTCTAGACTCGCAAGGAGCCGCGACGACTGGAACGCCGTTCACCGTCGTAAGCTTAGACTTGGTGAATGAACTGCTGCAGTGCGTGAAGTGCGGTGTGTGTGGCGGGTCTTGCAGCATCTCGAAGGAAGACCGTGAATATGGCATCGCCGCGAAACTTGTGCTGACCTGTGACGAGTGCGGAAAACTGAAGACTGTGTGGAGCTCGCCGAGAGCAGGGGGTGACGCGGCGCGCGGCCCGTTCGAAATCAACGTGCTCGCGGTTCGCGCGGCAATGAGCACAGGGAACGGACAAACTGCGCTGAATGATATTTTTTCTACACTGAATATTTCACGCACAGGCATGCACACGAAGACGTACCAAGATTATGTGAAAGGGAAAATGAACCCTGCCTCGCAGGGGGCTGCCGCGCGCGTTATTGACGAGAAGCACGCGCATGCTGAAAACTTCAGGTATGCAATGAAAAGAAGGCGGACCAAGGAGAATGAGGAAGGCTACGTTCCTGGTGGCTTCTAGCATCATTACTGTACTTTTTCACACCTTTTTTTGTTGAATGTAAATGCTCGCCATGTTCCTAAACTTCTTTTCTCGTTTTCTCAAAACAACATTTTTCATGACACCCTATGCCGTTGCCCACAGTATCTTTTGATGTAGTAGTCGGATTTTAATCATTCTTGTAGCATTTGAAAGCTTACAGATTGATCAGTGCAACAAAACCAAGAAATTATGATATTTTTATATAGAGAAATGATTTAATTAGCTATAAAATTAAGCAACAGTTTCTGATTTCTGATGAGTACACTTGTTAAAGCCACACCTCTTGAACCAATGAAGCTAAAAATAAAATTGTGGTTTTCTTGCACTCCCTGGTCTTCATAGAACACTGTCATATCAAATCTGTAGCAATCTTTTATGAGAAAGGTGACGAAAAGCTGGGCAGAATGTAAGCTTATGGGACAGTCAAAATTTTAAAATCTAGGAGTAATAGCCCAAAACTAATTGCATATCCGTTTTCAGCTGTGACAACTACATACTATATAAAAATTTCAGCTCAAAATACTGAAAATTAAAAAAAAATTTTTTGAGACCAGTGTCTCCCCTTACTCGTCTACTCCATAGCCTGAGAGATCGATTTTCGTGGACATACAGATGTCATCTACCAAATCTCAATGGCGAACACAGCTCCGATGGTAATTTAAATGAATATTGAAGTTCGCATGCGCAATCGAGCGCTAGACGCCGTACATCGCGACATCGGCAGCAGCAAAGGTGACCTGAAGGTGACCCCCCAACTTCCGCGACGCCACCACGGCAGCCGAGCTCCGACAGCGCAGCTAGCAATGATGACGTCATAGCCGCCATTGCTTATTCGCTGCGGCTGCGTTAGTAGACTGCCGGCGACGCCAGACCTCAAGAAAATAGTTGCCACCCAACAACGATGACAGCAACAGCGACAACGCGCAGGACGTGCGGCAGGTGAAAGAAAACGAGCACGCGGCGGTTGTCGTGCGGAAGTGCGTCACAGTTATGTGTGCTCACGTGTCCGAACTCGTCTACTCCATCGCGAGCACTAGATGGCGCCAGTTTCATGGGGCTTTTGAGCTCTCCCAAACCAAAACTGAAACTAGTTGGTAATAAACAGGCCGTAAATAATTATCTGACGCGCGCTGGAGCAAATGATGTGCCGTGTTATGGCTAACAGGTCCCTAGCTACGTATTGCAGCGAAAAGACAGCAGACGAGAATTTTGGTGTCAGTGCCCCTTTAAAGTTAGGCTGGTGACATTGGTCAAGCAAAGGGCATTGTGGCACTTTTGTCACTGTGCTACAGTGATAGTTATTGTGCAATAGTACAAGTTCCGAGGTACTGGATATGCGCACACAAAATAAAAGCAGGTTTCATGTGCAAAATGACGGTGTATGCGCGCACACTGAGTGTTCTGTGCACGGCCGAGCTCAGTATCCTTGGATAGCTCCTCTTTCTTGCACTCTCCACCTACTTTTCAATGCAAGGAAGTGTTGGGGAAAATAATCCTAGGCACTTGAGCTGCATGGGGAAAAAAAGCTTTTCTTTGTTTTTGCTTTGAAATTTTGTCACTAGCTGCTTGCGACCACAATTTAGGAAGTGTGCACGCTTACCCAGCGAGTTTCGTTGGCAAGTTAGAATAAGTTATTATTGGAAGAGCTGGATCGGTATGAACATTAGCAATTTCACATTAGCGCTGGCCTGGACCATGCACTGCTGTTTTAAATTAGTGCGGTTGGTGGTTGTCTGAAACCATCAAATATATATCATTTTGCAGATAGTTACAGAACTAGCCTGCCCCATGTTGCTGAGCAAAGTTTGAAATTGAAATAATGGCTAGTGGCGACACTGATGAAGCCCCCTCCCTGCCTGCAATTTCCTCTGTATATTACAAACTTTCAGATGATCTGTCCATTGTAACAAGCATTGACTATTGTTTCTGGGGGGTCCGGCCCTTTCAATTCCAGCTTAAGAGTTGGTTCAGGGTGTGCTAATTGTGCACCTTGTCATGCTTAGAAGCATACAGTTTGCATAAGGAGCTTTTAGCCAATCCTACTACCCCCCTCTTAACAAAAGCTGCTCCGGAGCTCTCATTTCGCTTTTCTTTTTAATGCAACCCGTTTTCACTGTGCAGATATGTGGCTTCTTTTGTGTCCATGTATGTATTGAATAGTCGTTACTTGTAGCCTGCTTTGTGTATCAAATCTTGCCTACAGCACATACAAGTATTTTGTCCTGTTGTACTTTGCAGCCTGCATCTCATCTCGGCCCGGCCAGTGTGGGCGCTGCGACGGTTACATCCTGGAAGGGAAGGAACTTGAATTCTACACCAAGAAGATTAAGTCCAAGAAGGGCAAATGAAGGGCTGCCCATGTTAATAAAAGGCGACGTGACATTGGTTGTGCGTGTTTTGCTTAAGGACAACTCCGGCGATTTTTTAGTGTCCCCCAATCTCAATAAAATTTTCTGTATATATTCTACTCGGTAGTGTAATATGTGCCAAGTCAGGCGGATGTAGGTCATTTAGTTTTCTTGTAAATGAATTTAAAAATATTTTAGCGGATTCTCACGCGGGCCACCCTGTGTTTTTGACGTCGTCACCTCCTGCTGCTTAGCCGAAACAGCGGGTCTTCAAGAGCACAACGGCGATATTTCAGCGCTCAAATCGCCGCTGACAAGATCATAAACGCTGGCATAACTCAATACATCGTCGGATGACCTCGCCACTGGCATTTCTTTGGCGCCAGTTACACATATCTCGTGACGGGAAGGTTGTGACGTCACCGCGCACGCTCCACGAAGCATCTTCCCGTTTCGATCTTGGTTTGAAGACTACTTTCAGTTGCTTATTTAAAATTATTGGTGCGTTTCTGAGCAAACTGAACCGGCCTGGCGGTTACAGGACTATCAGTAACATTGGAAAACGGTGATATCAGAACATGGTGAAAAACCGCCGGAGTTGCCCTTTCGGGTGCCCTGTTCATGGCGGGCGCATGGCCTACTGTGGTCTTGCAGGGGAGGCTACCCTTAAAGGGGTCATGCAAAGGACTGGTTGCAGTTTTCACTTCAACTGCATTCGGTAAGGAGATTCCGAAATATTTCGCGAAATATTTAGTGCATATTAACGCCCGTTTGAAACGTCAGCGTTCTTGTGATCTCGAAACGACTGCGACACTACAGGCCGGTATGGTACTATTCGGTGACGTTTCGCAAGATATTTTTCAATGTAGAGGTGTAGTGCTAGAAAGAAAGGAAATACTTAGAAGCCGTACGATGCCGCCATTCGGAAGCTAAGCTACAGCACGGTTTGCTTTCCCGTCGCCTCTGAGGGCGCGCCCATCTCGAAGGTGTGGTGGCTACTAACATGACGTCAGCTGCAGAGTTGAGGGGAATGGGCGCAGTGAGACTGAAACCGCGTTTTTTTTTTAAATTTCTCAAGATGGCGCACGCGATCCAATGGATACATTGTTGATTGGCGGCATAGTTTCCTACTATAATACTAGAGGGAAAACGCGCTGCGATCGTGAAGCTATGGGAATGGGAGGATAGCGAAATCTGTTGGGGGTTACTCCGCTGTATGCTACAACTTCCGGCTCGAGGCTTCCTTACAGGCCCATTGAAGGGTATTAAGGGGGGCATCTGTATATACAAAACAAAAACTACAGAATTAAATAAAAATAAAGGGAACAATATAAAAGAAAGAAACAAGGCAAATATTACAAGCAGTAGAACTCTATACAACGATAAAGCGCAACGAAATTAGGTTATCACGGAATGCTTCACGGTTAGCAATGGATGCAATGTGATAGGAAGAACGTTCCAATGTGCAATGGCTCTAGGTAGTGGTGATGAGTAAAATGCCTGTGTGCGACCATGATTTCGCATGAAACTACGCGCGTTGTGAATGCGTCGAGACGTGCGCAAAGGAGTATGAAGCGGCAAACGGTGAAATTTGTTACTATAAATCGGGACGTGCGACAGGCAAAAGAAAACGAGTATGCGTCGGTTGTCGTGCGGAAGTGCGTCAGAGTTATGTGCTCACGTGGTCGAACTCGTTTACACCATTGGGAGCGCGGGATGGCGCCAGTTGCATCGGGCGCCTTGTCGTTTTTTGGGCTCTCCCAAACCAAAACTGAAACTGGTGTGTAATAAACAGGCCGCAAATAATTATCTGACGCGCGCTGGAGTAATTGATGTACCGTGTTATGGCTAACAGATCCTCAGCTACGTATTGCAGCAAAAAGAAAGAAAACAGACGAAAATTTTCGTGTCAGCACCCCTTTAATGTTTTGCATGGGTGAGACAGCTGCTCATATTGGAGCTTTGATACAATTCCGTTTTCCTGCTCCGAGCTGCTCCAAAAGCATGACAATTAGGAAAATTGCTCCAAAATGCTCCAAAGCAGCCTGGAAAGCAAGTATTTTTGTGCTCACGTCAATTTAAATGGGAAAAGAAAAAAGTGGCGGCGCGCAACGTGCATCACGCGATTGAATCTCGGGCGTCGGAAATTTGCTGCGGACGCTTCGATTTTCGTGTCAACGTATGTTGATATGAAAATCAAGACATGTGGAATGCCATTATCCACACGAAATTGGAGTATCTTCCACGATTAGTTGCCACCACAGTATTGCAGTGTTACAATAGAGGGCAATGCGCTGGTGAAAAGCTCAGATGAGCTTCTTTGTAATGGTGTGAAGCAGAAAAATATTGACGAAATCCGAAGTGACCAGACTCTCCTGACAAAAGAGAACACTAATTAACCTACAAGAAGTAGAAGGGATCCTTCAGAAGCTAAATAAGAAAATCTTCAAAAATTCACTCAAAGCAGTAATTGGCGAAATCATGTCAGTGGTCTTAACTAAAGGACTATTGTGTGTCGGCAGTTTTGGTGCAATGAGAATTTTTTTAATTTTGAGAAGTGTACTGACCCCTGGTTGTGGAAAAGGTACTTGACTGCCTGGGCTGCTCCATATTCGGCTTCTTGAGCTCTTAAGACATCACATTAAATGTTGTGAGCTGCTCCAAATCAAGGTTCTGCTCCAAAAAGAGCATTTCGCTGCTCCAAAAACTGCTCCCAAGTCTCTGCTGTCTCATCCCTGCGTTGGACTGACGTCCACAAGAGGCGCAGCTGTGGGTATCATAGAGTCCGCCTCCTGCGCCAAGCGAGTCTTCTATTTGTGCTAATTCGTCAAAATACGCAACAACAGGGCCTTTATCGATGTGTCGACGCTCCTTACTAAAATTTGTCAGCAAGAGTTCAGCTGTTCCGTCGATTAAATTTATAAGTGCTCTGGCAAAGGAGACGCCACAATTCAATTCAAGCGTCTTGATGTGTTTCGCGACGCCAGTACCAATCTGCAAGCGGTCACAGTACACGGGTACGAGGCAGCAACTCCGCCGCATAAGTACGACGTCGTCGGCAGCAATACGTAAGCGGGCTCGTTGTTGTTCCTCACGGGTGATGGAACCTTAGAATGTGGAACGGTGGCCGTCCGCGGAGCTGGGAAGCTCAGTCTCAGCAAGAAATCGAGAGACGACACGCGTCGTTGTCAATGGACGCGGTGCACCCGGCGTTGTGTCAGTGCAAGCTTGTCGATTATCGCCGTGTCCGAGCGGTCCGTGCGCGATGTTCAACGTGCGTTCAGAGAACACCTACATAACTGTACGTACGTGTTAAGCATGGTTTATTCTCTCTGGTGCAGAAAGCTCTTTCGAGGCACGACCTACTAGTTTGAGTTTCTTTGCCTGTATATTGCGGCTGAGGCGGGCTGAGGCATGATCGAACAGCCCGGCTGCCAAGCCGGTGCCCTCGAACAACACCGCATCAACCTGTCCGTCGCTACTCCGCTACGGTCACAAAGAGAGGGGCCGGTCGTAACAGTAACAACGTAACCGCACGAATGCGCTATCGCGTCAACCGATGTCACCGCGCGATCACATATGTCATATCGTATACCCAAGCAGAGGGAGAATCCGAAAACAGAAATAAAGAGATCCGAAACCACGCTTTATTGAGCGAATGCGTGCATCGTGAAATGTAATAATAACATTTTTGGGAAGTGTATAGAGTATGCTTAATATTCACACTTAATCTTCGCAAGATTATTCGTTTTTTAAGGACTCGGCATAAGACGACCTACACTTGTTTTTAGCACTTTCAGTAATACTTAGGCTGGCCACGTTGACACAATTGCAAGAGGGCGGCGCGCGGGAGGGACCCCCCCCCCTCCGCGGCCCAGCTTTGCCTCTAGAGTCAGTATATTATCTCTATGCTTTAAAGGGCCCCTAAACAACCCCGGTCGGCCTCCCCACCCTTCTCTGCCGAGGAGGGGGTGGGCGCGGCACGCCGTCGTGACTCCGCCCACTTCTGACACGTGACATGACGTGAGCAATTGACGTCATTGACGCTTGCGCTGCAGTACCGGTTGCTCCTGCGCTCACGCCGGTGGGATGGCCAGAGGATCTGACAATAGACGTTTCGACCAATCGACGAGCTGCAGCTACGCAAAGTTGTTCGCGGTAGAACTTGACGACACCTAGTATGCGAGCGCGACTGGTCAATCGCAGGAAAGGGGCGCGGGAATTGTTTTTTGAAATACGGCGTCTGTGTGGCGCGCAGCGCTGTCACATTCGCAGAATGTGATCGCCGCAACCTTCTCTATGATTGAGTTAGCTTGTTTGGGCGGCTTAAAAAAAAAGTTGGAGCCTGTTTAGTGGCCCTTTAAGACCTGTAAATGTGGAGCTAGGGGATAAACAGAAACGAAATGTTTAGAGGCGAGGCAAGGTTGGGTTTATTGAAGCGGTACGATCGTGCAAAGCTGTTCCGTCGATTAAATTTATAAGTGCTCTGGCAAAGGAGACGCCACAATTCAATTCAAGCGTCTTGATGTGTTTCGCGACGCCAGTACCAATCTGCAAGCGGTCACAGTACACGGGTACGAGGCAGCAACTCCGCCGCATAAGTACGACGTCGTCGGCAGCAATACGTAAGCGGGGTCGTTGTTGTTCCTCACGGGTGATGTCGTCAGAGTTCGTGGCAAACACGACGCTCCGGCTACGGATGTTAACCACGGCACCGTACTAAGCGGAAAATCCATACCCAGTATAAGTTCTTTACAACGCTCTGAAAGAACCACGAGGGTGGCGATAAAAGTTGAACCGGCGATTAACAATCTCGCAGTGCATTTTCCAACAAACATCATTAACTGACCTCCAGCAGGTCTTATACTTGGACCGTACCGCGGTGTCTTCACCTTTCTCAGTTCGTCGGCGAGCTGTAAATTGACAATTGAAAAATGCCAGCCAGTATCGACCAGAGGGGTTACTTCGTAGCCATCAATGCGAACTCTCAGGTCGGCGCTAACGACGTCATTTAAGGTTTAGTACGTCTATTCGTCGTATTAGTCGTTGAAATCGGCGTATTCAAGGTCGTCGGAACTATCGTTAACTCGTCATTTGTCGAAAACGGGGGCTCCTGGGAATTTCGGTAACTGGCAACCTCACCCCCGGAGGTCGCTGCGTTTAGTTTCCCCGTCGCGGGCTAGGGGACCTGCCCCTATTGACGTCGGCAAAAGTGCGGCGAGTCGGTGAGTTGTAGAGCGCAGTGCGAGATGGCGAAGGAAAACGTGATCGGGGCGTCACCGTATTTTGCGGGCAAAAGATCTCAGAAGCGTAAGCGTCGTTATAGGTACGTCGACCGTCGTAGGGAGCACAGCCGGAGTTAGCAGGAAAGTTCAGGTATTGGTTAACGGATAGGGCAACACCGATAGACGTGCCCTGCTTGGCCACAATGGTAGCATACTGGTCGGCGGTCGAAGGTGCGCCACACATCGGTTTTTCGACTCTGGTAAGTTGGGGTCAACTCTCTACGGAACCGAGGAGGGCTTGCGCATGTCGGAAGTACGGCGCTGTTTGCGGTGGCGGCGTGATCGGCGGAGTAGGTAAGGTCGAGGGGTACGGTACCAGCTATGTTTGCAGCGTAGGCGACGGCCCAGTTGAGGTTGTGAACGCCGCCGAAGTTGCGTTGATTGGCCGCCTAAATGTCTCCGGATACGTAAGGCGCCGCGGCACGTTACCGCCCTCTGGCGATGCAAATGCTTGTCGAACTTCTTCACGGACCACATCAGCTACAAGAAATAAAGATGACGCCGGTTCCGCAGGAGCAACAGCAAATCCAAGTTGCCGAAGCTCTTCTCGCACAACCTTTTTATAACCTCACGCAGCGACCTGTCGTTACCCGAAGTCAGTGCGGAAGTGCCCGCCGGCGAGTAGCTGTCATGCTGGCGGTATCGCTGCTGTAGTGCTCGTTCAATGGCCGTAGCCTCTTTTGCAAACTCTGCTACTGTTGTTGGCGTATTGCTCACCAGGCCGGCAAACAGTTGTTCCTTCACGCCCCGGAAGAGATACTGCAGTTTCCTTTCCTCTGGCATGTCGGGGTCCACCCTGCGGAAAACGGGCCATGTCTTCTGCGAACATAGCAACGCTCTCATTGGGTTTTTGAATCCGAGATTCAATGAGACGCTGTGCGTTTTCCCTTCTATCGATAGTAGTAGGCAGGTAGGTAACAGCTTTATTAAATACAATTAATAGTGGTTGGGCCCCTAGACGTCCAGGAGCCCCCTGGCCGACATCTCCTGGCATGCCCGGTCTACCAGCCAGGGCTAGTCATCCGAGCAAGTGGCCCGAAGAGCGGCCTCCCACGAGGAAAGGGAAGGGTTGTGAATGGGTTCTACTGCCCTCGGCTTGGGGCAGCTCCACAAACAGTGGAAGAGATCTGCCTTGGGCGCTTGGAAGGTGTCGCATTGCAGACTGTGGAGGCCAGGGTAAAATAAATGTGCCAGATTAAGGGAAATAAATGCCTTGGTCTGGATCTGTCGCCAGAATGAACTGTGATGGGGGGTCAGCAAAGGGTGAGGGGGAGGTAGCTGCTACATGTGGTTTAGTGCAGCCCAGTACTGTTTTGACTATTCGATAAGGGCACCGCTTCAACAACCACTGCCATTTCCAGGGCCAGAGCAGGTAGATGGCACCCATAACATTTGTACCAGATTTTTTTTTTTTATTCTGAACCCAAGTTGTGAGCGGAATTTGGTTTCGTATGTTGCTCCATTGAGAATGATTTTGTAATAAGCCGTTTAATATATTCTGCGACAGATGTCTAGCGTTGTTCGGATATATGTTATCAAATATAATTTCAAGGTTGTCTCTTTCACCAACTGGGGAAACATCGTATAAACGCACATCTGGGGGGCCAATTAGTGCCTGCACGTGTACTACCTGAGGAGTACGAAATCGAGGCTAGTAAGATTGAAAAAATAATTGAGGCTGATGCATGAGAACTATTTGGAGCTTGACAGGGTATTCGTAGATCCTCAAGGATCTACGAATTCGTAGGCCCGGTCGGTTAAACCACTGCAGGACATTAAATAAAGTTGTTACCAACCAACCAAAACAGGAGCGAAGGCAACCGAGCTTCTAGGTAGAGAGCATTAGTGGCAACTGATTTTGGTAATCCTGGACATAGACGAAGAGCCCCCTTTCCAGAAGAATTAGTGGATGCAATTTATACATGGGAGCGCCTGAATACAGCACGCACCCAAATTCTAATACAGGGCGCACGTACATCTTATATATCATGATAAGTGTGTCTCTCCGCACACATGAACGATTATTGCTAATTTTGTGCAGGATGCCAATTGCGCGCACTCCTTTTTTAGCTATGTAATCTATGTGTGCTCGCCAGAGTAGATGACTATCATAAATTATTCCTAAGTATTTCACCGTGTCCAACTGTGGTATATTCTGAAGGTTGCAAGTAAGTGTTATATTAACAGAGTCATTTGATGGCAATACTATAATAGAGCTCTTGGCAACATTGAGGGACAAGTGAATTACTTTTAACCAGTCTTCTATTGCGCACATATAAGCTTGCAAGCGATTATACAAAGAATGCAAGTCGTTGTCTGATGCAAAGAACGCGATGTCATCTGCATATACGTAGGTGTATATACCTTCATGGCTGGGGATGGAACTAAGTAGTACATTAAACAACAGAGGGGAAGTCACAGCCCCTTGAGGAACCCCGTGTGACTGTCGATGACAGGAAGAAGAATGACCTTTCAAGGAACAATAAAATTCTCGGTCGTTTGAAAACTCATGAAACCAGCTCACCAGATAACTCGGAAAATTGCAACTCTTTAGTTGGTATAATAATATGTTATACTCGACACTGTCATAGGCTTTTGATATATCTAATGTTACTAGAGCAGCTACTTGTCTGCGGAAGTGTGCTAATTTTATTCGGCTTTCTAAGTCCACATGAGCATGCCATATGGAACAGCCGGGTCTAAAGCCAATTTGATGGGGGCTGAGAAGGTCATTATCAGCTATAAATTTTGCCATACGAGCATAGATAATCCTTTCTATCAACTTTACTAGGTTAGAAGTTAGAGAAATCGGGCGAATATTGTCAAGAGTATATCCTTTCCCGTTGTTTTTAAGAACTGGAATTATTTTAGCTAGCTTCCAGTTAGGAGGAATCCAAGAACATCTTAACGAATGATTCACGATGGCTAATAAATCATCTGAGGCCTCATTAAAAAGAATTTTTAACATGTTTGCCTTAATTCCCACCCACTACCCCACTACGTCGTCTCCTCCGTCTCCCTAGCGATCGTTGTCTTCCTTCATCTCAGCACCGTGACTATCTTGAATTGTTGCGTGCTTTTTCAGAATATCCAATGCTTGATTTGAAATGCGGCCCATTTGATAGTTTCGGCATGCTGTTTGCGAGTCCGTAATAATGGTGAAACAATCATCATTGCCTTTGCCTGTCGTGGCTGCCAGGGCTATCGCCAAAGGGAAGAGGCAAAAATCGACGCACTAATGCGCACGAGTATAAAGCGAGTTCTAGGGTTGCCTCTCAGCACGAGCACCGAAAAGCTCATACAACTGGGCATGCATAACTCCCTCTCGGAGGTGATCGAGGCGCAGAAAATGGCTCAGGTAGTGCGCCTGTCGTCCTCGCAGGCCGGTAGACGTATCCTGGAGTCCATTGGCTGCGGTCTTACACAGATTCGCGAACGTAAAGTGACTCTACCGTCTTCTATCAGAGGTACATTTGCCGTAGCTCCACTTCCCAGGAATGTCCACCCGCAGTACAATGTAGGACGCCGCATAACTCGGGCCCGTTCCTTATTGAAGTCAGTTGCAGACAGCCCGGACCTCGCTACGTTTGTCGATGCAGCACAGTACGGGCGTTCTGATCGCTTTGCAGTGGTCTCAGTCGACCATAGTGGCAAGCTCCTATGTGCTGCGTCGGTTAGAAACGTTTCGGCAACGATTGCTGAGCAAATTGCCATTGCTGTAGCAATGAAGGACGCATCGCGTCCAAATGTCTTCACGGACTCGCGGTCCGCTGCCAGAGCTTTCGCCTCGGGCTCGATCTCGCGGGAGGCAGCAGCTATCCTCGGCAGCGAGGGGGCTGCCGGGTTTCACACCATAACATGGTTCCCGGCCCACATGGGGGCCAACGTACACCCCGATGTCCCCAACGCCAATGAGTTTGCCCATGACCGTGCGCGAGGTTTCACTCACCGCGGCGGTCCCGGCGAATTCGCGGGCGGGGATGCCGGCAGGTACAGGGACCCGCTCCTCACTTTTCACGAGATCGTGACTCATTATCATCTCTCTCGGAGGGTCTTTCCACTTCCTCACCCTAAACTCACTCGTCCGCAGTCTTCGGCCTTCAGGATGCTCCAAACGGGGTCTTTCCCTTCGCGAGGCAGGTTTAGTAACTTCTCGCCCAATGTTGAACCGCATTGTCCGAACTGCGGAGAGGCTTACTGCTCACTAGCTCACATGCTCTGGCAATGTCCTGCGTTACGTGACACAGAGTTCAGCAAAGAAGAGGACTGGGAGGAAGCCCTGAGAAGCGGCGACCTTTCGGTTCAACTTCGGGCTGTCCAGAGAGCCTGCGAGAGGGCGGAGGGCCACGGTCTTCCTGTCCCTGCGTGGGAGCGGCCCGCAACTGCTACAGGATCCCCCTAAAAGGGGACGTCCAACTGCAGTTTTTCAGGACAAAAATAAAGTTCTGTGCCTGCCTGCCTGCCTGCCTCAGCTGAGTCAGTGTCTGTTGTTTTTACGAGGCCGCCACTATCTTTTATCCCTGGCCATTTACCACACTGACAGCTTAGGCCATTGCATTCTTGTACTTCGCCGCATCGGTGTAGCGATCGAACCTCACCTTTTCCTGGGCCTTCGTAGTCTTTGCGTTGAGCCTTTACCCTCGCTTGCCTTCTTCCTTGGTTGTGCTCGGGGTGCATGTTTCTTGGTATTTTGGCTACCATGATCTTCTCCCTTAAGAGCAGAGGGATCCGTTGTTTGCTGCTGCATTCGTCTTCGACTGGGTATCCTAACCTTCGTAGCGTGTCTCTGCCCGTACTTATAAGCTTGAGTCGCTCTATCTGACTTGTTTTGTGGGCCTAGACTAATTCATCCCATGTATTGCTAACGCCGAGCTGCAGTAACTTTTCTATGGACGTCGTAGGGGGAAGTCCCAGTGCAAGCTTGTAGGTTTTCCTTATGAGCGTGTTGAGTTTGTCCCTTTCGATGTTCTTGAGACCTAGGTATGAATGCGGGCTTGAATTAGGCTGAGCGTATCTTGCTCCTTCAGGCCATACTTCCTGTTCGTTACCCTCCGCACGAGATGCGTGACTTGGGTCATTGTCTGCTTTTGAACAGTAGCAAGACCGCCACCCTCTCTGAAAAATGACGCCAAGGATACGGAGTACGTCCACCTTGGGTATAATAACTCCCTTTTATGTTCAAACCGGATATGGTGTCTCTTGGGGAGGTCGTCCTCTAGTCGTTTTCGGTATTAAAAGTTAAATTTTATCTGAAGGAGTAACAAAAGCGCATGAACGCAGTTTAAAATGTAAGAGAATGCAAGCTGGAGGTATTCAGCAAATAAATGCCCCCGAAGTGCTCTATGCACATAGCTTGATGTCACTTATTTCCTGAATAAATCTAGTAAATGGTTCTACCACGGTTTCCGAAAAAGAATCGCAGCAGTGAAGACTTCCTATAGGATTGTGTTTAACACGTTCTACCTCTTGCTTTCCTTGTGTGGCTAATATGTCCTACCTTTTGTTTTCCTGGTGTGACGGACGCAGTCCGCATTTATGAACTCAGTTACCATTCGCAAATGCTAAGCTTTTAATATTTTTATGCAGGCCTCCGATCCAGAAAGATGTTCGCGCGTAAGGTGCCTCAGTGGCATTCGTTATGATGCCGGCACTGCTCCAGCTGTGCTATTTGTTCGCGACAAAACGCGTAATGATAGGTGAGGTATCTACTAACTACAAAACATCTTTAGTACACATTTCGCGCCCGAACAGCTTTGCCAATCTGCACCCAGAATTGTCGCGTCTCAAGCTAGCGCTTCGACGCACCGCATTTAGGCCGAGCGCGCCTTGCGGCTATCGAGCAGTGATGGCGGCCGAGAGTGACGGACGAGGAGGAAACGGAGCTGACAGGAGGAGTTTGCACTACCTTTAAAGAATACAGGGACTTTACACTCTTAAAAAAAAAGGGCGATAGAAAAGCTAGTAACGGGAACGGTTACTACCGTTTTGGCACCATTACTACATTTTTAAATGCGAAGCATTTCTTAGCGAACTTCGGCGAGTTTGAGCGTATCTATCTATCTATCTATCTATCTATCTATCTATCTATCTATCTATCTATCTATCTATCTATCTATCTATCTATCTATCTAGCCGCCTACGATTTTGTGCTCTCCTGGCCGTTTCGCTAATCGGATGTTTACGAAAATTGGTATGCCACATCGTGACTACATGACGAACATAAATGACAGGTCATAACATGAAAATCATGATATGCATGTCATGAGCGGCATGATTTACATGCCACAGTCTTAGTGCTCTCCTAGCCGTTTCGCTAATGGGATGTATGCGAAAATTGGTATGGCACAACATGACTGCCTGGCGAACATAAATGGCAGGTCATAACATGAAAATCATGACATGCGTGTCATGAGCGGCATGATTTACATGTCACAGTCTTGGTGCTCTCCTGGTCGTCTCGTTAATGGGATGCATACAAAAATTGGTATGCCACAATATGACTGCATGGCGAACATTAATGACAGGTCATAACATGAAAATCATGAGATGCATGTCATGAATGACATGATTTACATGCGACGGTCTTGGTGCTCTCCTGGCCGTTTCGTTAATGAGATGTATACGAAAATTGGTATGCAACAATATGACTGCATGTTGAACATGACTGACAGGTCACAACATGAAAATCATGATATGCATGTCATAGGCGACATGATTTACATGCCACGCGTTTCGTTAACGGGATGTATACGAAAATTGGCATGCCACAAGATGACTGCATCATGAACGTAAATGACAGGTCATAACATGAAAATCATGACATGCATGTCATGAGCGACATGATTTACATGCCACGGTCTTGGTGCTCTCTTGGCCGTTTCGTTAGTGGGATGTGTAGGAAAATTGGTATGCAACAATATCAGTGCCTGACGAACATAAATTACAGGTCATAACATGAAAAGCATAACATGCATGTCATGGGCGGCATGATTTACATGCCAGGCGTTTCGTTAATGGGATGTATACCAAAATTGCTATGGCACAACATGATAGCATGACGAACGTAAATGACAGGTCATAACATTAGAATCATGACACGCGTGTCATACCGGCATGATTTACATGCCATGGTCCTGGCGCTATACTGCCGTTTCGTTAATGGGATGTATGGGCTCCGTCTACTGACCAGAGGGCGCTACGTAGCTCTCGTCGGACGGCTCAGTCGCGCACGGTGGAAGCCGAGGCGACGCTCGCGTTTCTTCGCTGCTTTCCGGGAGTGCTGCGAACCACACGAACGCTCGCGGCGTCGCCCTTTAGAACAGTTTGCCGCAGGTTTGGAGCGCGCGTCTCAAAGGAAATAAAACGAAAGAAGGTGGGACGGGCAGTCGCTCCTGCTATAGAGTTGGGGACGCGCATCGCGTTCGCGTATTTCCCTGTCACATTCTGCCCAATTTTGCTTCTTCTCTCCGCCAGGCAGTGCATTCTGGCGCTGATGTCGCACGTGAAAACTCGACTGCACGGAGCCTATACGAAAATTGGTTTGGCACAACATGACTGCATGACGATCATAAATGACAGGTCATAACATGAAAATCGTGACATGCATGTCATTAGCGGCATGATTTACATGCCACTCGTTTCCTTAAAGGGATGTATACCAAAATTGCTATCGCACAACACGACTGCATGACGAACGTAAATGACAAGTCATAACGTTAGAATCATGACATGCGTGTATGAGCGGCATGGTTTACATGCCACACTCTTAGTGCTCTTGTGGCCGTTTCGTTAACTTCATATGCACCAAACTCGGTATAGCGAGACACCATTGCAAATCCATTTTACGTTCCTGATGCGTGCTTCGCATTTTCTTGATTCCCACTGCACGTGGGATCTGCCAATTTTTTTTTTGTCGTTTACTACCTTAGAAGTGCTAGAGGTCGTAAATGTCAGAAGGTAGCGACTACGTTAACAGGTTAGTAAAAGCTACAACCTCCACTGGCAGTAGTATATTATGCTGTAATTGTGATAGACGACCGCAGAATTTAGACAAACTCTAACTGATTTGATTATGTTTGAATAAGAGTCGCATGCAACGTCGTTGCGTGCATACACGGAAACAAGAAAAACAAGAATCTCGATTCAAAACATTGATTACTTATCCGAATCCACTTCTGCTCACCGGCACAACGTCAGAGTTTTTAAGTATGGCCATAAATAGCTTTAACGTTGCTGTTAGGGCATATGTCGCATAGAAGCTTTGATTTTCTGTGTGCGGTGGTGTGTGTGTTGTCGTTTCCGGTTCGAACATGTTTCTATTCTAAGCTGTCATTTGAACATTTCTATGTGCAGCGTATACACAGGGCTAATCACATGAAGTAATTAGCGATCGTTAATTGGTGTAACACAGCGTAATTAGAACCAATCAGTGCCATCTTTTGCAATATGGTAGTAAAGTTACTTCGATTACAGCCCTTACCTATAGCCAGTAAGTGCAGGTACTAAATGACATGTAAAGTTACTACTGTCGTTTACAAGCTGCAGTTACTACTTAGGTCGTGAACGTTGTGACAAGCATTTACTACCTCATAAGCAGCACTACCTTTTTTCTTAAGAGTGTGGCAGGAAAGGTCCACGCTCTCCGTGTGTATTCGCACTGCGCTTTAAACACTCCCCCTGTTCTAGGTCATTCTAGCTCAGTCTAGTCGTCGCGCGCTTTCGACGTGTCACGTGTCAAGGTGCGTATCGACGTCGCCCTACGGTTTGTGGGGTGCTTGACGTCATCCTCTGCATCTTAGAGGGGTGGGCCTCCGATAAACGACTTAACGTCCAGTTTGAAATTTGAGAGCCTTCCGCGGAGCGTACAGCGATGTGGTTCTTACCTTGAGCGCAAAAATATACGCACTACGTTTGTCAGATAAATGTGGCCTGCATCGGTGAAGGGCCATTTAAAGGGAGCGTTATCGCAGGCGTAACGAGCAACTTCAAATTACGCACTCCTGAAACCAGCGATTGGTTCGGGAAGGTCGGAAGCAAGCGCTCTTTATAACTAATGTGTGATATGCGTAGTGCAAACGGCTCCATCAGATGTTCAGCGCAGGACACTTTATTTCTCAATGCTCATGGAGCGGCTGAAGAGCACTCGGGGTGAAAGACGGCCTCTTCGATGTCATCGAGCAACAGGTATCGTCTGACCAGAGCCCAGCAGTCTTCGTGCAGGTCGTCCAGCTGCATGCGTCCATCATCAAGTGGATGACACACAACTCGTTCCATGACGACGCCCGTGATACGCATGTAGTCATCCAAGCTGGCCGTTCTTTTCAGATGACGACGCACCAAGCCTTCGATTTCAGCCTCACCGACGTCGGCAAGCTCCGCGAGGTCTTCCAGTAGCACATAGTGGTGCTTGTATACGCGCTCCAAGGCTCCCGTGCTGTATCTGTGAGGAGGGAAAGGAAGTTATGTGTAGTTTACTTGCCCATATCCCGTGTAACTTGATTGCCACATATTAAGCGGTGCTGTATTTGAAAGGAGCGCTTACGTAATGTCTTCGATTTTTTTTTTTTTTCAGAGCTGCCGTTAGTCTATATAGTTAAAGGGTCCCTGAAACGTTTTTTTGACATTGCATCACTGATTAGGCAACACAATTGTTAAATCATTCAAGCCATAAATAAAGCGAAGCACCATGCGCTAAGGCAGCTATGAGCTTATTTCTGTCGCCTTCCTCCTTACCACTGCTGTTCCTCCTCAACTCGATCAGCTGCGGAGTGCGCGCTAGCGACGACTGCGCCTCCCTCGGCCGCCGCCCTGCCGAGCCCTCCGCAGCTACATAGCGCCCCGATATCTTTACTAAGCTCCCCGGCCTCGGCAGTGCTAGCCTCTGCGATAGAGCGCCGGCGACTCGTGTGTACGCCGCCAGATGCCGCGAGGATACCGTTGGCTGAAACGAAGGAGCACGTTGTAGGAGCACGTTCTTGTATTTAGATTGGGAAAATTACGTGCACGTCACATGTTAGGGGGCCAATCAGCGGTCTCGCATTCCATCGTTCGATGGGCGGGGCCGTTTGAAAACGCATTTCGCCGAGCCGCTGCGATCTTTCGCGATGCACGTGTTCAAAGCCTTATTGTAAATTACACACTTTACGCAGAGCGCTGAAATCTGTCCTCTAATGATCCTAATGACTCGCTCTACCGGATCACCATGTTTTCACAAAATCGTCAAAACCGTTTCAGGGCCCCTTTAAGTGGATAGATTTCTCGTGGCAATATCGCCCGTACAAGAAAACCCCTGCAGTAGCCTCGCTTCCGCTGGCGGAGTATGGGGTTCGCTGTTGGTTCCGTGCCTCGCGAAGAGGGGGGGGACGGTTGTCAAGACGCTGAAGCGAGGATTTTGCACCCCACACGCTGCAGAGACCAAACTGTATAGGCATACGCGTCTATAGATATTCAAGAAATATGACACAGTTTTTTGAAATAGCTTGGACGCAGACATGCTAGAGAAGCGGCCCAATGTAGGAATGGACTTGAAGAATTGTTGCTGGGCAAGTTGGTTGACTTCATGGCGACACATCTTCGCAAAATGATAAAAAAACTACAATGACTTAGAAAGCTCGGAAGAGGAAGCTATATATAAACGTCGGTCAGGTCCTCAGCTATGTATTCCAGAAAACACACACACACACACACACACACACACACACACACACACAGAGAGAGAGAGAGGGGGGGTGTCACGAAATGACACTGCCTCGGGGTGGACTATAGCTAAACTATGCTAAATGTTCACAAGGTGACGCGCCCGTTCGGTCTACGCAGTCCGACATTTTCAAAAAAGTGCCTCTCAGATAAAGCAATGACATCTCCTTTCGAGCATCTCATATGCGAGGATATTTGACACGTCCGCTTGCCTTGTTAAAAACTACTCATTGTACCCAATTTTCTCATTGTGCACACAGTACCTGTATTTGTACTCATAGTAATCCAATTTTCCTGCACGAACACGGCTGAGACAGCGCATGTGACGGGTTAGCAAAACGTTGGCGTATAGGACGATTCCGTGCTTTAGCGCGCGTCATTTATGGCAACGGCTGCCGTAAAAGTTATCGGTCAAGCACTCTGGTATTGCCACCTAAAGGCAGGCAACAAATCAACTGCATTGGCATACGGGTTCTGCGCCCTTCTCTCTGCAGAAAGTAGTTCCTTGCGACGATGTTCTAGTTGGTATGATGCTTGGCTGCTCCCCCAAAGGACGTTGGTTCGACCCTGGCCGCGGCGGTGGCATTTTAGATGGAGGCGAAAAAATATGGAGGCCCATGTACTGTGTGTTATCAGCGCATAACCCCAGGTAATGGTCAAGATTTATGGAGCCCGCCTCCACTACGGCTCGCCTCATAATCATATTGTAGTTTTGGCGGGTGAAACACTATCAGTTATTATTTTTGTCTATAATCTGTTTCAGAATTTCCGTGTAGCACTGTGAAAGCTACAGGCCTCTTCGGCCAATCCGGAGGGCGAACACATGTTAAATGTGTCCTTCCGCGGCTTGACATCTGCCAGTGGTGGGCGCTGCGGTGGCAGCTGCAGCCCTGGAAGGAGGAAGGTGAAGCGGGGTGTGCGTGTCCGAACAAGGACATTTCGTCTCGCTTCGGAAGAATTCTGCGCTCGATGGCCTCGTAGCCTTGGCTGTGCTGCACGGAACTCCTGAAACAGACTATAGACACGATGGCACGCACCGTTTCGAAGTGTTCAACTAGGCACGCAAAGGCTTAATAGTAATTAGACAGACAGTCCTTGGCAAAATGTGCCTTGATGGTCCACTGAAGACACTATTCGCCTCGAGGACATACTGTCGCGCCACCTACGCTCTGACGTCACTCATAGGATGCCGGGTTTTGACGTCTGCTACAACTCCACGTTTCCTCCGTTTATGCCACCGCGGTTCTTTTTGTTGTGTGCACCGCGAGCGCTTCCCCGTGCTCTTGTGGCCGTCCCCCAAAATTGCATTTTAGTGAACCGACGATTCCGTGCCCCCGATGACACCATGTGCACCGTGTACAAGTAGTTGCTATCTGAGCCATAGCCAACGCCGTATGAGGCTATGCAACTGCTACACACGCTGATTGTTCATTATGGAATACTTCTGACGTCACATTTCCCATATCCTGTTGAACTAATGCAAGTTAGAGTGAAACAGCGAAAAAAAAATGTACCACCGAATCAGTGTATGGCAGAATACCACCGCCTGTGCGAGCGGCCCGCGCGCACTGTCGACAGCATATAGGGATGATCGGCGGACTGGCGCGTTATCAAGCATGCTTAGGAGTGCTGGCTCAGCAATCACCGCCGTTTTCGTTACGGTAGATTGGTTTACATTATGAATGAGCTGGTCATATAGCCAAATAAGCTACGCATATTCGGAGCTAATTAAGCTAAGACTGATTAGTGCTAGACCCATTAAAGTAATACTAATGAAGTTGTTGTTGTTGTTGTTTTGTGGGGTTTAACGTCCCAAAACCAGTTCTGATTATGAGAGACGCCGTAGTGGAGGTCTCCGGAAATTTGGACCACCTGGGGTTCTTTAACGTGCACTGACATCGCACAGCACACGGGCCTCAACATTTCGCCTCCATCGAAATGCAGCCGCCGCGGTCGGGATTCGATCCCGCGACCCTCGGATCAGCAGCCGAGTACCATAGCCACTAGACCACCGTGGCGGGGCGTAATACTAATGAAGCCAAGTCTAATCAAGCTAATACTATTCAGACTAGCACATTTAAGTTAATACTAATTATACAGATTTAATTAAGCTAAACCAGGCCTGATTATCCCGATACTAATTAAACAATATATAATTAGGGTAATTATAATTAACCCTAGCCTAATAACCCCAAGGCCAATGAAACCAAGTCCGACGAAGTTCGACTGAAATAGGCCGGGGTAATTAGAAGAAAATAATTAGGTTCTGTTTAATTAAACAAATCCTAATTATTTCTACTAATTATCCCGGCCTATTTCAAAGAAAACTAAGCTGAACCTAGTTAGGCTGACTTATTGAGTCGTGCCTAATTAGGCGAAGAGTGAGGCTATGTATTATCAAGTGGACAAGCCGAATTAAACCAATAATAATTAATGAAAGCTTAATTAAGTTATGACTGACTTAGGCAAGCCCGATTCCGCTACGGCTATATTGCTTGCGAAGTGAGACCCAGCAAGGCAATATAAAAACCATGTCCAACTTCAAATCGACCAGCTGCGGTGTATTAAGCCATGCGCGAATTAGCGCAAACTTAGCCTATTATTTTCTTGTTTTTGTTCGTTTCCAGTTAGCCTGTCATTCTCCAGCATCAAGAACGTTATTGACAAACAGTCCGAGAATTCGCGGCTGCTTTCTCAGGAAAGATTTGTTTAAGTGCCCAAACACGTCAATTAGTTTGGTCTAAAAAAGCGACAGTTAACATGAGCAGGCTCATTTGGCAGCACTTCTAAAAACTCCAGCTATCACTAGCAAGGAATTGCGCGAGCTCGTTCTGTACATGCCACTTAGGGTAAAACAGAATCGCAGAGGCAGAAATATTACTTAGCATGATGGAAAAAATGTCGGAACCCGAATTAATGAGAACGGTGTGTTAATTTGTTGGAAAGCAAATGTATATGAAAAGAATATATTGTTCATATAACCACATATCTTTTCAACGCAGGGATAAGAAAATCCCGAATGAAAACAGGTACGTCATGGAACTTTAGGCTTTACACCATATTTTTTATGCTAACACATGGCGAACGGTGGTCGAATACTGCTCTGCATACCGATAATGAACTTGAAATTCCTAGAAGCGAACGTTTCGTGCTGAGCATTGAGACTACAAAGCATTTAGAATGTGCGATTTGACCCGCACGTCGCGTTGTACAAGCGAGCTGCGCAGCGCAACGAGCAAAGTAGGAAGGGGCATCCTACCTATGACGTCGAAGCGATCGCAGCGCCGACCGCAGCAGTGGTGGGCCTCGCGGCCGATACGCTAAGTGAGTTTGTCTCCGCTCCTAACATCGTCATTTGCTCCCAACAAAAAACGACAAGTATGAGCGTGCATCGGGTGTTCGCAGGGGGGAGGGGGGGGGGGCGCGGGGGAGCGGCCGCGTAGTGTGCCCCGTACTTGGATTACGCTACGGTTTGGCCGAAACGACCTTAGGGGGAGGGGGTTTGGCGCAGCAGGGGACGCTGCAGTGAACATCTCCACCCCTCCATTATTTTGGTACCACGTGCGTCTATGTTGCGTGTGTAACCCTTATGAGTTTCCTCCGTTTTCGTGTTGCCGAAAAAGGAAATGAAAGAAACTGTGCTCTTTCTTTTCAATCTCTCACCGTTTTTTCTTCGCTCTTAAACACCTGAAATCACTGCAATAGTGACTCCAGGTATATAAGGGTGAGAAAAAAAAAACGTGGTTGATCCTTCTGTCATAGGATTCGGTACAACACGAAACTGAAACCAGTCTTCGCACATAAGCGGTAATCTGGCGAATCGAGGGGTGGGAGATAGGTTCGGTACTCTCGACATGTGAACCCTGCATGTGTACATCGGCACATCGACACTGTACAGGGATATTCGACAGTTACACAAAAGTGAAAGCTCTCGAATGACACATTTCTCCGTTGACAATGCATTGAACGCGTCAGGGCCCCGCGCAAACCTGCCATAAACCAGGAGCATCCGCAAACGGTGAAACCTTGCAAGCGAAATGGAACTGTTTGTCTGCGGATCGTTCTGTGAACGCACACTTCGCCGAGTAAAAGGTGCATCATTTGCTTGTCGGAGGCAGTCTTCGCGTTCCTCTAGTAAACCGCGTCACGTCGCAAATGGCTATCATATCCGTCACACGGGACTATGTAGCGGCCGTGGCTGAAGCAACGAGCGGGCAGGACGCCGAAGCCTGCCTGGCGATAGAGGCGTCGAGCGCTAACTGCCGGCGCGCACATTAACGCGTCAATTCACGATTTCGCTCCATCATTCCTAGGTGGCGGTACCACCGCTGAGAACCAAAAGTTCATTGAAAGGGAGGCGATGTTAATTTAAGAGCAACTTGGCTTGCTAAATACGTTTGCTTTAACCGGACATCAATTAGATGCAAATTCTAAAGCACTCTAGTAAATATATAAGGCCCGTCTTTTCCTCGATATTGCAAGGTTTTCTGTGGAGTGGTCGGTAGCGCTTCCAGCTCCTAGCGCCACACCTCGGCTAGCTGTGGGTTCGAATGCTAGCGGGTGCTACTTTTTCAATGTCAAATGCGAGTTTATTGTCAGACGTCTCCTTCCATTGCGGAGGTTGGCACGAACTGAGGCTGGCAGCTAACTCTTTTGGATACGATCTCACATCTCTACAAAATGCTGGTGTAAGAGAATACGGCTGCTCCAGGGACACTTTTCACAGTCTCTTCGCGTTGAGAGCGCAGCACGTAGAAGGGATTACGAGACGCTGATGGCTGCCGAGATTTCTGGCGCGCCAGCGATGGCGACCTCGTGAAGTCCATAGTTTACCTCCCCCCACCCCTCTTTTTTTCCTTGCTCGCTTTTTTCATGCTCGTTAAAGAAGGGAGGGGTGTTTCCTCTCCGTTTCAACGGAAGGCGTACCGATCCGGAGATCTTAGGGCCTATACTCGCTCAGGCCGCACACCGCTCCGCACGCGTGCGGACAGCGTGCGGAAGGGTGAAAACGGCTGTTAAACGGATCGAATCGCGAATTATTGAAGTCGGTGGGGTCACGCAAGCCTCACCAAATCCGATATTTCTCGATTCGTTCCTTTTGACAGCCGTTTTCACCTTTCCGCACGCCCTCCGCACGCTTGCGGAGCGGCGTGCGGGCTGACCGAGAATAGGCCCTTAGGTCCTGTTCTCGCAAAGGGCCTATTCTCGCTCAGCCCGCACGCCGCTCCGCACGCTTGCGGACAGCTGCGGAAGGGTGAAAACGGCTGTCAACGCTTTCATGTTAAAAATGTCACAGTTTCGCGTGGAACTGGCTCCCACTTCTTTTTCGTTTAATTAAGACTTATATCGTCACGTTTTACATCTTATAAGGGTGTTTTCGACCTACACTTAAACTTTCTTGGCTTTACTTCGATGATTAACCGCTGACTGTTCCTGTCCGCGTGGAATCGTAGCCCTTCTGCACAACCACCTACGATACCCTGGAAAGAGCTTTTGGCTGCGGTGTGTCTTCAGAGTACTGACGTGAGATTTGTCCAGGGATTGCGTTTTGTAATACCTTAATGGACTTTACACATTTTCGTTGCACCTCACTGCTCGTCGTCTCAGAAATATTGTAGCGATGGACACGGCGAAAAAACATCGCGAGGCGGGGTGGGGGGTTGATATATTTTACACGTGCCTACGCTACCATAACACAGGTATGTAGGTATGTATACAAAGAAAGAGATTGGAAAACGGTGGCGGGGCTGTCACTTCGTAGGCCTCGCAATGTACGCACGCGTAACGCACCCACCGTGGACTCCGATACCAGCATGGTCAGTTGTGTTTGTAGCCCACTTTTGTTGTTGTTTGTTGTTTTGTGAGGTTTGACGTCCCAAAACCAGTTCTGATTATGAGAGATGCTGTAGTTAGCCCACTTTTATTGGCCTTCCTTGCGTCGTTGGGACAGTTTAGTAAGTAACATATGGAAGTTGCGCCGCGCTTTCTTTTCATTATCCATTGGTCACAGCCGTACCTACCAGCCAATACATAATAAAAACTAAGAAAATATTAGTGCTAGTGATTTTGTTGGAAATTAGACGAAGCTTACCTGTCCAGTTCAGTAGCCTTGGAAAACGAAGCAGCGGCAGCCAGCAAGCCCGAGTTTCTTCGCGTGGCCTCGTAGACGGCGGCCACTTTATTCGTTGCGTCCTGCCAACCTTCGTCCAGCCGGCCTTCGAGGACAACGCTGAGAAGAGTGCGGTTGTCGTTTATGTTGTCGGACAGCCGGTTGACGAACGCTCGCAGACTCGTCGAGCTGCCGTCTCCGAAGGTCAGCTTCCTTATGTTCCTGCTGGTGTTCACAGCGTCTGCTAAGCTCTCCACGTCCAAGTCACTCATGCTGTCGACGTAGACGACGAGCTCCTTTATACTGTTGTTCTTCGACAAAGACTGTACGAAGACCCTCCACCATGCCTCTGAAAAGTCGGATTCCTCGCTGAATCCCGTGCTCACTTCGAGCTTGCGCAGCGCAGAGGTCGACTGCACGTAATCAGCTAGAGCCGAGGACACAGCTAGGTTACCTCTCGGAATTTCCAGAACCACTGAAGTCACGTGACCGCAACCCTGTAGCTGACGCATGGCGTCCCATTTGACGTCATCGCGCACATCCGCGACGAAAAAAAGTCCCGAAAACATCTTGCATTTCAAAAGGTCTACGTTGTCCTCTACGAAATAGACTCCGCAGGATACCTTATCGCGCACACCGCCATCTTCCAGGGTGTGGCACACGTGCGTCAGTAGGTTATGATTTCCGCTGTCTGACAAGATACAGACCTTCTTCAAGTGATGCTTCGACGAAAGTATGTGGCTGAATCGAGTCCACTGCTGAGGATTCCATATTTGGTAAGGCACACAGAATTCTTGGAGCGCTTCGTTTTTCCAGATCGCCTCGAGCCAGGCATTGTAAAGATCTTCATGACTGCGCAGAGAACTTCGTCGCTCAGTGAAAGTATCAGGAAACTGGTGATGGATGTGTTCTCGCTGATTATTCTGGCGACTAGCTGTATGCTCTCAGTATTGCCCGTAAATGTAGAAATGCTCACATTGGAGATAGTCCTGTTCCTTAAGATACCTTCAAGAGTTGCAATTTCAGTCTTATGGCTGTCAGCGGCGAACCGGAATGACGTCAGTGAAGCAGTGAACGTCAAGTACTTGGCGAGCTCCTGTCGGCAGTTTTCGGGAATGACTGATCCTATGAGATTGAGTTGTTCTAAAGAGCCATGTTCCAGGAGACACGTCAGCAAGTTCTTGGTCGCCTGTTCTCCCATGCTTGTGCCTTGGAGGCCGAGATGGACAAGAGACGGCGAAGTTCGAACGAGCTCCGCGAGTGCCGTGGGAAACTCGACGCAGCAATCACCGAAAAACGTGCACTCTAGTTTGTTGAGACTCGTCAGGGACGCAATGGATGCGCATATGTCTTTAGGTACTGGGAAGCCCCAAAACTTCAGCTCCAGTTTCTTCAGACGCGAATGGGGAAGTGCGTCGCTCAGAAGCGAGGTGTATTTCTCGAAATGCAAGGGCGTGACGTAAAGTGACGTAACGCACCGATGGTGTTTCAAAAGTCTGTGCATGAGTCCGGCGCTCAGCCAGGACTGGAAGTCATGGGGTTCCTGAAGGTACAGGCCGGTATCGGCGAAGCTCACGAGAGATAGTTGTCCGCGCTCTCCCGGTATTTCTTGGAGTTGCATCCTCGCTGGAAATAGTGATCCGTTCCAGGAGGCCAGCTCTCGGACGATGTGACAAGATCGGTCAGGCGTCCACGAGCATGACCTGCTGTAGTCGACGACAGCGCCCGTGAAGCAGCCGTTGGCGCTTTCCATGCTCGCCCACTTTCTGGCATAAGACACCAGGGCGTCTTCGGCTTCGATCATGTCAACGTTTGTCATCTGTGTCCTTCGGCCTGCGGTAATAACGTTAAATGACGTTCCGGAAATTTAAATTTCAATCACGAATTATTTTAATTATTATAGGTAAGAGTTATAATGTATAATCTCAGAGGTAAGCGCGGAACTTTTTAGACGCGGACGGGACAGGGAAGTAGCACACACATGAGCGCTAACTATGAACACTGCGTTATTTGAATCCGGACGAACAAATATAGAATGCATTGTGGACTCTCAGGTATGCGCAGTGTAGGAGGCCTCAAGGAATGATAGTTATTTCTTAGTTCATGATAATGAAGGTGTGCTAACACAATCTTCGCCTAGTTTGTGTATGGTGGCAGTTTCAATAATCAGGCGCGTGATCTCATCATGGTGCTTGCTTATAATGGTAGACTCATGCAGTAGAAGGGAACAACCACAGGTGTCACAATGCGCAGACAACCAACCATCGCAACGTTTGCTCACTTTGCTCTTGTGGACATTGATCCTGCGTTCAGGCACCGCCCAGTTTGCCCATCGTAGCGTATGCCGCACGACAATGGTATCTCGTAAACACCTTCCTTGCATGGCACTTTACCAGTTCTGTGATTCACATCACAGCCGCGCTTTTTGCTTATAGCTGGGTTGCTGATTTTGCACGGCTTTCCCAGCTTGTTTGGGGCTGTGCACTTATGTTTGCGCGGCCAACCACCTTTTTGATGTTCTGAGATATCTTGAGCAAACTTCCTTCGGCCGTTCACACCGGCTGCGGCGTTCTGCTGGGAGCTTCAACGTGGTTTTCTGAGCCGGCCTTCTGCGACTAACACGAGAAGGTGATCAGGCTAGCATGCTTGCGTTAGGTGAGCGTCTTGGCGGTTGAAGTTGGCTCGCACTTGATGGCAACATGATTTTCTTAGCGCATTATCGAGGCAGTGCCTGGCGATGTTCTTCTTAACTAATTTCGAGTGGGCAGATGAAAAATGCAGCAATGGCTTGTTACCACTGGGCTCATACGACCAGCATGGGCCCGTTTCGTTGAAATGACAGCGGGAATCGAGGAACCTCAAAGGGTAATCCTCCCTCGGAAATTCACGAGTGAGCTTCAAAGGCTTTAAGCAAGCACTGGAAAGTGTTAGTATTTTAGACGCTTCGGATTCAAAGGAACCTTTGTCACACTTAATAAGAACAGGTGGCATTGGCCGAAATTTTCTCTTAAGAGCTTTTTTGTCGTAAGCTGTTTTCGTGAACACGGGCCCAGGTAGTCATTCACGTATGTAAAATATTTAAAAACCCTTGTGTCTGTAAGACGTATCAAGAGTACTCTATTGAGACTGCCTAAAAAACAAATCACTAAGAACTGGTGCGATGCAGGAACCGATGCAAATGCCTCGTTTCTGAATAAAAGGTCTACCATTCACTGGATGTATGTAGAATCCAAGTACACAGCTAAAGTTCTAAACAATCCAAGCATTGCTGATAGTTAGCGCTCGCGTGTGTGTTACTTTCCTGTCCCGTCCGCGTCTGAAAAGTTCCGCGCTTAACTCTGAAATGTTGCATCAACAAGTCCAGAAATCTACCATTTCTAATGTAGGTAATGAATCAACGTAGCTGATTGAGTGAAAATTTCTAAGACATTAGGAAGTTCGACGTCGGGTCTGGTACGAACGAGCCAAGAACAGCGTGGGGAAGCCGCCACATCATTTCCTCTGACGTCATTGGTTTGCACCTGCGTTGTTCTTGCTGCGTTTCCGACTTTAATCTGCTTCAGAAAGCGAGACACCGCCGAATCACTGACCTCAGGCTAGTCGTGGTCAAGGTGGTGGACCTTGGCAAAACAAAGCGCGGAAAGGGGCCACGCATAAAGAGAGGCACAACCATCTACTCTTCGGTGGCATTCCGATGGAGGTGAATGCTAGAGGCCCGTGTGCTGTGCGATGTCAATGTAGGGTAAGGGAGCCCAGCAACACTTTTCCAAGTAATCATCGAGTGACATCAGTGAAGCAGCTTACTGCCTCACGAACTGCCTGCCGCAAAAAAAAAAAAAAATCAAATCCGTTAGGTGTTAGCAGGGTTACAGCCGCAAGCCCGAGGGGAATTCTACAGTCAAGAGGCCACGCTAAAAGCGCGTTATGACGTTGAACAGTTACCTCTTCACTGCCGTGGTTGTCGATGGAGGCGAAAATGCCAGATGCCCGTGCGCTGTGCGCTGTAACCCGAGGTGGTGAAAATTTCCGAAGCTCTCCACTGCATCTTTTCTCTGCTTTCCGTCTCTTCCAGTCCCTTTACCCTAGCCCCACGGACGCTTAGCTGCGATCCCGTCATGGGCGACAGAAATTAGCGTCCTTTGCTTAACCGAAACATAATCAATCATAAATCAATGCTCTTAATTTTTTCTTTGAACGTATTCGCACTTTCACAGTGACCTCAAGCCTGTGGCCACCAGAGTCACCGCTAGGGTGCCTCACTCTCCTGCTCCCCCGTCCTGGAGCGGCGAGAGACGAGAATACCGAGGCACCCTATAGTCGCTGCGGGGATGTGGCGCCAGCCCACGTCTTCTCGTGACTAGGGTGCCTCGATATGCAAATTATTCATGGCCGCGGTGGCTGAATTTCGATGGAGGCGAAATGTTGAGGCCCGTGTGCTGTGCGATGTCAGTGCACGTTAAAGAACCCCAGGTGGTCGAAATTTCCGGAGACCTCCACTACGGCGTCTCTCATAATCAGAGCTGGATTTGGGACTTTAAACCTCACAAATCAATCAATCGATATACAATTATGACGTGTTTTGTTCAGAGCAGAGCGGGTGGTTCGTCACAAAATAGTGCCCATTTCATCCGAAACCCCGGCGTCGAGCTGCAGGGAAAGCCGAAAAAAACAAGAAAAGCGACGCACACGAAGGAGGCGCCCAAGGTCACGCCACAAGTCTCGCAAAAGGGGGAATATTGCAGAAAGCAGTGTTACCGCGGAGAGCAAGTGCGCGAGACAAACGGAGGGAGAGAGAGGAGGAGGAGAAAATGCATACCGACGCTTCCCGCGCGGTGAGAGGGAGAAAGAGGCTCCGTCAGAGCCAACACCTCCCTAGACAGTCAGAGCGGCGAAGGACAGAGAAAGGGTAAGAAGGTTCCTGAACCTTGCGCGTGCTTGTATCACGCGGGCCGCAACGAACCTTCGAAAACGGCTTTCCAAGGCAATATAAGAAATCGACAACGGGCCGAGAACAGCAGCAGTCGTAATAGTCGAAGTCGTATGTGACTCAGCGAGAAGGAGACGCTGCTCCGCGAACCATCCAACGAGCCCTGCCTGCAAGTTATTACTGTATTATTACTTATTACTTATTACTTATTACTTATTACTTATTACTGTATAACACTGCAATATTCCTTGACGTTACGACTCTATCAATAATGCCCAGTGTGACTCTTCTTTCTTATTATATGTTTTCTTTTTCCTAGAGCTGTCGATTCTATTTTTTTAAATTACCGATGCTGCTTTAATGAGTTACTTTGCAGTGCACTTCTCCCTCATTGTGACTCCGTGCATGACTGCTTCTCATGCACATTGTAAGAAGAATGTACTGCGGAAGTTCACTCTTTTTTTGTGATGCCCCCCTTACACAATGCTTATTTGGAGGCCTGTAAGGCATTGTTAAATAAATAAATAAATAAATAAATAAATAAATAAATAAATAATAAATAAGTGTCGAGTTGAGAAGACGCCTCGAGTGACCTTGGTGAATAGGACTCTTTTGTGTTTTATTCTTTGTTGCAGTGCATGAGTTTGTTAGTCTGTTGTTGGTTTCGTGTAATGTTGTAACTCCTCGGTGTTTGCATTGTGAAGAGCCGTGTTTGCGCATGTTTTGTGTAACTGCCTGTTCGATGAGATTATATTTGTTTTGTTTGATCACCCTTGGCTTTGACTCGGTCTTTGAACCACTGCTGGCGTTTTGCTGTTGTGTCGAAGGGGACCAAAACCTAATTGTCCAAGCTTTCGTGGGATTATTTCCGGAGGGTTAATACGTTAGTCCTTGGGATCTTCTCCGGCGATTGCGTCGTTTGCCTCACAGCTCGGGATTGGTGACAGTGCTCTCCAGATGTATATTAAAGCTAAACTGCCAATTCCATGCCGCATGTAGGGCAATAATCGGCTGACATATTCACAGGAGCAGCGACTCAGGCCCTGACAGAAGCCTCCACGATTGATGGGCATCGTCTTTTTGCTCTTTTAAAAAAGTGTTGCGGGACGCCCTTAAAGGGACACTAAAGCGAAAGACGGTATTTCTGGTATCATTAATCTTTTTATATAGCATTAATTTTTTTATATTAACAACGGCACTGTACCCTCGTGTGGAGAAGGCACTTGGCAAGCCAAAAAATACGCAAAAGGAAAATAAAAACGTCGATGTCTGCTCGGAGGCTCCTGCAGTAATGCGCATGATGTCTTAATCGTTGACAGCGTCTACAAAGGCATACTGAATTATTTATGCGTAAAAAAGTTATACGTTGAGTTCTACGCAAGAAAAAAAATATACTACGCATGGCGTGTTTCAAATAATAAGACTGAGCCAATCAGTTAATATGAAAAAAAGAAAAGGACGTTCGTGCCGTCAGGTCCTCAAAGTTTCAGCGCGGGATTTAGAGATGAAACTGCGACTGATTTTTCGCTTCTAATGTCGAACATGGAACTAAGAATATTAGCGGCAATAGCAACTGTTACCCCAGTAGAATTAACAACAATTTGCCTGTCTAAACTACTAGGATTTTTCACATTAGCGTTCCCTTAAAGGGGCACTGACACCAAAGCTTAGGTAGCCTGCGGGATCTATTTTTGTAGAAATGCAGATGTCAGCTACCAAATGACAGCGAATATAGCTTCCAAGTTAATTTCAATGACTAGAAGTACGCGTCCGCGATCGAGCGCGATTCGCCGCTCCTCGCAGTATCGACGGTACCAAAGGTGAACCCAAGGGGACCCCCGGCTTCTGCGACTTCACCACGGCAGCCGATCGTCGAGCAGTACAGCCACTATTGATGACGTCGTAGCCACCATTGCCCTCTTTCAGCGGTTGCCTTAGTAGACTCCCGTCAAAACCAGGCCTCAAGAAAATTGTTGCTGCCCGAAGACGGCGATAGAAACGACGACGACAACGCGCACGATGAGCAACCGGCGAAACAAGACGAACACGCGTTTCAGGTCACGCGGAAATTCGTCACAGTTCACTGTGCTCACGTGGTCGAATTTGTTTACCCCTTTGCAAGCACTACGTGGCGCTACTTGCTCCCCGACGGCTTGTCGTTTTCGGAACTCTCTCAAACCGAAACAGAGGCCAGTATTAAATAGGCTGTAGTCGTGCATTGCTGTATTGGTGCGGCGTGTTATGATTAACGGGCCACTAGCCCTATACTGCAGCAGAAAAAAAAAATAAATAGGATGAAATTTTTGTGTCAGCGTCCCTAGGGATCCCACGTGGTCAATATTTCCGTAGCCATCCACTACTATACGTTGCTCTATATCCACCATTTCATTGCCTTTCTCCCTACACCCATGGAGGCTGAGCCGTGGTCTATACAAGGGGTGCAGAAATTAGTCTTTTTCTCTACCGGAATCACACCAATCAGCAGTAATCACCAATAGATACCCGGCCAAGAATGATGATTTGTGGGGTTTAACGTCCCAAAACCAGTGCTGATTATGAGAGACGCCGTAGTGGAGGGCTCCGGAAATTTCGACCACGTGGGGTTCTTTAACGTGCACTGACATCGCACAGCACACGGGCCTTAACATTTCGCCTCCATCGAAATGCAGTCGCCGCAGTCGGGATTCGATCCCGCGACCCTCGGATCAGCAGCCGAGTAGCATAGCCACTAGACCACCGTGGCGGGGCATTTCCGGCCAAGAAGCACATGAGTTTTGCGTTGAAAGTCAAAACATGTATGGTACTTGGGGGTGACTGTAAACTTAAGTGCATCGTGCGCTTACATGGCTGCATAACTTAAACAGTCATACAGTTTGCCATTAAGGGTAACAAAGTGGATTCCTAGAGAAGGCAAGAGTAGTAGGGGGCGGCAGAAAGTTAGGTGGGCAGATGAGGTCAGGAAGTTTGCGGGGATAAATTGGGCCCAGTTAGCACAGGACAGGGACAATTGGAGATCTATGGGAGAGGCCTTTGCCCTGCAGTGGGCGTAGACAGGCTGATGATGGTGATGATGATGATGATGATGATAGAGACCCGTTCCTCTTCAGCAGACAGCCGCGAACGCTGGTACTTGAATTCACGTAGTCTGACAAACCCGCTTGGGAACGCCGCGCGCATATAACCGAGTCGAATCTTAATCCAGTCCCCACTGTTACGACTTGCTACCTGGCTGGTACGGCATTCGGCCGGACGGCCAGGAGAATAATAACGCTCACACAAGAACGGGAACATTACGCATCGTTTACTCAGTGACAGCCTTTTTTTCAAGACGTTATCAAGTAGCTATGGTACCTGTGATGACGTCAGCCTAATGTCTCGGCGAAGACGGTTTTCTATCCTCGCCATCACTTTCAATTTTCAGCACCCTCCTTTCGAGACATCGCATCTATGAATAAATTGAACGGGCTCCAATTTCCGCCCCGGCAACGGCCATGACTAAGGCTGACGAGCGCAGGCTCTTACGGCTTATACACTAATACTGCATTGTGCCGGCGATACTGAAGCATTTCAATCCGGCCTTCACTGGGGAATGTGGAAACCGCTTGCGGATCGTTTCCACATAGACTGGCATCTACATCGAAAACAGCTGTCCCCCCATTCACCTCTCCCCCCCTCCCACCTTTCCCTACCCGAGAGAGAGCTGGGAGGCTGCCCTGCTCGGCTGCTGGGCCTAGGAGGATTAAAAAGCCCTCGCGGCCAAGTCACGTGCCGCCACGGAGGCCACGGGGGTCCCGGACTAGGGATCCGTCCTACAGTTTGTACAGTGTGGGCCCTTAAACGGGAAATTCGGCCGTATTTCCCCCATATTCTGATATAGCTCTTTTCCGAAGGCACTGATGGTCCTGTAGCAGTCAAGGCGGTTAAATTTCCCCAGAAACTCACCAGTAATTTTAAATAACAGTATGAAAGATTTGCTCAAACCGTAACCGAAACGGGTATACATGCTTCGCGCAGCGTATCCGGTGACGTCACAACATTCCAGCCATGAGAAATATGGAGCTGGTGCCGGAAAAATGAAAGCGATGATGTCATCCGATGATGTCATCCGATGATGTATTGATTATGCCCAGCCTTTCTCAACTTGACAGAGACGATTTGAGCGCTGAAATATCACCGTTTTGTTCTTGACCGCCAGGCTGTTCTTGACCGGCAGTGTTGAAGATAATTACGTCAAAAACACAGGTTAACCCGCGTGGAATCCGCTAGAAAATAGGAAAATACAGTTCCAGAAAAACTAAAGGACTACCAACTTCCTGGCTTTGTTTATATTGTTACAGTAGCAAGCAGGACGTGTCTTGAAAATTTCATTGAGATCAGTATCGCAGGAGTTACCCTTTAAGGCCGCCCCCGTATCTCGTAAATTGCATGTTCATGTTTTTCACTACTGCCAACACCACCATTAGGCGGGAGGCCAGTCGGCTCAACCAGTGAGTCTTTAGCAACGCGCAACTGCGTGTACACAGGGTTATGTTTTCAGCACAGCCACAATGTGCCGCGATAGTATGCCCCAGTTTGATCTACTGACGTTGAAATAGGAAGCGACAAGAATTACGCCTTTTTGGTAAATTGCCTGCACTAGAACGATGTATACGCTTTGGAAAGACACCGCTGCGAGGGTCACGGGACCCGGCCTGCACGTATGACATGCTTGCTGGTCATGCTCAAAGCGCGTTGCATCAAGCTTTCTGACGTGGTAACTGGACATTAGCGTTAGGTTACTGACAAAGATTATATAGCGTGCGGCGAATTAAATAATGACTGAGTGAAAATGCGACTCACCGGTAAGATGCACCGATGGCCGCAGTGTGCCTTTGGTTACTCGCTGATCAAGCCTTGACGTGTCATTCGACAGATGGTAAAATATGATGATGATGATAATTTATTCAAGAATGATACAAACCCACTATGAGAGACCATTCACGAATCAGGTGCAAGCTCAACAAAAAGCTTCAGAGGGAAACTTCGAGCGCTTTCAGAGGCCAAGTCCTGCGTCCTTCGGACGCAGGGTCATTAGGAACATGCACTAGAGGATGCAACCAACGAAGATAAATTCATAACGTTAATTTGTCGCAAAATATTGAGATGTTGCTGATGCGCTAATACGCAGAGCTTTTTTTTAATTTCTAGTACAAGCCTAAGCAAAATGAGTGAATCAAAATGAGCCAGGTAGGCGGCATACAACTTTATTTAGCTCCTCACTCTTAGAAAAAGAAGTTGCCATATTCACTAAGTAAACACTAAACCGTTACTTGTCACAAAATCCACTAACCAGCTAGGAAGTGCAGGTAGTAAAAGTGATCTTAGCGTAGCACTACCTCGTTGGGGTCGTAACGAACACTAGCCCAAATGCCGACAGGGCGAGTAAAAAACCTACATAGTTGGGTAGTTGAAAGTACTACCTAGTTAGTTCAAGGTATTACTTCGTCGGCTAGTGGTCAGTACGACCAAGCTAGCTAAATGTACTACCTCTTTGGATAGTTAAAAATATTACCTTAGTAGCTAAAGGCACTACCTCGATGGATAGTTGAAATTGCTACCTCGATAGTTAAAGCACTACTTCATCGAGTAGTATAAAGTACAACATAGCTGGTTAAACGTAGCACCTCCTTAAGCAGTGAAAAATTTCCACTTCCGTAGTTGAAAGCACTACCTCGTTTGATAGTTGCCAAGCCAACTAAAGCCACTGCTTCCATGGGTTGTGCGAGTTAAAACCAGTTAAAAGCACCGCTATCTTCGGCAGCTCAAAGTACTCTCTAATTAGTGGACGACATCAATTATTCCGTGTGCATTTGATGAGGTGTGGAGTGTCAAAAAGGAAGTAGACTTTTGTGTTGTTGACTGCAAAAAATGGCTCATATAAAGAATGAACGAGCATTTTTGACCAGCTCATATTATTTGGGCCCTGGTCACAAGCCTTAACGAAGAGACTTTTTGTTTCAAGTTGTTGAATTAAATCAATCAAAACCCGTGGGATCGCAAGTGCTAGTGTAGCATTGTGGGACATGTAAAGGCTACTGGCTGCATCTAACTTCTCCATATGTCATACACTGCAACGTCAAGTGTATTTGCCACGCGAGAGGCCCTGCTACTTCCGTCATCTGATCATCTGGACATCAACATCTATTGACTGATCATACATTAAATTTTGCTTCAATGCTATTTCATCAAATAGCAGAGAGCATGCTTTGTCTTGCAGTGGCCAGTTCTTGGTTATGGATTTAAGGCGGTCATCCCAGGCGCCATGGGAATGTCTGCCAGCCAGCGCTTCAGTGTCCTCACATGTGACAAGTCGAGAACCTCCTTCAAGAAGCGATAAGCTTTTGGTGAATGAAAGTATAAATTTAGACCGAATTGTTTCACTTCCTCTGACCAATGTTTTTTTTCGATTTTGGAAAAGAACAGAGCCGAATTTGAGCTTTCACCAATTCAAAAAGGTCTCTTGGTACATGCGGCTCAATCCTGCTCAGTGCCTCCTTGCGAGCGACGTGTTCTGATTGGTGCTTTCTTGCCAGAGCCTTGCGATACCTGATGCTTCCAAGTTTATGTAATCGTGTTTTTGTTCGAGGGGTGTGCACAAAAGTGCGTTTCCTCTGGGCTGGCGTTGGGGCGCTTTTAGCTCCTACTCTTAATGGCCTTATTTCAGGAGTGGCGTGTGCTCCTGGCGGTTGATGGTACCTCACGAAGGCCAATGGAACCAGCAGGACCTAAAAATCAATAGATGTAAAGTTATTGCGGTGGTGACTGAGCGTGATTTTGCATTGTTAAAATATAAATCACACGTCTTATACCGTACAGGACTGCAATGAAAGATATGAAATCTGGCATGTACCTTAGCAACCAACCTTTATTCTCAGGAACATCAATCAGTGGCTTCTGTTTTGCTTTTCATCTGGTCTTATTGTGTTGCATCTTTTATGGCTACGTGGCTCTTATGAAGACACAGTTGGTGATTTGCTCTGTCTGTTTATAGAAACTTCATGAAGGATGGTCTCACCATACAAGCTCTATTATTTTATATCATATTAACGGTACTTCAACATCTTTTGCATCGTTGCTACATTCTCACGTAAGTGCATCATAATAAAACTATGAACTGTGTAGAGGTAGCCTATTTAAAGACCATTGCAGCAGCACGACCGAATAAAGCTAATAAAATGGCCTCTTCAAAAAGTCTGCAGAAGGAAGCACAAGGAAGAACAAGCTAGAAGAGAAGCTCAGTGGAAGATGGATGCTTGAATCGATGAACAAATCGCAAAATACGATTTAGAACAGGGAATGTCGCAGGAGCTAACGTTTCGATTATACTATGCTATGTTTGCCCATAAATTCAAAATACGAAAGCCACTTAATGTTTCATGTTTATTTCTTTTATTTAAACCCCGCACTAAAAAGACATACCTGGCGTTTCGTTTACTGCTGCCGGCGGTGCGCTGTCGCCGCTTCGACGGTGGCGACACCTCATAGCGTGAACGAGCAGCTCGCGAAATGTCCCCTTTCCTGCTATAGTTGCGGGAGCACGCATCAGCCAGCTGCGTGGCCTGAGCTATCATCCAAGTCGACCACTCGACTTAGCGCGCTGGATGCGCGTTCGGCTCTACCGGCCTCTCTTGGACTTCATACAGGATACACAGTTGTATCTTATTTTAATCATGCAGTAGGGCACGCTGGCGCCAATGAAAAGAATTCACGCATCTCCACGAAGTGAACCACGGCGAGTGGGCGAAACACTGGGGAATGTTCGGTGTTACCGTAAATCACCCGTGACATTGCCCACTGATGCATGTGAATGAGTGAAAACGCGTGTGTATATTTACACACGCGTTGTCACACGCGGTGAACGGTTGTGTAGCGCGAGCAGTCGGTTTTTTCAGTCAAGAAACTCGCTAGCAGACGCTGCTTGCATCAGCGTTGTCTCTCGTTCCTTGCGAGCTGGTAAAGCGTTCATCGAAGAAAGAGCGTTCCCATAGTCAACGCGCGCCGTTCGCTCTCTCTCACGACAGCAGACGACACTGTCTGCCAGAGGAGCACTGCTTCCGGGATCGGCCCTCACATACACACACACAGTCGGACTGCACTGCTTCCAGCATCGGCGCAAGCTCGGCCCTAAGGTGCTTCGCCCCTCAAAAAAAAAAAAAAAAGCCATCTTCTTTACTCAGTGATTCAGATTCAATAGAAACAACGGCCTTTCATCGGGAGTCTTCGAAGCAAGAAGTTCATTTATTTGAGAAAAAAAAGGCGGTGATAGCAACAAAATCGATCTAGCCAAATTTCCTTTAGTGTCCTTTCAACTAGACGACGAGCTTGACAAAGCTAAACGCAGGAAAGCTATCCGAAAAAGAACTGTATCATGTTAACGTACAAAAAGGCTGTATGAAGTCAGCACTAGATCGATCGGTGTTGAAACTCGGGAAACTTTCGTACGGACTTCGTTCTAGGCCCGCTTAGGCGGAGAAGCGATTGTATTTCCAGTGGCAACTGTTCCGCTTCCGCCCGCTTCAAGACCTATATGGTGTAAACGAGGCCCGGTGTAGAGCACGAGGAACGAAATAATTTTGATAACGCACGTGGACCTTAACGACGTAAACAAGGAGGTAATGTAAGCAAGTGACCATAGCTTAGTGAGGGAAAATCTATGTCAACCTCAATGCATGCACCGTAAAAACGGAAGAATGCAGGACTGTCCTGGAGAACGAACGCGATGCTTTACGAAATAAAGAAAGGAAATTTAAATGGATGACACCGTAACTAGGTGTTGACGGTGCAGTATTCGAAGTTGAAGGTAAGCCAGCAAGTCATAAAATAGGCGGGCTCTCCGAGACTGTGAAAACTCGCCTCCAAAAGATAAAGGAAAATACGCTGACGTTTCGAAGCGTGGTCAACAAAGAGAGACTCATTGTTATGCGGAATTATGACTTCAAAGACATAGAGGCAGCAGTAAAAAGAAAAAAAAATGGCATGATTAAAGCAGCGAAAACTGAGCTACGCATTGGAAAGACCATGTGTAAACATATCCAGTACGTTAGAAAGGCCATAAGAGTCATTCCACGCCGGAAAGGCGTCAGGAAAGATGACGGCGTAAGGGAATTTCTTTTCGTCAAAGATTGGGGGAGGGGGGATGGAGGGAGGGGGACCGGGGATGGAAGGAGCGTGTTATGCTTAGAAGGCTTGCGAGCTGGAAGAATGCCGATGATACTTGTATTATTATACAAGGAAAGAGAAGGAAAAAAAAAAAACTCGGGGAAGTATGGGCGTTCAGTGTTCCTTCTTTACTGAAGCAAATAGTCCCGACGCTGACGAATCATAACAAGAGGCACACTTAAACCAACCCAGTGAGCAAGTCGGCATGCGAAAGCGTTACCTAGAGTTCATCGGAGCCATGTGATCGAGAAGGTATCTGAGCGATGCTCCAGAGTACAACTCACCCGTTTCCGCGGCTTCAGTATCGTTGCTTAAATAGAGGTTACGCAACGATGAATTAAGTGGAAGCTGGTTCCTCTGCTCTAGCAGTGATTGATATCACGCGATAATAATGGCTTAGGTGTTGTGTAAAACTTTCGGGAATAATAAACATGGAAAAAGGTTACCGAAGGATTTTGGTAATTTCCTTTCCCTTTGGAAACACCGGTCAGCAGCAGTTAAATTTGCCGGTAATGGCTTTGGTGCCATGGCTTTTGATTTAAGGGAAGGCTTTTAAAAGGATCGTGAATGTCTTATTCTCATTAATAACCTCAAAAACCAGCCTCTGCTACTCTGATTCAATAGGATTTTTTTCTGGATGCTTTACATGCGTGTTGCCAATAAATTCAGAGAGTCAGTGGAAAATACTGCCCACGTCCTAGCTTAAGGAACGGCTGGCGGCTTTTCAGCGAGAACGACGGCCTCTTCGACGTCATCGAGCAGCAGGTACCGCCTGACCAGCGCCCAGCAGTCTTCGTCCAGGTCGTCCAGCTGCATCTGTCCGTCGTCACGTGGACGGCATACGACTCGTTCCTTGACGACACCCGTGATCCTCATGTAATCGTCCAAGTTGGCCGTTCTGTTTAGGCGGCGACGCACCAGATCTCCGATATCAGCCGCACTGACGTCAGCAAGCTCCGCGAGGTCTTCCAGCAGCACAGCGTGGTGTTTGTACACGCGCTCCAGAGCTCCGGTGCTGTACCTGTACAAGGAGTGTAAGAAAGTTGGCTGAAGTTCGCTTGCCGACTCGCTGAGTAACTTGTCTGGCACATGGTCGAGGGGATTCGGGTAGATGGAGTAATTTCATAATGCTTCTTATGCGACGCATTTCTTGGCGCACCTGAGCAACTTTGATAGTATCTATCTATCTATCTATCTATCTATCTATCTATCTATCTATCTATCTATCTATCTATCTATCTATCTATCTATCTATCTATCTATCTATCTATCTATCTATCTATCTATCTATCTGCCTAACGTCTCGGTGCTCTCCTGGGTCGTCGCGACAGTGGTACGTGACCGTAGGTGACCGCGGTCGCTGTCGACTCGATCATATGCAACGTTCGCGGATTTCTGAAGGTACATCGCGGCCTGAGTTCGCAGTTAAAATAAAAGCAGTGAAAGCCTCATCCGTTACTGACGAACCACGTTTGAACCGTGGCTGCTGGCCACGCGATCATGGTCACCTTCAGTGCAGATCAGGCACGTAGCCAGGATTTTTTTTCGGGGGGGGCCCAAGGCCTAAATGTTCGCAAAAAAGTTCCATGGCAAAATGAAAAAAAAAAGTTGCCCGGGAATACAGAAGGCGCTTAATTATTAGAAGAGAATGAAAACAGTGGAATGCAGCATAAAAGGCGAGTTAATCAGAGATGGAAAGCATGTTTTTTGACACTGCAATAAAGCTAGTGCGCGTGCACCAGAAAAAATACTTTCTCACCAAGTAATCTCGACCGAGAAGGGTCAGAGTCAGTGACGTAAAGAAGAGTGACAAAAAAAAAAAGGGGGGGGGATGCGAAGGAATCTGGCGCCCACTTACGGATGTGTAGTAAATAAAAAAAAACAATTGTCGGACGCTTTCTCTACCCAACTTCTCACACTCTCTGAACAACAGGCCTGCGAGAAGAACGTGAGCCACTTTATTTATGACAGCAATTCTTAAACCAAAAACAGAAATACTTGGGAAAACAATTTTATTGAACCACAAAATACCAAAATACGGATGCTTTCATGACAAAAAAATATGCAGAACACTGACATTCGCTTTGGCAAGCACTTGTAAAGAATGGCATAGGGAATGGTTTTACGATATAATAAAAGTCAATGCAAAAGAAGAAAAAAAAAACGCACATGCAGCTTTGCCGAAAAGAGGTTCACGCTGCAATTTTCATGCGTCTCGGTTTCTCCATAAACACAGCGATAACTTCATCGACATTCACTTGCATCCGGTGAATGGACATAAGAGCCAGGCCATTAAGCCGCTCTTCAGCTGTCCGGTTCCTCAAATATGTTTTTATTCTTTTGAGTGTCGAGAAGCTGCGTTCTGCAGCAGCTGTAGTCACTGGGAGCGTTGCCAATATCTTGAGGAGTGTGTGAACATTCGGGAAGAGGGCTTTGTCGCATTCAGCTAAAGCGTCCGTCGCAAAGCGGGGAAGTTCCTCCTCTTTCTTGGCTTGCCATTTGGTTTTCCAGATTTCCCATTCACCTTTTAGTGTAAGGATATGCGCTGTTGTCATATCTCTGAGGTAAAAATCGAAGGCCGGCTGCACAGATTCAAATTTGCCCTTGGAGGCGTGCTTTGGCAACACAAATTGCAAACTTTGCAGTGTTTCCCGATGGTTTGCAAAGCGCCGTTTGAGGGAAGCTTTCAGGTCATCTATGTAGGGTATGAACGTGGCTCGCCTGTAGTACTCTTCCGCAGAACTACAAGCGTAGTTTGCCCGGTATCTCTGTGTTCCTACCACCCGTGGAATCTCGCAATGCACTCCGAACTCCGCCGCTCTACCTTGACATAGAGAAAATATTCTGTGGAATTCTGCCTCCGCGTTAGTTCTCATCTCTTCTAGTTTAGTCAGCACCAGGTCAACCTGATCCAAGACGACGCTCATGTCAATAGACGGGCTTTGCAGATACACAGACAAGTGGTGTGTGAGGCCTAGGAATGTCTCGCTAACAGAGAGGCATATAAGAAAGTTTGGCGAACAGATTCGCTGGTGGAGGCAATGAGCGGTGGACGCTGCTGCTTTGTCAGGGAAGGTGTCCACGAACTCTTCAAGTGAACGAACTATCTCAGGAAGTGCCTCCCCAAACAGTGCGACTGAATCATGACGTTCCACTCACCTTGTCTCACAATATCGGTGCAGCCGGCGGAAAGACTTTGTAGACGCCTCTAGATGTTTTTTCAGGACCGCTGTCCTCTTTGGTGACATACGAAAGAAAGTGCATACCTCACTAATTGTACCAAAGGCCCGTCGAATGTCTTGGACAGCTGAGGCATCGCTTAAACAAAGGTTCAGAGAGTGCGACGAGCAATGCGTGTACAAAGCCGTTGGTAAGTCCTTCAGGATGAGCGCCTGCACGCCGTTGAATGCCCCACTCATCGCTGCTGCTCCATCGTATCCTTGGCCTCTCATCATGTTCAAGTGCAGGCCAAGATTCAGCAGCTCCCTTTTCAGTGTGTGTGCCAGGCTAGAAGCACTGACGTCGTCAACAGGTACGAAGCAGAGAAAATCTTCCCGAATGCTCGAACTAGTGGGATCGACGTAGCGTACGCACAACGAGAACTGCTCCGTTTGGGATACATCCGTTGTTTCATCTGCTAGCACCGAAAAAAATCCGGCCTCGTTTGCCTGTCTTACAATTTTATCTTGCGTGAGCTTGCCGATTATCGAAATAATTTCATTTTGAATGGACGGGCTTGAGTAAAGAGCATTGTTGCCTGCTGTACGAATGTGATTCGCCAAAATTGTGTCTCCGCCATTCGCTCGATAACGTAGGAGCGCCCTGAAGTTGCCGTCGTTCTGCAAGGGTTCTTCAAGAGAAAGACGCCCCGAATCCTTGTCACCTCTCAGCGCGAGGTCTTGACGGCCGCACAGTACAACTGTCTCGACAATCGCGCGCAACTTTGCCTTGTTGTCCTCGAGTTCTCCCTTTGCTTGCTGATTAAGCTGTATGTGGACACTGCTTGACTTTCCTCTGGCGACTCTGAGAAAGGATTCGGCGTCAACCGTTGCCGCCTTGTGATATTCAGTCCGTGCATGATTCTCGAATATCTCAATGGCATCCTTCCATTTCGTAAACGGGACTGTTACGAGGTTCCTACATGACTGGTGAGAGCCTTTGCCTGCTCCGCTCTTACGACAAAAAAGTACGCAGGTTTTGCAGAACGCTCCCTTCCGCACGTGAGAAAATGCAAGCCATCCGTATCGCTGCAGCCAGTGAGATTGAAACGTGCGCCTTTTCCCGTTTTTGGCTACCGAAATTTCAAACTTGTAGCTCGGAGGTGGCATCCACACGTTAGAGTATACCTGTCCTCTTATGTCGTCGGGTATGTCAGTGCGATTGACAAACATGCCGATATCATTACGACAAAAAGGGCTATCAGCTTCCTCATCGTCCTCGCAGTCATGCGTTCTCTCGGCATTCAAGTCTGCACGTGTTGTGGTGTTTTCGGAGGTAGAGCCACCGTCTGGTAATGCAAGGCTTCGTTCCTAAATGCACGATAGAAATAAAAAAATAATCATACGTAAGTTTTCTTATCATAGTTGTTTTTACTTTATGCTACAATTAATTACTGTCGCAGGACTTACGACAAGTTCCACTCTTACAAGCAGCCTAAATAAAAATGACTCCGAGTATCCGTACATTCAATACATTTCATTTCACGCCACATGTGCCTGTCTTACCGCTCGTTGATCTAGACTAGATACAATCGAATCTCGTTAATTCAAACACGCTTATATAGAATTGACGTTGTGGTCCTGTGAAAGTCACCTGTATTCTAATGGGCAAAAACGAGCTATTATCATTATCATGGCTGTGAACCCTTTTCCTTCCCTAGCGATTCGCTACTGGAACTGAAACAACTTACTCCAATCTAATCCGCACATTTTCTCCAATTTACACGAGCCCAAAACTTGCCTGCGTTTTGGAACCGAATATTCAACCGCAACCACGTTCGCGCGTTTGTTAACAGGTTCTCATGATCTCATCGGAGGGTTCAAAGGGAGTGTCATCGTGATTAGGAAAGGGCGACGGAGCAGATTATTTTTTTGCGAGTACGCGTACGTTCGTTTTGCGTTCCAACCAAGTGTATGGTGATTTGCCGCCTTCATTGCGAAAACTGACGTGTAAGAAAAGATATTTGGCATGCTGAATACAGCTGCGTCGCGTGTTTTTCCGCACCCGAGGCCGTGGTGACTGTGAGTAGCGCAAAAGCAGATATCCGTGCCTCGAACACAAACGTACATGCGGACATTTGTCATCTTTGTAGACCGAACTGTCAAGGTAAAAGATCTTGAATTAACACGCGAACTGTGTTATATATACAATAAATTTAACTGCCAGAAGAAAATTTGCTCAGTCAACGACGACAAACTGTACATTTCTCTTTCCATCTTTGTCTTATTTTTTAATCGTTAACATAGCAGCACGGTACAGTATTATTTTTAAAAGCTGCTACAAATACCTTTAACTTCAAGTGCATTTTTATATTGAAACAGCAAAAATTTGGTTTGCGTTGGACTCGAGTAAATTCGGCCGTCTGCGCTGGAAAAGAATGAGTATTTTACGGTTGGCGTAACCAGTCCATCCAGTTTTCAGTCATTAAGCCATCATTGCTAATGGCCCTAATTGGGCCATTAGCAAGTGCGAGTGATAAGAAAACGAAAAAGCGTCATGTGGTCATGCCCATAGCAAGTATACAAGATTTGTAAAGCGATGGCTGCAGTCGCGCTATATGAGGCAAATTGAACCCCTCGACCACATAGCACCAGATTCATAGTGTTTGAAGAGTCATCTCAGAAAAAGATATTTATGGCGAAACCAGTATCATATATAGTGTTGCTCAGAAGCTCACAGGCGGAGAATCATTACTCCCATCTTCAAAGCGGACGTTACAAGCAAAGGTAATAAGAAATACAGGACCCACCTTTGGAACTTTAGCGAAGAAGCTGGTTAATTTCATCGTTGATCCTGGTCGCTTCCTGGCTGGCACCTTCTTTCTCCATGGCTGCGTGTTGTTATGCCAGAGGACCCGGACAAAAATTTGCTTGCTCTGACGGAGCGCTGAAGTGCGGGGCTGAATCACGCCTTGCCGTTCGGGCAGCCGCATATTACTGGAGAGCTGCATACGCGCTCATTCAGCAGGTGGGCGTCCGAACTGTACAGATTGTTTAACCTGTTTACTTGTTCCGCCACGCGGGCGCCTGCCCGGCGACACAGGCAGCGGACAAAGGGTGGTGGGGTTCGCAGAGGCGCCAGGGGGGGGTCGTACGGGTTAATGGGTCATCGAAGCGGACGCTTCCCATACTTCCCACGCTTTCCAAGTTTTCGGTTATCTTCCATCTTCAGGTCGGGGAAAAACTCTCCGGCTGCGGCAAACCAAACCCGTACGCGTGCGTGTTCCCATACCGCGCAGCTGTCAGTCAAAGCACCTGATTACTCCCTAAGTTGCCGCCACTACGCGCGACAAAGACACCGCTCCTCTCGTTAAGAAAAATAAGAAAAGAGATGTCCGCAGGGAATCCACAGGTGGAGTCAACACTACCTTTTTCTGTTGTCAGCAGTGCTCAGGGGCCGCACCTCAAAGCCCCGTGCACCCTGGCAACTTCCAAGAGGACGGAGGACACCCCCAAGACGGGGCAACCTCTTTCGGAGAAAAGGGGATTGCCCAGGCGTGGAGCCAAGGAACAGGAAAAAGCCGGGAGGACAAAGCAGAGCAGAGAGCGACGGGCCACGACAAACGACGGCCATGAGACATCGTCCGTCCGCCTCCTGAAGAAAAGTTCCGCATATTTTTTTCAGTGCAACAATACAGTTTCTTTAAAATTTAATAATTCGTAATCGTGCCTTAATTCACCATTCGACTACGATCTGACACTGTATGATGTCCTGTCATTCTCTGCATTGTTCCTTGGAGCAATCCAACTACCGAGCGCCCAGACCGTAGAACTGATGCGACGAACAAAAGTCCCACGAAGTGCGGACAGATAACGTCGTTTTGTCTGGTTTGGAAGCCGTATGGCAACATTTTGTTCGTTCTGGTAATTTTGTTTCGAACAAGCTCGTCTTCTTGAAAATGTCCTGCGTTGCACAGCTTTCTCTCTCTCTCCGCACTCACAGAGCAGTAACTGCTTCCGATAATTGGTTTCAGTTGGTATGACCGTTGTGTCAGGAAGATTGATACGGTCGTCGCTGTCTTGGGAATGTTCGGCTATCGGGTTGCGATCTCGGAGGTCATTCTTGTGCTGTCACAGTCTTTCTTTGAGGTTTTTCGTTTCGCCGGTGTAGCTCGTATCGCAGTCAGCGCAAAGAAGTGGGCTCTCTCCCTCGGCGGACCAGTCTTTGGCAATATGTAGAGAACATGTGTTCGAAAGCTTCTCAGTCGCTCGGATGCCTTCTTTTCTGAGAATACGGGCGATGGTACCGCTAACGACTCGGACATATGGGAGAGTGTCGTGTTTCTGTTGTGATGTTGATTCAGGAGCTGGACGCTGAATTTCTCAGCAAGCGTTTCGTGGTTTTGAAATTGAAGTGCTTTCGGAATAAAGGTTCTTGGGTAGCTGCTCTTGGCGAGTTCCTTGACTATCGTTTGTTGTTCATTTGTTTAAGTCCGTACGCCGCTACTCGCACTTGTGCCTCTATACCCCTGCGTCAATGGCTGACTGGACGGATTTCGGGGGGGGGGGGGCCCGGGCCCCCCTGGGCCCCCCCTTGCCTACGTGCCTGGTGCAGATCCAAAGGCATTAATTTGGGCTACGCGCGTCGGTTCAAGTGTACAATTGCTTGCCGCAGTCGATGCGGAAGAAACGTACGTAGCTCGCTGTGTTGCAATTATGGATGGCGAGTCGTTCTGAAGGCATCCAGCAGACACGAATGTCCTGTTCGCCGCAGCTGCTGTAGAACACATTGTAGTCGCTATCGGCAGCCATCCACGCTACGACATTCTCCGCGCAGTTCACATGCGCCGAGTGAAATCGAAACTAGTTTGCCGCAGCCGCCACGGGTGAACCCTGCGTGGCTGACAACGACATCATGTATGGATACAACGATTCTCTGAAAGCATATGACCATCTCTGCGTAACAGGTGGCGGTAAACGCAATGTTCATGAATCGTGCTAGCTTTTCTTTAGTTTACGCACGGTTGGCGCTGGCGATCCGGACTGCGCCGCCTCTTCTCGGTTGGATGCTCAAGCAGGGGGGGGGGGGGGGGCACGATACCACGGAATACGGAATACTATTCCGTGTTGCTCATTGCTGATTGGTCAATTATGTCTGTAAAGCCAGGACTGACCGGTCAGGAATTCGGGATTGGTCAAGCATTGGTCACTCCTGTCTATGAAGATAGCACTGACCGGCCAGGGCGCGCCAGTATGCAGTATAGCATTTTGTACGTGGTACGGTGCAGGCCGGGCCCCCTGTTTTCGTTATCTCGCGTTGGACATTTGCGGTGAGTTCGGCTCGGCACGCGTCGACAATCGTCCGAATGAACCAATATGCGGCCGAATACGGCCGAACCACCGAGCGTTCGACGCAACTGAGTATTGCGTACTTTTGCCGGGACCAGAGAACAAGTCCGAAGTATCCGATTTTCCGAAAGAACAAGGGTCGAATTAACGAGCTTTTACTGTGCAATATCATCAAAATCTCTTCAGGGTCCATTTAGTCCCAACTGCACCACTACGGTGTGGGCCAATCATGCATGCTAATACAAGGAAAGGAAGGTAGAGGAGGAGTGGAAGGCCAGCTTGGTTCGAGCATCGCTGTGCAGCTAACACAGCTTCACTGTTCGATCAAACTGACAGAGTAGAAGTGGTGGTAATATTTTTCTTCTCTTTCGTCGTGCGTTATACAGGGGGTGCGCACAACACACCGCACATGGTGTCTCAGTCCTGCGTGACGTCAACGTAGGAAGCGATTATGTAACTAGTGATATCAGATGCACAGCAAGGCGGCGCGACATTTTTCTGCCTCTAAGGTTGCTGCATTCCAGACATTCCTTATGGAGGCACCTCCGATACAAATAGCCGTAGCTTCCAGAAAATGTAGCGGATACGAGGTGGCCTGCGCATGCTCGAGACTCCAGGAATGAATGTTGAGGCTCACAGTTGCCCACTGTTTTTAAGTGACCTCCCATTAATAATGCTGCGTGTTTGTGACGACGAAGTACGCAGAATCCAAACCGATAGGTATCGAGCCGTAGTGAAGCGCTCAGGAAATTTGTACCACTCGCCTTTCTTTACCATGCACTGAAAACGAACAGTACACGGGCTTCTAGTATTTCTGGTGTGGAAACCGCGAGAACGACCTTTTTTGCCCTCTGACATAGAGAACTACATCGAGTCATTTGTGTCGTGCATACGCTTTTTCCACGAGACCGCTTGCTGTCGCGCAGAGGGTGGAATGTGTTTTACGATGTTGAAGCAACCGATCCCTACGAAGCCTCTCTTTCCTATAGGCAGGTTGCACCCGCCAGGAGCCTCCACCATCGCATAGCTCACCAGCGCCACTGTGGCCAGTTTTTCGTTAGCGTCGGGGAAGCTTCCGCGGGCTGCCCTCGATACTCCGAGGCGAGCGAAGGTGGTGCGCGCGTTGAGCGCCGTGTCATGGGCCATAATAGCAGTTTGTTAAAACGGAATTCAACACGTATTTAAAACACGTACGATGCTCGTCCTCGTTCGTATAGAGGGTGTAAAAAAAATGTGAAGAGCTAGCGAAGGACGAGAACGTAATGTAGAGAGACGCAACATGAGTGCTCGCGTTACTGCCCTTCGTCTTTTCATAGATAGCTGAACATTTGTAACCTTTTCTTAGGTATAAGTACTAGGAACGATAAGCTGCTGGATCAGGCAGGCTGTACGCATAATGTAAAAGATGAATTAAAGCAGCTGGCGCTTAAACCACGCGCCTTCGCTTTCCTCAAACTGAGGATGAAAACTCTCTCGAAAAACACGCACTTGGCTGCCAGGTGGAAATTTAGTGAACCATTTGCTAAAAAAATCAGTGCAATAGGACTTGTGTTGTTGGTTAGTTAAGGATTTAATTGCGAGGTCAACGAAGAGAAACCGCGCGTTAAGTTGATAGCTCGCCTCTGAGGATCCTCAGTTCGACTGTTTGACCTGGCGTGTTCATTGTCGCCTGTTCAAGCAGTTATTCCTGGCGATTGAAGAAGCAGTTGGCGTCAAATGTATCCACAAAGCCTCCATCACGGGTACATATGCAAACGCGAACGACCCATCGCGGTCGCTGTGTTTTAACAGCGAAGCTGTTTGAGGTAAGGAATCCGCAGAAGACTCCGTCGAGTCACGCATTGCCATAGCAACCATGCCCAGGTAATTGTATATTTAAATAAGCTAAGCATATTTGGGGCTAATTAAGGCGAGCCTAATTAATAGGCCAGCATGTGTAATTCTTGCAAACACAAAGTTCTCTTAATCTGGCACAGTTGACAACTCGCGGCTATGTAGAACTTACTAGCGCATTGGGAAGCTCTGAAAGTTCTTCCACGGCGAGTTGCTGTAAATATAGAATGTTCGATTCCACAACGCTACAGCTTTGACTTCTGCAAAAAATCACTCCTATACACTAAGCCTACAAAATCTTATTTAAAAAAAATTATTTAGTGCGGTGCAAGGCGACAAGGCAGCCGCTTAACTGACGCAGTCAACAGGGTAAGCAGGCGCGACCGCTCTCCGCTCCCCCGACGGTGACGAGCCCGCCGCCGCAACGGCGCTAGTGTCGTCGGCGGAGTTAGATGTGCAACGTGCCTATAAATATCAAATCCCCCTACACAGTAGGAGATAAGAAAAAAACAAATCAATCTGGTTTTCATTGTTTTCTGCCGAATGAAAGAACTGTTAGATATCGGGAAAATATGGGCGAAAAAACAATTAGGCACAGGTGGAATTAGAAACGGCATCATATATCTACGTGCAACCCTTCTTGCGGAATGTCTTTGCCGGTAAATTTCGCTTAAACGAAGCGTACCTGTCCAGGTGAGCAGTCTTCGAGAACGCAGCAGCAGCCACCAGGAGGCCCGAGTTCCTGCGCGCTTTCTCGGAGATGATGAACACCTTCTCCGTTGTGTCCAGCGCCCCTTGGTCCAGCTGGCCATCGAAGGTAACACTGAGAAGGGTGTGATTGTCCAGAATGCCGACGGCCAGGCGGTTTATAAAGCCGCGCAGCCTCGTCATGCATATGTCTCCGAAGTGGAGCTTTCTGATCTTCATGCTGCCGTTCACCGTGTCCGCCAAGCTTTCCACATCCATGTCGCCCAAGTTCTCTACGTAGACGGCCAGCTCCTTTATGCTGTTGTTCTTCGACAAAGACTCGATGATGACCCTCCACCACGTGTTTGAAGGCTCGAACTCATCAGAAAAGGTCGTGCAAACTGCGAGCTTCCGCAGCGCTGATGTTGACTGCACGTACTCTGCCAGAGCCAATGATACGGCTAGGTCGCCTCGCGAAACGTCCAGTGCCAGCGAGGTCACGTGAGTACAATTCGACAGCTCTCGCAAAGCTGCGACTTTCACATCGCGCGTGAGTCCGAAGAGTAATAGTCCCGAAAACATCTTGCATTTTAAAAGGTCGATACTATCCTCTGTGATGGAGACTCTGCAGGACACCTTGTCGTGGACATAACTGTCTCTTAGGGCACGGCACACTGTTGCCACAAGCTCGCTGTCTTGCGAAATGCAAACCTTCTTCAAGCTATGTTTCAACGGAAGCATGGCGCTCAAGCGAATCCACTGCTGCGGTTGCCATATGTCACATGGAAGGGTTAGTTCCTCTAGAGTCTCGTTTTGTCTGAGCGCCTCGATCCAGCTTTCATAAGGTGTGGTATCACGCGGTGAATATGGTACCAAGGCGGAAGGCATGGAAAAGCTCCTAATTACCGTGTTCTCGCTGAATATTCTAGCAACGAGTTCTACGCTCTCTGCATTTCCCGTAAAATCAGAGATGCTTACTTTGGATATTGATCTGTTGTGCAGAATACCTTCGAGGATAGCCTTCTCAGTCTGCTGGATGTCACCCGCGGACCTGAATGACACGAGCGAAGGAGTCAACGCCAAGTACCGGAGGAGGTCTCCTCGGCAAGTGTAGGGAACCACTGCTCTTCCAAGAGTTAGTTCTTTCAAGGCGCTGCACTCTGTGAGAGCAGCAAGCAGCTTTTTGCTCGCCTCTTCTACCATGCTTACTCCTTGGAGGACGAGCACAACGAGCGACGACGACGTCCGTACGAGATCGGCGAGTGCGTTTGGGAAGTCGGTTGGAAAGTTACCGCCACACAAGTTCACTATTTCACTCCCGAACAAGCACTCCAGTTTCTCCAGACTCGTCAGGGTAGGTATGGTCACGCGTATGAACTCTGGAATTCGCAAATCCGAACACTTCATCCTCAATCTCTTCAATCGAGAGTGTGGAAGTGCGTCGCAAAGGAGAGGCGATAACTTCTGCAAATATGGCGGTGAGACGTCGAGAAATGCAACGCACTGGTGGTGTCTCAACAGGCGGTGCATGACAACGGCGCCCTGCCGAAAGTGTAGGTCGTGCGGTTCCGGCAGGCCCATGACGGTTTCTGTGGTGCTGACTAGAGCGAGTTTTCCGGGCGCTCCCAGCATTTCCTGGAGTTGCATCCTCGCCGGGAAGAGCAATTCGTTCCAGGTAGGGAGCTCTCTGACAATGTGACAAGGTCGGTCGGGCATTCCCGAACATGGCCTGCTGTAGTCGACGACGACGCCCGTGAAGCATCCGGTGACGCTCTCCAGGTCGAACCATTGGTCGCCGTGAGACACCGGTAGCTTGCCTTTTCCTTCGGGCATTGCAGCGTTGTCGCCCATTCTCTTGGGCCTGCGAAAATTAATTGTTTAGTTCAATAATATGCCAATATCTTTAATTTCTATTTTGAATCGCAATCACTCTGCAATTACCTCAAATTCCAAATGTTGTGGTCAAGTTCGAATAAAAGACTGTCATGTAGCTACTGAATTACCCAATGTCGTTGGCGTTAATACAGGGAAATCCCCCAGGAGCAGGCATGGTCTCCGTGATCCTGTTCGCCGACTGGTCTGCCGACGTGCGCGGGATCGCGGATGCCATAGAGCAGGACATGACTGCAACGCGCGCGCCTCTCCATTTCGGCTGTGTGCAGGGTAAGCAGAGGACAGCCTAGTATCACTGGCACATGCTACCTTGTTCGCCTGTGCTAGCCTGTCTGTTCACGTATTGGCGAGAATGCTTAATGTTGGAGAATGCTTAAGGGACCATGAAGTGAAAAAATGAAGTGGTTTAGGGTGGTATATTATTATAGAGGAACTCCCGTGTGATTAAGTTCGCCATTTTATGTTCAATATTAGAAGACAAAATCAACATTCATATTTCATCTTTATATCAAGCAGCAGGGTGTGATGAGGTACCACCATTTGTACTTAAACAGTTCCTATACATTCTTTGTGCTCCTTTGGCTAAAATATTTAATCACGCATTTCACCCGTCAACTTACCCATACGAAGTAAAAATAGCAAAGGTGGTTTCAATTAACAAAAATGGAGACCGTAACAATCTGGAAAACTACCGCTCCATATCTGTACTAGGTGCCATAAATATAGTTTTCGAAAAACTTATCGCGAAGCAGTTACTAAGTTTTCTTGACCGAGAATCTGTGCTAACAAAGTGCCAACATAGTTATCGGAGCGCTGGATTACCTTCCAATGACCTCCCATTAATACTGCATCACTTCGCTCCTCTCATTTACTCTCATTTGCGCACCCGAATCTTTAAGCGCGGCTAACGAAGAAGTGAGACTAATTTGCGATGGGTTTCAAGCCGATAAACCTGTTTTAAACGTTAGGAAGACAAAATGCATGGTGATTCATTGATCATACAAAGTAACTGCTGTGGATTTTCATGCGTGCTTTACGCTTTGGGCGAAATCATAGAAAGAGTGAGCAACCTAAGATACCTTGGCGTTGTACTAGGTCATCATTTAAACTGGAAAATATATATTCACGCTCTGTGCGAAAAACTCACGGCAGCCTGCTTTACGCTTTTCAAATGTCGCCAGTACTTCAATGTGCCAACATTGAGAACAATTTATTTTGCCATATTTCACACCCAGCTGTCACACTGCTCAATTGAAGCTTTGGCCCATACATACCATTCATACATAAAGCCTCTAATAATCCTGCAAAAACGTGCTATTCGTTTCATATCAAACGCAAACTACACGGCCTCAACTAAACCACTGTTTCATCAGTACCTGATCATGCCTCTACAACAACTTATCAGTTATAAAAGAACAATATTGGCGCATTAGTCTCTAACAAGCAATCTCCCTCTTCACTGCTCCCTCTTTATTCCTTCACAATTCCAAACAAGAGGCTGTCATTGCGCTAATTTTCTAAAACAACTAGTTAAAAATCTCTAAGGGAAATGGCGACTTTCAAGCAGTGGCATTTCACTGTTTAATAACATACCAGTTTAAGTAAAACAACACGAAGCTTTCATTTTGATGCTGGAACGTCACTACAAGGAGCTGCGTTAGACTATATGCTTAGTATTGTAACGTGACACGATATTAAACTAACTTTTGTTTTCTGTGCTGACCAGAAATGCTATGCTATAAGCATACGTATGAATGTATTAGATGTTTTATTTATGTTTAGTATGCAAACACAAATTTGTTCAACTTTTGTCTATGAGTTTGCTGTTTTCAATATGAAGTTGATGCTTATTGCTTTCTTTCTTATGCAGAAAGAGGAGTGACAGCTAAAGGCATATTGCCCGACACAGCTGCACTATCTTACTCCTACGCGCATTCGGCATGCATAGGCAAGGTTTCGTGCAAGTACAAAAATACAGCAACCAAGCAAATGAATTTAATATACATGTACGTAGTTTTCACTGAAAATAAAAAAAAAATACATCATACAAACACTTTATGAAAACAGACATGTCGTACAAGAACGTCATCATGAATATATACTTATGTGCACTAAACTATGAACTTACAACGCAAACCAAATATATATATATATATATATATATATATATATATATATATATATATATATATACAGAGTAAACGAAGCACGACGTACGTTGAAACTTTTTAATGGTCGTCAAACGTTCCGGCTGGTGGGCCAGCCTTCGTCAGTGTGGCCCACCAGCCGAAACGTTTGACGACGATTAAAAAGTTTCAACGTACGTCGTGCTTCGCTTACTCTGTGTATCAACGGAGCCTGTGCGCTTTTTTCACTGCCTCGTCTATATATATATATATATATATATATATATATATATATATATATATATATATATATATATATATATATATATATATATATATATATATATATATATATTGGAAGGGGGTTTATTGGTTTTAGATAGCGTATGGACAGGCGGTGCGACGATGGCAGCAGCCGTAGTTCTGGACAGCGTCGCCAGCTCGAGATCAGGGCTCGTGCCTCTTCCTCAGGCCGTGTCCCACTGCACTGCGGAGGTTCGTGCTTCCCCACTACAGTTTAGACGGGTCGTCCCACTTATTCTGGCCGCTCACCTTTTCGAATGTCGCCAGCCAATCTTCCACATCGTAGTCGTCGGTCCCGCTGAAAAAGGGCGGGTCGCGTTGCCGCAGCGTGCCGGTTACGATGACAGGCGGAGGTTGGGGGAGAGCTGGCTGGGCGGGTTCGTCTGCCATTGTCGGGATAGCAGGTAGCGTCCGACTTCGTAGTTCGAGGTTTGATTACCCAGCACTTCCACCACTTTGGAAGGGGGTTTATTGGTTTTAGATAGCGTATGGACAGGCGGTGCGACGATGGCAGCAGCCGTAGTTCTGGACAGCGTCGTCAGCTCGAGATCAGGGCTCGTGCCTCTTCCTCAGGCCGTGTCCCACTGCACTGCGGAGGTTCGTGCTTCCCCACTACAATATATATATATATATATATATATATATATATATATATATATATATATATATATATATATATATAGACGGGTGTACATAAAGCTTAGCCAGATGTATTTTATTGATAAGATATCTGATAATGTAAAAAAGTTTTTTGCAAGTTGTTTAAAGCGGGGTGCGTAAAGACGTTAAGCTAACATGTGGTTAATGATTTGAAAGCTCTGTCTCCTGCCCGTACGTTTATGTATGTTATAGTTGCGTTGATCCACACTATCATTCTGGTGAGGATGCAGATGTTTATAACATGCTTTTCTTTGAGTGTATGTCGTTTAATCAAGTTCACTTCAGTTCAACACTTTGAGGAGGTGACGTGACGAAGGCCACTCACTTCTTTGCGTTTTCTCGGCACATATTGTCTCAGTCAAAATGTCTGGAGAGAGAGAGAGAGAAAACATTTATTTAACTGAAGTGAGGGATCTTCCTCGTAGGGTGGAGCCCTTAGTTCAGGGCCCCATTGGCTCGCGCCACTCCACGCGCTCGCTGGATCAGCCGACGCTGCTCCCGCGGCGCTGAGCTGGTCAGCGCAGTCTCCCAGGAGGAAGGTGACGGTGATGGGATAGGGGAACAGCCCGGTGGACATGGGCATTCCCACGTGCAGTGATATACTGTGGGCGGCGCTCCACAGTAGGGACAGTATGAGGGATATTGTGTGGGATGAAAGAGGTGTAGGGTGAAGAGACATGGGAAGGAATTAGTCTGCAGTTGCCGCCACGCGACAGCTTCCTCCCGGGTGAGGGAATGGTGCGGTGGGGGGAAATAACGTCGGCTTTGTCTGTAATGTTCTAGAGTGTCAGCGTAGTTCAATGGTTCTGTTGGTGCGTCGTCTGGATTGGACAGCTCTTCCGATGGCGCCCGGTTTGTAAGCTCTCGGGCTACCGCATTAGCGCGTTCATTGCCATGGAGAGAGGCGTGTCCAGGTGTCCAAACGATACGCACCCTGTGTAGTAATGAGGGGTGTAAAGATGTCAGAATACGGTGTGTGTACGGTGTCACCATTCCTTGTGCTATGTTCCGGCAGGCAGTTTGCGAGTCAGTGACCACTGTCGTAGGTTCGTCCCGTGCTGGTAGGAGAGAAGCATGTACAATAGCCAGAGCGACAGCCGCCTCTTCCGCCATGGCACTGTCGTTAGTGTTAAGCGTGGCCGAAACGCTTAGAGTGTCGGTGCTGTCGACTACGACAGACACATGGCCTGTCTTTGTGGGTACCGTGCCACGTCAGTATAGAGGACCGGCGTATCAGATGTACCATCGCCTAGAACGCGCATTAAAGCCTGAACCCTTGCACGTCTCCGGCCTTTATGACGGTCAGGATGCATATTCGTGGAATCGGGGCCACCTGAATTTGCTTCGAATCTCAAGTCCAAGGTTCTTGCGTTCTTGTAGCGCTTTGTTCGGCGTGGTGTATCCCACCGGGATGAGAATAGCAATACCTTGTCTTGTTCGTTGGAGGCGTTGAAGTTTGACTGTTTAGGTGGCCTGTCCACCAGTTCTCGGATGGTGTTGTGGACCCCAAGTCGCAGTAAGGGAGCTCTGTTGACGCATATTGGTGGAAGTCCCAGAGCTGCCTTGAGTGCGCGTGCGAAAGGGAGGGCGTCCATCCTGTTCATCTCGGTTGGAGTAAGGTTATTGGTAGGGAGGTGGTAGGTGAGTTCTGCTAAATCACTAGAGCTTGCACAATTCGGAGGGTGGCCTTTCTAGAAGGCTATGTCGGCGGTTTGGTAATGCGCCCGTATCATGTCGTTACGTGGGCAATTTGTTGGCGTAAGTAGTGGACAGTATATGTAGGCCTTGCCGTTCAGCAGCCGTAGTTCTGGACAGCGTCGTCAGCTCGAGATCAGGGCTCGTGCCTCTTCCTCAGGCCGTGTCCCACTGCACTGCGGAGGTTCGTGCTTCCCCACTACAATATATATATATATATATATATATATATATATATATATATATATATATATATATATATATATATAGACGGGTGTACATAAAGCTTAGCCAGATGTATTTTATTGATAAGATATCTGATAATGTAAAAAAGTTTTTTGCAAGTTGTTTAAAGCGGGGTGCGTAAAGACGTTAAGCTAACATGTGGTTAATGATTTGAAAGCTCTGTCTCCTGCCCGTACGTTTATGTATGTTATAGTTGCGTTGATCCACACTATCATTCTGGTGAGGATGCAGATGTTTATAACATGCTTTTCTTTGAGTGTATGTCGTTTAATCAAGTTCACTTCAGTTCAACACTTTGAGGAGGTGACGTGACGAAGGCCACTCACTTCTTTGCGTTTTCTCGGCACATATTGTCTCAGTCAAAATGTCTGGAGAGAGAGAGAGAGAAAACATTTATTTAACTGAAGTGAGGGATCTTCCTCGTAGGGTGGAGCCCTTAGTTCAGGGCCCCATTGGCTCGCGCCACTCCACGCGCTCGCTGGATCAGCCGACGCTGCTCCCGCGGCGCTGAGCTGGTCAGCGCAGTCTCCCAGGAGGAAGGTGACGGTGATGGGATAGGGGAACAGCCCGGTGGACATGGGCATTCCCACGTGCAGTGATATACTGTGGGCGGCGCTCCACAGTAGGGACAGTATGAGGGATATTGTGTGGGATGAAAGAGGTGTAGGGTGAAGAGACATGGGAAGGAATTAGTCTGCAGTTGCCGCCACGCGACAGCTTCCTCCCGGGTGAGGGAATGGTGCGGTGGGGGGAAATAACGTCGGCTTTGTCTGTAATGTTCTAGAGTGTCAGCGTAGTTCAATGGTTCTGTTGGTGCGTCGTCTGGATTGGACAGCTCTTCCGATGGCGCCCGGTTTGTAAGCTCTCGGGCTACCGCATTAGCGCGTTCATTGCCATGGAGAGAGGCGTGTCCAGGTGTCCAAACGATACGCACCCTGTGTAGTAATGAGGGGTGTAAAGATGTCAGAATACGGTGTGTGTACGGTGTCACCATTCCTTGTGCTATGTTCCGGCAGGCAGTTTGCGAGTCAGTGACCACTGTCGTAGGTTCGTCCCGTGCTGGTAGGAGAGAAGCATGTACAATAGCCAGAGCGACAGCCGCCTCTTCCGCCATGGCACTGTCGTTAGTGTTAAGCGTGGCCGAAACGCTTAGAGTGTCGGTGCTGTCGACTACGACAAGACACATGGCCTGTCTTTGTGGGTACCGTGCCACGTCAGTATAGAGGACCGGCGTATCAGATGTACCATCGCCTAGAACGCGCATTAAAGCCTGAACCCTTGCACGTCTCCGGCCTTTATGACGGTCAGGATGCATATTTCGTGGAATCGGGGCCACCTGAATTTTGCTTCGAATCTCAAGTCCAAGGTTCTTGCGTTCTTGTAGCGCTTTGTTCGGCGTGGTGTATCCCAACCGGGAGAGAATAGCAATACCTTGTCTTGTTCGTTGGAGGCGTTGAATTTGACTGTTTAGGTGGCCTTCCACCAGTTCTCGGATGGTGTTGTGGACCCCAAGTCGCAGTAGGAGCTCTGTTGACGCATATTGGGGAAGTCCCAGAGCTGCCTTGAGTGCCGTGCGAAGGAGGGCGTCCATCCTGTTCATCTCGGTTTGAGTAAGGTTATGGTAGGGGAGGTGGTAGGTGAGTCTGCTAATCACTAGAGCTTGCACAATTCGGAGGGTGTCTTTTTCTAGAAGGCTATGTCGGCGGTTTGTAATGCGCCTTATCATGTGCGTTACTTGGGCAATTTGTTGGCGTAGTAGTTGGACAGTATATGTAGCCTTGCCGTTGTGTTGGATGTGGAGCCCTAGTATGCGAAGTCTATCTACCCTTGGAATTTGGTTGCCATTCAGATGCAATGTTACGTCTGGCGGTTTGTCTGTCTTTTTCCGTTTTTTGAACACGAGCAGAAGTTCCGATTTTTCAGCTGCGCAGGTGAGTCCTCCGGCAATGGCGTACCCTTGGACTACATTGACTGCTTCCTGTAGTGCATCTTGAACGACGCCGTCCGACCCTTTTGTCACCCAGATTGTGACGTCATCGGCGTACAGAGCGTGCTGCACATTAGGAAGTTGTTCCAGGAGCGGTGGTAGCTTTGCCATGGCCACGTTAAACAGGGTAGGCGAGAGAACTGAACCCTGCGGAGTACCTCTGCCAGAAAGCTTTATTGTGTCTGACCGAATTTCACCAAGGCCAATGGTTGCTGTGCGGTCAGATAAGAAGGCTCGAACATAATTATAGGTGCGTTTACCACATCGGGAGGAGGCAAGGTTCTTTAATATGAGGTCATGCGAGACGTTGTCGAATGCCCCCTTGAGGTCCAAGGCCAAAATTGCCCTCGTCTGCGCAGCACTTGGGCCATCCACAACATCTTCCTTAAGTTGTAGAAGTATGTCGTGTGTAGACATATTTCTGCGATAGCCAAACATGGTGTTAGGGAAAAACTCTCTCGCCTCAAGGTAGTCCTGCAGACGCATAAGAACAACGTGCTCGAAGAGCTTCCCGACACAAGAAGTGAGGGATATCGGTCGGAGATTTTGAAGGGACAAGGGTTTGCCAGGTTTTGGTATTAATGTGATGTCGGCGTGCCGCCATTCTTGAGGGAGCGTTCCATTTTCCCAATGCTGGTTGTAGAAATTAGTGAGCTGCTGGATGGCCTGGTCGTCGAGATTGCGTAGTGCAGTGTAATGGATGCCGTCTGCTCCAGGTGTCGTGTTTCGCCTTATGCCAATTAGAGCAGCCCTCACTTCTGCCTCTGTGATGTCTGCGTCCAGCTCCGTCACTTCCTGGTGTGGATAGTCTCTATACTCCGGTCGAGGACCTGCAGCTATGTATCTATGCTGCAGTGTTCGGAGTAGGGCGTCGTCATCCATTTGTTCTTTATGAAGAATAGTGCGGATGGTATTAGTGGTGTGCGTTTTTGTGTGTGTTGGGTTGAGTAGTGCCCGGAGGATAGACCATGTTTTAGATGTGCTCAGCGTGCCGTTGAGTCGGTCGCAGAGGTTGTGCCAACTGTTGTTAGTGAGGGTAGCAGCGTATTCTTCCGCTTCAGCCGTGATACGTGCAATCCTTTGTTTTAGCTTGCGGTTGTGCCGCTGCCTCTTCCACCGTTTGACAAGACCTCTGCGAGCCTCCCATAGGTGAAGCAGGTGGCTGTCCACTTCCGGCGTATTCGTTCTTGTTGTCACTTGTTTGGTTGCAGCTTTGTAGTCTGCCTGTAGGTTTTGAATCCATTGACGTAGTGAGGGCGCATCACTTTGACTTGACGTGATCCTCTTTTTTCGAAAAGCCTCCCAATTCGTTATTTTGATTACACGCTCTGGAATGCGTCTGGAATACGCCGTGTTAACTCCCTGGCTTCCTCATAATGCCACGTGCATACCTCTTTTACGCACACGTAGTTACGTAAGGCTTAGTAGACGCCGTCAAATATGTATGACGTCACGTGCATTAATAGGGGCACCTCCGACGAGGCGTCGCCGATTGTATAATATTTTTCTACGAGTTTTCTAGCTTAAAACTCGCTTACCAGGCGACTCCTCGTCGCGAGAATGGTGCTTTCGGCAGTGTGAAAAGGGTAATTTTCTTGTATACAAGAAAAGCCGTAATTCACTTTGGTGTCCCTTTAAGCGGCGCCTTTTTGATCCGCCATATGTTCTGAACCAATTTCGGGATATATAATTGCGAGGCGAACAGCAGCGGCTCGATTTCTTAGTCCCCTACACTTCCCTTTAAAGGGGCACTGACGCCAAGGTTTCGCTGCTGAGATAGCCTGCGGGATCGATTTACGTGGACATGCACGTGTCATGCACAAAATCTCAACAGCGAACACAGCCCCGAAGGTCACTTAAATGAATATTGAAGTTTGCATGCGCAATCGAGCGCTAGACGCCGTACCTCGCGACATCGACAATAGCAACGGTGACCCCAAGGGGACCCCCAACTTCCACGACGTCACCACGACAGCCGAGCTCCGAGTAGTGCAGCTAGCAATGATGACGTCACTCCCACCGCTGCCTGTTCGCCACGCCTGCGTTAATGTAGATTCCTGACTACGAGAGTCCTGAAGAAAATAGTTACCACCCGAGGACGATGATAGCAGCAGCGACAACAATGCGCAAGACGAGCGACAGGCGAAAGACAACGAGCATGCGTTGCAGGTCGTGCGGAAGTGCCTCACAGTTCAGTGTGCTCACGTGGTCGGACTTGTTTGCCCCGTTTGCTAACGATAGGTAGCGCCAGTTGCACACGGTGGCTCGTTAGTGTTTGGAGCTTTTCCAATCTAAAACTAATCGGTAATAAGCAGGCTGTAAAGAATTATCTGTCGCGAGCTGGTGCAATTGATGTGCAGTGTTATGGCTAACAGGTCGCCACCTATGTATTACTGCAATAATAATAATAATAGTAATAAAGAACACATCAGACGAAAATCTTTGTGTCGGCGCGCCTTTAAGAGTGCGACGCGATAGCGCCGTTCATAAATACTCCTCACTGAGCATTTATTAAAGTTAACGCCTTCGTTATAAAGCGCTAGGATTGTCTGAATTTCCGCGTAACATGAATATCTCTTCTCGAACATTAAAGAGAAGCGCAACCTATCGTATGTTTACGTTTCAGTGAAGCCGTCGTTCACAATGTTTCTGACGGATGTCCCTTCGAGAAATTCAATTTTTGGTCACGAAAGTTCTTGTGCCATGGCCGAGGGCTTGCGTGGTCCGGTGATCCGGCCGGGACATAGTTGCCTACGCCGAGATCGACATCAAATTTTCTGCTACAAAAGCTGTAATGTTAAAACGCTACGCTCTGTGTGTATCGTATATGTGAAGAAACTGGGGGCTCCGTGGCACGATAAATCTTTTTTTTTTTTTAATGCGAAGCATTTCTTAGCGAACTTCGGCGACTTTGAGCGTATCTATCTATCGAGCCGCCTATACGACTTTGTGCTCTCCTGGCCGTTTCGTTAATGGGATGTATGCGGAAATTGGTATGCCACAACATGACTGCATGAAGAACATAAATGACAGGTCATAACACTAAAGTCATGGCATGCATTCCATGAGCGGCTTGATTTACATGCCACGGTCTTGGTGCTCTCCTGGCCGTTTCGTTAGTGCGATGTATACGAAAATTGGTACGGCACAATGTGACTGCATAACGAACATAAATGACTGGTCATAACATGAAAATTATGACATGCATGTTATGAGCGGCATGATTGACATGCCATGGTCTTGGTTCTTTTTCGGCGTTTGGCTAACTTCATATATACCAAAATTGGTATGGCGGGACAACAATATTTGACGACCATGGGTGACACGTTCTAAGAACATGAAAATCGTGACATGCATGTCATGCGCGGCATGATTTACGTGCCACGCGTTTCGTTAATGGAATGTATACCAAAGTTGCTGTGGCACAACACTACTGCATTGAGACGGGGACGTCACAGCATGACGAACGTAAATGACACGTCATAACATTAGAATCATGACATGCGTGTCATGAGCGGCATTGTTTACATGCCACAGTATTGGTGCTCTTGCGGCCGTTTCGTTAACTTCATATGTACCAAAATCGGTACAGCGAGACAATGCAGATCCATTTTACGTTCCTGATGCGTGCTTCGCATTTCCTCGATTCCCACGCCACGTGGGATCTGCCTTTTTTTTTTTTTTCTTTTTGAGAGCTAGGAGTCGTTTTTCGTGCATATGCGGGGCTATAAGCACCCTTGGCGAACCAGTGATGGCCACAAATTGCAGCGCTGCAGTGTTTTACAAAGCCGCGTTTTTGTCAGACCTGTTATGTTGAAATTCACGCCGTTTCGCTTGAACCTAACCACGTGCCGGTGTTCTTGAAGTTCACGAAACGGTATAAAATTTTACGCGAGGCGTTGCCTGTGCTCGCAGTGTTCTCTTTTATAACTGAGCAGTAGGAGAGCAATTGAATGCTTACTCACGCACTTCACAGCTTTAAAGAGCTTTAAAAGCCAGCTTTAAAGAACAGCTTTAAAGGGCCCTTTCTACACTTTTCGAGCCAGGGCTGGGCAGTATCTCGATACAAGAGTATCGCTATGGCCCCTTAGAGATACTTTTGAGTATCTGTATTTCTGCATCCAGATACGTTTCCATAATGTACTTTTTCCTTAGTAGTGATAAATACATTTAAGATGCATCGATTGCATTGCGCCACTTTTCTTTACACGTGTGTCGCGTTACTTTTTTTTGTCGGAAATGAGCTCACATATTTCCAAAGGGGGAAAATATTGCTTCTTTTGTGTGTGTGTGTGTGTGTGCGAAGACAAGGAAAGGCGCGTCCCTGGTGTTTGTGAGTTGGAGACTTTGTCTTCTGAATGGTCAGAATAGAGCCACGTGATGGCATGCAGGAGTGTTTCGGTACCATATGGCCTGAGAATTGATATCGCCATGCTGCAGGGTTTTGCGGCCACTATGGCGGCATTCGTCAAACACAGACATTCGCTCGTAAGCAGCGGCAGAGTGGCTTTTCTCATTCGTGAGTTTTGTGCTGAGGCCCGAACCAACGCTCTCTACAAGAAAACGTACCTGAGAAGCTGCTATTGCTTAAGTGCATTTACATCAACAACATTCTGAGCAAAGAAGGTCGGGCCTGTAAAATAAATGTATGCGTATTTATTCCTTGGTGGAGTTTATGGGAATTCGAGCGATACGACTGAATTGTAATATTCAAGGTACTGGAAGATTATTCGCAATATCAGGCTGCACGTAACGTCCTCGCGGAGCATCAGCATTCCTAAAATAAATAAATATACGAGCATTTGCGTTCTGTCTGTATTGTGGGAAACCTTTCTGGTCATTATGCAAGAATATTTCCGAAATATCCCGCTACGTCAAAGACAAATGTATTTAAGTATATGTGTCTTAGCCTTCAAGCACATGTGCTGGGAATATCTGCACTCCGAAACAGCTTTCTGAGTATCTCTGCCCATCCCTGTTTTGAACATAGCCAGAAAACGCTGCCACAAAGTCGTAGGTGCTCATGCAGACCCGTCAGTCAAATATTATGCCACCGCACGCACCATAAAACTTGCAAATTGGTTTCGGAATACAGTCACAAAGTACCTCCTCTTCCTTCATCAAGTCACGCCAATAGGCGGGCTACGCAGATGATGGAAGAAATGCCATTGTGTCATGTGCGCACGAAAGTGTGTGCCTGTGTTGGTGCGTTTGGGCTGTATAATGTGTGTAATTGTGTGAAGAGCACGTGTGTCACTTTTTGTCTATGCGGGCATATGCACAAAAGACATGAGACCGGGCCGATGTGATGTGCGCGAGCCTGTGCCTGTGTTCCATGCGTGAGGAGAAAAAAATTGGGGGACCCTTTAGCGTCGCCTTTAGGAGTTGAACGCGATAGCGAAATCCGGCCCCTAGTGTGCACTTCAACCACTCAGTGCATACTTATTAATGTGTGTTGTTACACACACACACATGCGCACAGACACAGACACCACGCGCACGCGCGCGACATATCTATAGTAATGGTAGAGGTTTTCGATCTATTTAATAGCATTTTTATATCAATTTCATGAAAATATTGTACAGTGATGTAGTCACATGGTCCTGTATTATGAAGTGCGCGTGGGCGTGACACTTTCATTCGTAAATGGTCACATTCTGTCGTCCTTCTTGCGTTATCCTTCTGGAGACATCTTCCGGCCAACCGCAACAAGCATCGCCTTGTGGTCGGTGAAATGGCAAAAAGCACATTATCTAATATTTGCTGTTTACTTGATATGATATTGTCGCGTAGTATTGTGACAAGAAGAGCCAGACGTAGAGAGCGTCTTGGGGCAGCCACTTTATTGGAGACCTTGACCTAATTCGGTGGTGGTAGCGACGGCAGGCGCAGCTGTCTTTCAGCGGGTCACAAGAGAAAGAGCACCACGGCTCGGCGACGCACGCCGTTTTCTACCCCGCAGAGTTCGAGGTGGACGCTCCTTAAGAACGCGTCGACACTAAGGATGAAAGTCGAACGCCGCAGCATCATTGACGCGCGTTCATACGAGACGCCTAGTGTTACACATGCGTAGACGCAAGCCGAAGATATAAATGCTAAGAGCGCGCGTCTGTCGCTTTGGATGAAAAGACGCCATGTGTCAATATGTTCCCTGTCGTAGAACGGCGGAACCATATAGGCTCTGCTGTAGTCGCCTGGCCTCCGAGATGGCGGGCGCGCCCGCCGTCTCATGATTCACTCCGTGTAACATCGTGGCTTTGTGGTGGGACACCTGCTTGCCACGCAATCGGGCGGCCCGTGTTCGATCCTCATTGGGACAGAACACTTCTATTGTTTATTTTATTTGCATCGTTCTCGATTTTTCGGTCACGATTTTTCGCTCACGGAGAAACACCGACACCGACGGCGGTATTTCTGCGAAACGAGCTCTCTAACGCTATCGCGTTAATAAAAGACGGCAACGATGAAGCCCTCGCACGCGCCATGATGCGCGAGAGCGAACGTGGTCGAGAAGAATTCCAGAACGCCTACATTTATCCGTTATCGGTTCCGCTCTGCCTTGGACTTAAGCTTTATTAGTTCGTCAATTTCTAGTAGTGCGTGGAGTGCTTTGGACTGTGCCACAAATAGTGACCACTTCCCAATCATGTTTGATATTACTTGCCCAGTAAAGATTGAAGGTATACAGGTTCGAGTATTTGTCAATTATACAAAATTTAAAAATGATTTAAAATCAGCTTTGAGATCTGATTATGATGATGAGGACAACAAAGCCATGAAACTAAGTGGTGTAATTAAAAGAACACACAAAAACGCCGAGTTTAAGGTTGCGTCAGCGCAGACTCCTTCGTACAGCCCTTGGTGGACTGCAGACTGTACTCGGGATCACCGAAGACGTCAGGCAGCATGGAAGAAGCTTATGTATAACCAGTCCCCTCAAAACTGGGCAGATTACAAATTCTTCTCCGCGACATTTAAGCGCACAGTCGCTATAGCTAAAGAAGAGTACGATAAAAGACATTTTGAATTCCTTTCGAGTCCTAAAAACAAGAAATCCTTGTTTAGATATCTCAGGTCTCGTAAAATCCTATCACCAGTTAATACAGATTACGTAAGGCTGTCACCAGATGAAATGACTAAATCGCTAGAACAGATTGCTGTTGGGCTGGCAGGTAGATTCACATCGTCCATATCTAAAGTGCTGGAAAAGCCAGCCCCAGCGACTGACTTTACTGAAATCTCATTATCTGAGTTAGATCAAGTGATCAGATTATTACCCTCTTCAGCTCCTGGTCCTGATGGCATAACGGTATCGATGATAAAAATCTTATTTAATGTGTCTCCTGGCGATCTTCTCAACACTATAAACTATTCGTTGAAAAAGGCTTGGGTACCCTATGAGTGGAAAGTAGCTAAGGTAATCCCCTTACTTAAAAAAACAAGAATTAGGGTATAGACGCTTTTCCGCAGCGGCGAACGGGCGCTGCCATGTTTGAACACGTGATCTAATGGCCTTCCTTCCTCTTCACCGTCGCCGACGGCCGCCCGCTTCTCGCCGTAGGCCAGGGCAACGGACGCCACACGCCACATCATGAACGCGCCGCCGAGGGGAAGGCCATATGGTGCTTCGGTGCGGTGGCGCCATCTAGTTTGCTTAGACAAACTAGCTGCGGAAAATCGTCTATAACATGGACAACATCAGACCTATTTCTCTTACGTCGAATATGGTCAAGTTGATAGAGAGAGTATTGCACGGCAGAATAACTACCTGGATGACGGACAATCTGATACTAAATCCAAATCAAATAGGTTTCAGAGTTAACTGCTCCATCTGGTGTGCTCATGCTGATTTAGAAAGCCGAATCCAACTTGCTCAGAAAAGAAGACAGCATGCAGCCTTAGTGACACTGGACATTGCTAAAGCATATGACAGCGTAGAACATTCCGTTTTGCTCAGTACTCTGCAGGGTTACAACTTTCCTAAATACATGATCGCGTGGGTAGCAGAATTTTTGAGGTTCAGAGAATTTTATTGTTTTAAGGACGGATGTTGCTCGTCTAAGTTTAAACAGACCCGAGGTGTTCCACAAGGAGCAGTTTTATCACCAGTACTATTTAATGTATTAATGAGCTCAATCCCCAAATGGCAGGGCGTTCAAGTTTATGTATATTCAGATGATATTGCGTTTTTTGCGGCAGACAGTGACATTTCGGCGCTTTACCAAAATTTACAAAGATACATGGGTATGCTCGAGGTCTGGTTGGACAAACTTTGCATGACGTTAAATGTTAGTAAATGTGCATTAATGGTGTTCCCATTCGCAGTCCCTATTTCCATTACTTTAGTGTACAAGCATGACGTTATTCCACAGGTGACCTCTCTCAAATATCTGGGAATTACTTATAACGAAAAACTCAATTGGGGACCGCACATAGAAAACGTAGCTTCAAAGGCGCCGCATGCCTTAGGTATACTACGCCGGTTGAGCAAAAAACAATACGGTCTTCGTAGAGACACTATGTTAATGATTTATAAAATGTACATGCGCCCGATTCTAGAATTTGGTTGTATTCTATTCTCTGGCTGCCCTGCTTATAAAATTAAGCCTCTGGTTGTATTAGAGCGTGAAGCCTTGCGTCTGTGTCTGGGACTCCCTAAGTTTGTCGCAAACAATGTTCTGTACCAAGAAGCGCGCCTGCCAACATTGCCCTGCCGATTCCGCATCTTAACGGTCCAAACGTTTCTAAAATTTTACAGCGTTCCGTTTAGACGATCGGAATATGTCTTTATAAAGGATCCTGATTCATTCTTCTTAGCTCATTGGCCACGCTTTCACACACCCCAAATTGTTTTTGTACAAAAACAGTTAGATAGCATAAACGTGAATATTAGAGAGGTAATTGCAATAGCGGAATCAAATCAGAATATAAATATTGAGTTCGATAATATTTTCCCCAATAATTCTAAATTTCATTGCCACAAGCTCTTAAACAACTTGTTGCAAGATTACCTTGCTCAAGCACAAACTAAATACATAATAGCCACAGATGCTTCCGTGTTAGAGGAAAAGGCAGGGGTGGGAATTTTCTCCTCGTCGCTCACCTGGTCGTATGCATTAAGACTCCCAGATTACACCCCTGTATTTGTAGCTGAGCTTGTAGCGATAATCTTAGCCTTGCGGAAACTCCCGTCAGATGCAGTCAGTGCGGTGATCTTAACAGATTCTCTTTCAGTCTGCACTACATTAACAGCTTCTCCTAAGTCTGCTGCCCTCCAGACGTTCCTCACTTTAGTCCCGCCAAAGATAAACCTAGTAAAATTATTGTGGGTTCCTGGCCATAGTGGGTTAAATCTAAATGAGATGGCCGATTCGTTAGCGAGAGCATCGCTTAACGGACCAATAGTATCGGTTCTTCCAGCACTAGAATTTCCTACTGCGCTAAGATATCGGGCATACGCGATACATAGGGACGCCATTGAGACAATAACAACGTGGACAGAATTTAGACATCTAAAATTCCCGTGGAAAAGACAATGGTGTCCGTCGCGACAAGCTGAAGTGCTGATTACGAGATTACTCTGCAGAGTCCCTCCATTAAATCTTTACTCGCACAGGGCTGGTCTGGTGATATCGCCTCTGTGCCCATTCTGTCTTGAAATCGAAACAATTGACCATTATTTTTTAAAATGCCGCCAGTATACATCAGTAAGAAAGAGACAACTGGAAATTGTGCTTTCTAAATTTGGGCTAACATTGTCATTGGAAGTCATTCTTACTTTCGGTGCCTCGGTATTGGGCTTCAGCCACAGGGACATATTTGATGCAGTACGTGGATTTATAAAGGCCTCAAAACGACTACGTTTTTGAGTATTCACATTCCAAAATTCTTAACTATGATTGTTATGTTGCCGCTCATAAGGCAATTGTGCAGAAGGGACTACGTAGCACCGTACGCTATACAAAGCTTCTTTCTCGGCTCTCTCTCTGCATGGTCTTGGACAGCAATTATCAATGGAAAGCAAACTGCTCCCATTGAGCGGCTGGTCTCCCACGCTGGCCCCCAGGGGTTCCTGGTACGAGACCCTTCCCTTTCGCTTCCCTTTCGCGACCGTACCTGTCCCCTCAGTGGCCGTTTCGGGGAAGAGCAGCTCGGACGCGTAGGAGGACAATGCATGAGAAGTGCGCCCTCGCTTGAAGCGACAATGCGCTTGGCCCAACCAATTCTTTAACGACCGGCATGCGCTCTCGGCGCGCCGACTGGAACAAAGGGTTGAGTCGCAGCAGTGCATGGTCCGAACGGCGGGAAAGGCGAAGACACGCTGTGTTTCCTGGAACGACAGGGTTCGACTGGATGAGCGTGGGAGATGGCCCGAATGCCGCAGGGCTGCTACGATACCGATATTTCGATTGTGAGAATATCTGAGAGCGTGGGATAAGGAGAGGGAGAGCCATGATGGGAAAGAATGCCAAAATGCCTGTTTAAACTGTAAAGACGCTGCTGTCGGGATTAGGGACAGCCCACTAGGGAGTGGCTTAATCTGAGGATAAACAGATTGGATGACAGAAGGTTGAGGCGGACCAGCAGTGGCCACCTCCCCTTTATCTTTGTTACCGCAAGGTACTAAAGACTGGACGGGATTCGTTTCCCTTCAGTCTAGGCTGTAATCACTTAACTGATCGATCAATAAGACTCCGTACGATGCAACTTCTGTCTGGGCCGTAACCACTCGGTGGTCGAACAGTGAGACTAAGTTCGTTGTATGTAGTAACAGTGTTCTAGACTCTAACTTAAGAAAAGTTAAGTAGAAGAGTAAGACGCTGTTGATGTCTATGTTATCATCAGTGTGCTTCGGCAAGATGTACATATGACTGTAAATATTTTGCTACAATATACCTTCAACTTCATTACCTCCAACCTGCCTCCTGCTTCATCGACGTCGATCATCTCCTTGACGGGACTTTAATCCACATCAAGGAGAAAACGAACAAGAAAAACATAACTGGCGCAGTCGGACAGGGATCGGCGAAGCTCTACAGCAACATACACTGGACCAGTGCCGAGGAGACCGAGGGGCAAGGCATCCGTCAGCCACCAGCGGCAACGTCGAGACGATCCCACAGCAGCCAACTCCGGCACCGTGGAAGAGATCCAGGAACGACAGTGCATACAGCAAAGGGTGAGCAGGATTTCTTGCGTTTTTCTCTAGTTGGCATGGCAGTTTATGTGTAGAGCACATGGTGAGAACACGCGGGGGTGCTGAAACAATGGAGTCTAATGGAGATGAAGGTGCGAGTGCGGTAGCAATGGATCGGAATCGAGAGCCATCAAATCATGGTATTCTAAATTCTGATCAGTCAAATGAGGCGAGAGTGCCTACTCAGAGGCAAGAATCGATGCAGCAGGCATCTCAGGTTTTGCCGAATTCAAGTGAAACGAGAACGCTCGAACTTGAAATTCAAAAGCTCAATCTCCAGATTGAGTACGAAAAGCTATTGCAGGCTAGAATGAACGCGGAACGTCTCAATGGCACGTTGTCCAACTCTGGGTCGGGGACGGGCGATCGGGGGCGACGGTGTTTCGATTCTGTCCAGCAATGTGCAAAAGTGCTGAAAGGGTTCCGCCTGCCGAGTGACGCGGATGTGCCATTATGGTTTGAGGAGGTAGAAAAACTATTTGCTACTTACCAAGTACCGTATGAGAGTCGCGTGCATTTGGTTATACCAGCACTAACTGAACGAGTTCGTTACCTACTGCGTAACCTCAACTCTGAAGAGAGTGCAGATTACGAGGCAGTTAAAGCAGCAGTACTGACAGAACTGAAGCTTTCTCCGGCAGAGTATCTGCAGAGGTTCGACAGAGCGGTAAAGCGGAAGGAAGAGACGTGGGCGCAGTTCGCGTCCCGCGTGAAAACTTATTTCTCCTACTACCTTCAAGTGAGAGAGGCCGACACGGTAGAAGTGATGGCAGAACTCATGGTTGCTGACCGCATAAAATCGGGCCTTAGCACGGAGGGTCTTGAGTATGTGAGACTAAGAGAAGGCGAGGGATGGCTTAGGCCAACTGAGATCGCTAAAGTGCTGCAAACTTTCGAACAAGCGAAAGGAAAAGGGCGTGCTTCAAAGCAACCAACTGTAGAAATGGGGCAGAAGCCGGCGACACGAGTAGAGAAAGGGGCTCTGAAGTGCCACTTATGTCACGGCTCAGGCCATTTCGCTAAAGAGTGCCCGAAGTCTAGTGATAAGGAGAGCAACCCGAAGAAGGCTATCGAGCCAAAGCGGAAGGTCCAAAAGGTAACGTTATCCCACGAGACGGAAACTGAAATACCTGATGGAGTACTTAGCGCAAAGGTGAAGTCTCTAAAACACGAGGGTGAAGGCACAAATAAACTGCAGTTAATTCCCGTATCATGTGCAGGTATATCCGCAGATGCAATTTTGGATACAGGGAGTGAAATAACTGTCTTTCGGGAGAGTCTGCTTCCGAGAAGTTTAGTAGAGCCGTCTGGCAAGGTGAGATTGGTGTCTGCTTTTGGTAAAACTATCGAGGCAAGGCTAGTTACGTTGCCGGTCAAATTAAATAGCCCGCGAGAGGTTACGGAGCCTCAGAGCGTCGACCTACTCTGCGCGTTAACTGATGAGCTCGTCGAGGGCACAGATTGTTTGTTGACCAAGGAAGATTGGAAACTTTTGTCGAAGGCCAGCAGCCCTCTGGCACCCTGTCGAGCACCGGCCGAGCCTGCTCCCGAGGCAGAACAAGCAGTAGAGAAACCAAAGGTCGTGGAATGCAATCTTACTTTGGAGAAGAAAGACGTTTCCGGCGAAGATGCGCAAATTGATGAAGAAAGGGAGGCATCATTAGGCCAGAGAGAAGAGTTCCGCAAAGTGCAGTTGGGTGACACTACGCTAAAGAAATGTTGGGAAGATGCGCGTAGTGGGAAATCCGGCATGTTCATTTCAGACGGACTGTTATATCACTGCGACTCAATAGCAGGCACTCGAGTGAGTCAGCTAGTTGTCCCCAAAGATAAGCGCACTGAGGTGATGCACTTAGCCCATGAGTCGCTATGCGGGGGGCACCTGGGGCCAAAGAAAACAAGAGCTCGCATTAGGTATAATTTTTTTGGCCAGGTATGGCGAAGGAGATATTAGAGCATTGTCGTTCGTGCCATGAATGTCAAATTCGGTCAGACAGGCGTCGCACAGATAAAGTGCCTATAACTCCGCTCACTAGACCCGAGCACCCTTTCCAAGTTGTCAATGTAGATGTGATCGGACCCCTAGACACACCGTCAGCGAGAGGGCATAAGTACGCGCTGTGCCTAGTGGACCTTTGCACGAGGTGGCCGGAGGTGGTTCCACTGCGCTCTTTGACCGCTAAGGCGACTTGCGATGCACTGATTGAGATATTCAGTCGCACAGGCGTTCCGGAGATGATCTGCTCCGATCAGGGCACTAATTTCAAATCTCAGCTCACGCAAACGATGATGGAGAAATTAGGTTGCACGCCAAGATTCTCAACCCCAGAACACCCAGAGAGTAATGGAGCTGTAGAGAGGTGGAACCGAGTACTGAAAAACATGTTGTATCATGTCATTCAGAGAGACTCTAAGAATTGGGACAAATTGATCCCAATGGTTTTATGGGCTTATCGGGAAGTTCCCCATGAGGTAACCGGAGTAGCTCCGTTTCGTCTATTGTATGGAAGGAATCCCACGGGACCGCTTCTAATACTGCAGAGGACGTGGACGGGAGAAATGCCGGTGCCCGCAACATTGAGAGAAAGCCCCGCTAAGTATTTACAGCAACTTAAGGAGCAGCTCGAGACGGCCGCTAATATTGCTGAGCTAACTAGTGCAACTCATCAGGAGAGTTACGCCAGCGCCTATAATCGCAGCACCAGGCTCAAAGCTTTTAACGTTGGCGACCAGGTTGTGGTTTTCGACAATGATCGGAATTGTCAGATGTCACCTAAATGGCTAGGCCCATTCACAGTGGTTGGACGTGAGCGCGAACACTCTTACCGCGTTGAAACATCTGAGGGAAAGGTGAAAAGTGTCCGCGCCAACAACATTCGACCTTACTATACAAGGGTCAGTCATATTGGGGTAGTCTTCGATGAGGACCATGATTTTGGGGAGGTGGAATATGCTCCACAACCAACCACTATAAAGCGGGAAGAGCTAGTGCTAACGAGCGAGAAGGTTGCTCACCTTGATGCTAACGCGCAGGCGGAAATACAGGCGGTGTTCCAAAGACATTGCACACTCTTTGACGGCACCCCGGGTATATAGCGAAGGTAGACGAACATAGGATAGAAATAGAACCGGGCCACCAGCCAAAAAAGGTGTTTCCTTATCGGGTGCCGGAACTATTAAAGAAGGAAGTCAGCCGGCAAGTTGACGAACTTTTGACTTGGAAGTTGATCTACCCCACGGAGAGTGAGTTTGCACACCCGGTGGTATGCGTCGGAAAAAAGGATGGGACTATCCGCATGTGTGTGGACTACAGGGCGTTAAATGCCGTCACCAAAGCGGATGCGTTCCCTATGATGAATCCTCAGGAATTGATTTTCCGAGTAGGCAGAGCGCAGTTCATTACGGTAGTGGACCTTAGGCGCGGGTACTGGCAGGTACCGATGGAAGAGAAGAGTCAGAAATTCACCGCGTTTGTAACGCACGAGGGTCAGTACGCATGGAAAGTGATGCCTTTCGGGCTAAAAAATTCCGCGGCAACCTTTCAAAGAATGGTGAATAAACTCTTGTCGCAACATCAAATGTATGCCACGGCATACCTTGATGATATTGCTATTTTTTCTAGCACTTGGGAGGAGCACTTAAAGCATCTCGACATTATTCTTAAGGTCTTAGAGAAGGCGGGACTGAAAGCCAGTCCGGAGAAGTGTCAGATTGCGCGATCCCATATACATTACCTGGGGCATATTGTCGGTTCAGGGACACACGCACCAGACCCTGAAAAAATAGCAGCGATTAAGAACCTGGTACCACCGCGCACCAAAAAGGAACTACGCAGCCTGTTAGGACTGTGCGGTTACTATCGCGAGTACGTCCGAGGATATGCAGAGGTGACGAGCCCGCTCACGCTGTTAACAAAGAAAGCGGTACCTAATAAGATACCCTGGCCGGAGGAAGCTCAGGCAGCATTTGAGATGCTCAAACAATCTTTGTGCGAGGCCGTGGCGCTAAACACCCCAGAGCCATCTCAGCCCTACTGGCTTTTCACAGACGCCTCAGCTACGGCGGCGGGAGCATGTTTGGCGCAAATGTCAGCCGATGGGGAAGAGAGGCCTATCGCCTTTGCAAGCCACCGCTTCTCACCGACCCAGACGCGTTGGTCGACAATTGAGAGGGAAGCGTTCGCAATAATATGGGCCTTAAAGAAGTTTGACTACTGGCTTTTCGGTGCCATAGTAAACGTCGTTTCCGACCACAATCCGCTGTCGTACCTTACAACTTCTACTCCGCACGGGGCGAAATTGACAAGATGGGCGCTGGCGTTACAGCGATATCATGTCTCGGTACAACATCGGAAGGGTATATGTAACGGGAATGCGGATGCATTATCGAGGCTCCAGAATAGTTTATGGAAGCCATCAGAATAACAGTGCCATGCCAACTGAGGGGGAACGTGAATGTTCCTGCCCACTCGCTGCTGTATATTGTGGACTGTGTGATTGACAATCCAAGAAACAGACACTAGTGATCTTACTGCTTGAAGCAGCAATGGTGTGCTTGATCGTTTAGCATGTATTTGTTTTCGTTTCTTGTATTCTCCTGTCGTGTTGTCTCGCAATTGTGTTTGATGTTTGTGTATGCTGTTGTATGCTTAGAAAGTCCAGTGACCTAATCGCGGCAGTGATTTATCGTACCACTGAGCGTAGAACAGCCCAGCGTACTCTTAAGGGGGGACGTGTTATGTTGCCGCTCATAAGGCGATTGTGCAGAAGGGACTACGTAGCACCGTACGCTATACAAAGCTTCTTTCTCGGCTCTCTCTCTGCATGGTCTTGGACAGCAATTATCAATGGAAAGCAAACTGCTCCCATTGAGCGGCTGGTCTCCCACGCTGGCCCCCAGGGGTTCCTGGTACGAGACCCTTCCCTTTCGCTTCCCTTTCGCGACCGTACCTGTCCCCTCAGTGGCCGTTTCGGGGAAGAGCAGCTCGGACGCGTAGGAGGACAATGCATGAGAAGTGCGCCCTCGCTTGAAGCGACAATGCGCTTGGCCCAACCAATTCTTTAACGACCGGCATGCGCTCTCGGCGCGCCGACTGGAACAAAGGGTTGAGTCGCAGCAGTGCATGGTCCGAACGGCGGGAAAGGCGAAGACACGCTGTGTTTCCTGGAACGACAGGGTTCGACTGGATGAGCGTGGGAGATGGCCCGAATGCCGCAGGGCTGCTACGATACCGATATTTCGATTGTGAGAATATCTGAGAGCGTGGGATAAGGAGAGGGAGAGCCATGATGGGAAAGAATGCCAAAATGCCTGTTTAAACTGTAAAGACGCTGCTGTCGGGATTAGGGACAGCCCACTAGGGAGTGGCTTAATCTGAGGATAAACAGATTGGATGACAGAAGGTTGAGGCGGACCAGCAGTGGCCACCTCCCCTTTATCTTTGTTACCGCAAGGTACTAAAGACTGGACGGGATTCGTTTCCCTTCAGTCTAGGCTGTAATCACTTAACTGATCGATCAGTAAGACTCCGTACGATGCAACTTCTGTCTGGGCCGTAACCACTCGGTGGTCGAACAGTGAGACTAAGTTCGTTGTATGTAGTAACAGTGTTCTAGACTCTAACTTAAGAAAAGTTAAGTAGAAGAGTAAGACGCTGTTGATGTCTATGTTATCATCAGTGTGCTTCGGCAAGATGTACATATGACTGTAAATATTTTGCTACAATATACCTTCAACTTCATTACCTCCAACCTGCCTCCTGCTTCATCGACGTCGATCATCTCCTTGACGGGACTTTAATCCACATCAAGGAGAAAACGAACAAGAAAAACATAACTATGATAAAGCCTATACATTAAGAAAAAAGGAAAACATTACCTGTTTTGATGGTAGAAGTGCACAAATAGTTTACATAGTTATTTTTCCCTCTGTTTTACTTTTCTCCCGATTATTATTAATTTATTATTCTATTTTATTCGTCATGTTGTGGTATTTGCACAATATACCAGCTAAAAGTTAAGCACTCCAGGTCTTGGCCAATCCCCCGTAGTGGGTATGCGCCATATTTGAAGGATCATCATCATCATCATCATCATCATCATCATCATCATCATCATCATCATCATCAGGACTGCAGCGTTCGGCAGAGTCGGGTGCCCGGGCCCGAGTGTCGAGAGTCAACCAGCGGTCCACGGGTTGGAGCTCCGGGCTTCACGTGGCCGCCTGTGTGTCTCCCCGTCACCTCTCCTGCTCCAGGGCTGCAGTGGCTGCAGCATTCCTCAAACCAGTGCCTCCTCTGCTCAAACCATCGCTCGTTCGCCTCCTCGGTCTCCTGCACGTCGGTCTCCTGCAGGCAACTGTACTCCGGCTCCTTCCTGTCGCCCGTCCCGCCAGACGGTGAGCCTGTGTCGGCCGAGACTGTTGTATTGTTATTAGGGACGCTAAGTATTGTTTCCTTTTCTTTTGGCCTTGTTTATCCGCTCTCCTAAGTGTATGTGTGTGTGTGTGTGTGTGTGTAGTGCGCGTCTTCTTCTCTGCCTATAAAGTGCCATTCGGAACGCACAAGAAGCCTCGTCACTTCGATGGGAACGCTCGCGTTCCCAGCACAGTAATATCTCTTTTCGAACCTATCATGACACATTGACTGATTCGCAGATGCAGTCACCGCGGACGCCAAACGGCACCGCCACTACGACCCCACTGTGACTGTATGTCGGCTCACGTGTCGTCACTGCGGGAGAGCGAACACGTTCCAAGAAAACAAAACGAGAAAATGCTGGGGATTTTCTCGTCTCTCTCCCTCTTTCTCACTCAGCGTTTTTCGATTTACCAAGTCCCAGGCCAGTCCCGAGCCATAGAGTTTCCTACTAAAATACTATAGGAAAACTGGCGCTAGTGTCTATGGGAGTTTCAAACAAGGCGGTTGAGCCAGCATGGGAATGATGGGTATGACATGGATTTGCCTAGTCTTCGTTCTTCTGGCTTCGTATCACTTTGCGACTTCATAAAAATAGGTCGTTTACGACAAAATATTGCACTAAAACGGTAGATTTCGGAATAACTATGTGCGTGCGCAGGTATTAGTTGCTCTTTCGCGGTTAGAAAAATACTGAACGCTCAGAAAATTAGCAATATTGTGCGATATGGCAATGTTGCCTCCTCTGCTTGTGCCCAGATTTAGCAGTGTCCATACAGGTTTAAGTCCCAGATGTAGTTGTGTTCTAACTTAAAATAAAGATTTTTGCTCTTGTAAGTGACGTGCTGACATTTTCATGTAAAAGGTAGACGTGTCTTCTAAATATAACAAACGGGCTTTCACTCGCTTCCTGTAGTGCAGGGCAAGTGCTCCAGTGTATTTTTACAAACTATAATGCATAGGTCAAGCCCCTGCGCGAGGCCGTAGCAAGAGCGCAGTATCGCCCATCGCTTTGTGGTTGGTTTTCTGAAAAACGTGATGTTAAATAAACACCCGTGCCGTTAAACTCCATCGGAAACTTCGCCTGAGCTTTGATCTGGGCTGACTTTTTGAGCGTCGTCCGCAGGCGCGTCTGCCTATCGTCCACTGGGCGTCTACTACGCGCGATAACTGTGCGCCTGCTTGGCGCGTTCGGTCGGCGTTGAATTAATCAGACAGCGGAATTGAAATGCCGTAGTACAAGATATACGAACAGCCTTCTGACAAGGGATGTACGTATGTCAGCCGTGAAAGCGACCCTACGGTTACATGTCCTATCGCAGCTGATACAAATGAAAAGAAAAAAAAAACAGCAAAACCGCATCGATAAGGTTCCCGAGACGCAGCGCACATATTTCTAAGGTTGGGTAAAATGCCGCTGCAAATAATATATTTAGCCATCCATCAACAAACACAACAACGAAACGCTGCATATAACCTCATCATTGCAAACGACTTTTGTACATGCGACAGTCTGATGATCTCTAGCAGTAAAGCCAGTAAAGCGTACACTACAGCAGCTGCCTTCCTCGCGTAATGAAAAAGTGTAGTAACGTCACTCGCGTCACCTAAGTTAAAAAACCGGAATAAACAAATCCACCAAGACGTTTGAAGCCGCAGGCACGAAGACTAGACAAATCCATGTCATACCCATCATTCCCATGGCACCTTCACGATCGAAGCGACAGTTTTCCCTCTAGTATCTTAGTAGGAAACTTTATGTCCCGAGCGGCCCGCGGTTGCCTCGCTGACAGGCATGACGCCATTACCACGTGATTCAAAAGTCCGCTGGCCTGCCAGTGGGCGGGGCTTCCGGGAGGCCCCCATAAAAAAAGAATGCACCGTGGACATACGGGGTGGTCCGGAGCCGACCGGGACTTGTGAAACGCATACGCTCACTGCGTAGGTTCTAGGGTGCTCGTCGTGAGCAAAGGTGACTGAACGCGCTGGTAGCGTGGAACTACCCTAAAACTCGCCATTGCAAGTCCGCTGGTACCTCACGGATGAGAAAAAAAATATCCACGCATATCCACGGAGTGAATGATGACGAATGGGCGAAGCTCCGGAGGTTCGTCGGTAAAAACCGTGAATCTTCCGTGAATCTTGCCTAGTACATCATCAAAGACGTGACAAACACTGTGTGTCGCCATCTAGCGCTCTCCTATCACACTAGAGCACGCAGCGAGCGCCTCCGCGCCATCTATTGATCAATTCACGTATTAGCTAAGCAGCACCGCAGCGCTCGGACGGACGGACAGACAGACAGACACAGACGGACGGACGGACAGACAGACAGACAGACGGACGGACGGACGGGCAGGCAGACAGACTACCATGCTACGCGTTCCCATACATCTGAATGAAGCGAGCACCGCGGCGCCATCACGCCATCTAGTGAGCACTTCATAAAACTACAGGTGGCTACATACTATGTACGGAGGAGGGAACGACCCACACCCTAAGGAGCTTCGCCCCTAAAAATGTGTTGCATTCAGAAGGTTCAGGCTTCGAGCATAACATACAGGACCGCTTGAAGGAACCGTGCAAAATTGGAGACCGTTGTTTGCGAGCGCATTCGGTTTTCGTTCCGTTTTCGCCGCACATCGTTGAAATGGGCAGCACTGGCGCCATATGCCGCGGGGCGCGGCCACGTTTTGGATGACCACTGTTTTGCTGCAGGCAGGGTGTCGGAACGAAATGTTTTTCGTTCCGGTTTTCGTTTCGTTCCGCAGAAAAATGTTCCGTTCCGTTTTCGTTCCGGAACGAAAAACAAACGTTCCGTAACGGTTCATAACGTTATTTTTTTCAATAATAAGAACGAACAAAATACTTAATATTAAAAGTACCTTTTAAAAACAGCAAAAGATACTGAAACAGCAAATGATACATAAAAATGCGATAATAATTGTTGGGGTTTTACGTTTCGAAGCAAGGACACACACAAAAACTTGGTATTCATTTTTCCTCAAGTTTGAATCCGGAATTTTCGTCAAGGGGGGCACACGATTTCAGAAGCAGCAGGTCATCAAGTGTACTCGCCGATAAGCGAGACAGCTGCTCTGACAAAACGAAATTGAGTGCCGAAAATGCCCCCTCAACGCTGACTTGTGTGGCTGGCACACCAAGGGCTACTTGTGCTAACATATACAGCTCCGGTTGCCGCTCTTTGCGCTCGTCCCAAAATTTCAACACATAAGCGATGACAAGCCTTCTCTCTCCACGACGGCCTGTGTGAGAGGCACGCGAAACTCCGCTTGAATACAAACAGCTATGGTTGCCACTTTCTTGGTTTCCTGCTGCATTATTTCAACGCATCTTTTCATTGAAATACCTGCCCGAGATGCGTGCTGACGTTGAACCCTGAGTTTGCATCATTGCTCACGTTGCATGACCTCGGTTGTTCCGGATCGTAAAGTCTTCCCGTGAACCGAAAAACGATAAAAAATATTTCGTTTTTGCTCCGGAACGAAATAATAAATAACGTTCCGGTTACGTTTTCGTTCCGGTCAAAAATATCGTTTTTTTCGTTTTTCGTTTTCGTTTTTCGTTCCGTTCCGACACTCTGGCTGCAGGTCACGCGTTTAGGCTCACGAAGGAAGAAAATTATTTGTTTTACTAAAGCTTCCTCATTCTTTAGTAAGCGAGAAACGTTTCGTTTCGTAGCAGATTGTCCGCAAGAAAACAACAAAATATGCTGGTCAACTGTGTTCACCACTTGCCGTTGTACTGCAATTGCCCTACCGCTTGTACACATCTTAAGTGCCGCCCTGTCACAAAACAACACCCACGCTAGCAAAGAGGAATCGGCAATCTTGTAAACCAGCGCTGAAATCAGCCGCGCCGAATGAGGGGCGCGCTCAACGACAACAGCGCTGCGAATTCGTGACGTTGCGGCCAGAAAACGTATTCTGCTCCGAACAAATACCTCCGATCGCGCTTCAGGGTCATATAAGCAGATACGACACGTGATACATCGGGGGCCTATACCACGCAATACGGAATGCGGTTCCGTGATATTCTTCACCGATTCCTGGAAGAGTAGCGTGGAAGAGTTATACTCTTCCCGGCTCAGTAATAGCAGCTATTCCGACTTCCCCTCTTCCCGTGCTACTCTTCCCGCCTTGACAGGAAGGACTGACCAATCACTGGCCAATTCCGAATCCCTGGTCGGTTGGCCCTACCTTAACAGGCAGAAATGGCCATTAAGGAAGGACCCACAGGCAGTACTACTTTGCTGTCCGTCAGAGTTGCGCTCAGCGACGTTGTTGGCCCTACTGAGCAGCATCTAGTTTTACGACTCTTGATTTAACAACACCAAGAGCGACTCCTTGGTGGTGCAGGTGACACATCGTGTAGCGCAGAGGTTCATGCGTATACCCCACGGTGCGAGAGTCACACTGACCTGCTCTGCGCAGTTCAAATGCTTGCTGGGGATTCCTATAAGGTCCGTTCCATCAAGCTTCGTCACATGGTAGTCAGACGTTGAAGTTGGAATACGGATGGATTGAACTTTAGCATGAGGCAAGCTCGATCTCGCCACGTGTCATTGCAAAAAAAATTGTAACTCACCCCTATGTTTCACCGATGACCGTGGTGCGCCTTTGGTCACTCGCCGAGTGATGCTCCAAAGCCTTAACGTTGATGATGTGGCTTCTATGATTGGCACATACCCACGAAGGGGATTGGACACATTGCATATATATGTGAATGATGGAATCGTAAAAGCCCGAACTAGGTACAAGAGGACATAAGAAAGGAAGAACAGAGTTCTGGTGATATCAACAGATTTATTCAAGAAATGAATAATTAAAATTTACAAAATAGAAAGATCATAGAAAGGGGGAAAAACCTGTGGTCAACAGAACTAGCAGCGTAGTCTTCCGGGGGCTTCGATAAATTCATTAAAGCGGCCAACGTAGAATAACGGCTTGTATCATTCTGAGAGGCATCGGAAGAAAATATTTGGTGTCGTTAGAGGTAGTCGTATAGTTTACTGAGATAGAAATTTAGGCAGGGAACTATGCATCTGACCTAAGAGCTAAAAGAACACAATGATGATGATTCGTTGAACATTGTCACAGACCTACCATATGGGGACAGTTCACAAGAAAATGCAAGCGGAGGTTCCGAAAAGAGGTGATCATTATATGAAACGAATGGTAAGGATGTAGTCAACATTCCGTAAGTGTGAAAATAAACAAACCCCTGCATTGAGAATATTAGTACTTGTGGTATAATTGTGGGCGGACCTGCCAAGGTGGTCTAGTGGCTATGACACTCAGCGGCTGATCCGAAAGTCTCGGTATCGAATCCCGTTCGCGGCGGCTGGACTTCGCCGGCGCGAAATGTCGAGGTCCGTGTACAGTGCGATGTCAGTGAACGTTAAGGAACTCCAGCTGGTCGAAATTTCCCGAGCCCTCCACCGCGACACCTCTCATAATCATATCGTGGTTTTGGGACGCAAAACCCAAAATTATTGTTGTGGGCGACAGATATAAAAATTAATTTAAATTCCGGATATTAGTATCATGACTCCTACCTTTTACTGGTTTAGTTTCATAACCTAATATTCGCCGCGATGGTACACTGCTTATCGTCCTCGGCCGCTGACCCAAAGGACGCAGGTTCAAACCCTTCCGCGGCCAATGCTGGAGGCCCATGCACTGTGCGCTTTCAATGCACGTTGGTCATATAAGTAGGTAACCAAGGATGGTGAAAATTTCGGAGTCTTCCACTACGGCATCTGTGCGTTATGATTACATGTCGTGGTTTACGCACGTGAAAGCACAGCAGTTATAATTATTTTGTACTTTAATGAGGGAGACTGTATGAATTGTGGGAAACTAATTATTAGTAGGGCAATCGTATCGCTGCTTCGCAGAAGTAATAATGGTTGCAGTTAGCTGCTCGCTTTGTCACACTTCGTAGATCTAAGTCGAGCTCTTCGTGGGCACTTTCTTTGCCGACTTTGTCAACCCAGCACTGCGCTCGTAGGGATGCGCTGCAGTTTTAAGTTAACACTGTCGGTGGTTGACGTCCGAAACATTGCCTTGCCTTCAAATATTCTATACATCATTCGGCAAGTAGTTGCAGAACTAGCCTGCCACGCGCATCCGCGCAAAGTTTGAAAGGATGGTTAGGTGGCGACACTGATGAATGGCCCCGCCCCCTTCCCTCCCTCTATGCGATCTGAAAGCATATCACATAGATAAAGCAGTCGGATTTTTATCCGTTAGTCAGGGAGCGCTATAACGAGCGTTGACTATTGCTTTTGGGGGGTTGAAAGGGCGGGGGGGATGATGATGATGATGATTGGGGTTTGATTAGGAAAGGACGCTAATTTCTGCAGCCCATGTAGGGAGCACGGCTAAGCGTCCGTGGGGGTGGTGGAAAGGGAGTGAAAGAGATAGAGAGGAGAGAAAGGCCGTAGTGGAGGACAGACAGACAGACAGACAATGAACTTTAATTAATCCTGAGGAGCTACGTAAGGACTCCCTAGCGGGAGGCCGTTGTAACCGCTGGCCGCACCCACGTGGAGGAAAGAACGCCATGACGCTCCGCCCTTTCGTGGGCCCTCTGGATAGCCTGGGCTTGCTTTTGGAGCACCGTGCTTGTGATGGCCTCCTCCCATTCAGCTTCGCTGGAGAGAACGTCGTTAGGCAACGCGGGACATCGCCAGAGCATGTGAGCCATAGAACAAAAAGTTTCACTGCAGTCGGGACAGCCAGGGTCCACGTCCGAGTATAGCTTACTGAGGAAGCCCCGGGACGGGAAAGAGCCCGTCTGCAACATTCGTAGAGTAACTGACTGACCTCTGCTGAGCTTCGGATGAGGAAGAGGGTAGACTCTCCGGCCAAGTTGGTAATGTTTAGTAATTTCATTGAATGTGAGAAGTGGGTCGTTCTGCTGAGCCTCTTCCTGCCCCTCCGGAGCCGCCAGACCGCCGCGGCGCGTGAGTTCTCGCGCACGGTCGTGAGCCAGCTCATTGAGGTTTGGGAAGCCCTCAAGAACGTTCGTCCCCATGTGTGCGGGGAACCACGTTATATAATGTGAACCGGGGCAAGCCCTCTTCTCTAGAATGGAGGCCGCCTCTCGAGCGAGGTTACCCATTTCGAATGCCCTAATTGCGTCTCGCGAATCGGTGTAAACGTAGAAACGCTCTGTGTCACACAGGGCCAGCGCAACCGCGATTTGTTCGGCTATACCAGGGGTGGCCGCCCTTACCGAGGCTGATGAGCGAAGCACTCCGCGCCCGTCTACCACCGATAACGCGAATGTTCTACTCTTCCCGTACTGCGCCGCATCTACGAAGACCGCGGAGTCTATGTCATCCCTAACTCTCTTCAAGATGGCACGTGCACGGGCTTTACGTCTACCCTCATTATGCTGTGGATGTACGTTTCGCGGGAAGGGCCCCACCATGTAGGTTGCCCTCGTTTCCCGGGTCAGTGGTATCCTCCGTTCCTCCATTATCCTAGGAGTCATGCCAACTTCGTCCAGGATCCGCCTGCCCGCTTGGGTAGACGACAGCCTAACCACCTGGGCAGTGACCTGCGCCTCTATGATCTCGTCTATGGTATTGTGCATTCCGAGTTGGTCTAGCCTGTCTGAGCTCGTGGTAATCGGCAAGCCTAGCACTCTCTTGATGCTCCTGCGCATGACTGTGTTTAACTTGCTCTTTTCCGTTTTCGTCCATACGAGAGCTGACGCAACATAGTTAATATGACTGAGTAGAAATGCGTGGTACATCCGAAGAAGGTTGTCCTCACCTAACCCCTTCTTTCGGTTGGATACCCTAGCGATTAATCTTAACATGTTCTCAGTCTTGGCTGTAACGTGGGTAATTGTTCTGGCATTACATCCCCTAGCGTCTATAAGCAGGCCCAGGATCTTGACAGAGTCAACTCTGGGAATTTTCTGCCCATTATGCGTGTATAATTCCAAGGGTAGCTGGCTTAGGGGCGTGAGATGCCTAACTCCTTGCCTAGCCGGTCGGTAAAGTAACAGTTCCGACTTACTCGGAGACAGCTTGAGACCAGTGTCCGCGAGATAAGCCTCCGTCTCATGCAAGGCCGCCTGTAGAGCTTGCTCTAATTCTGCTAGGGAGCCACTTGGGCACCAAATTGTGATGTCATCGGCGTAGAGTGCGTGGCCTATGCCTCGAAGGCCGCTCAGCCTGTCTGAAAGACCTTTCATGACTATATTGAACAGCAGGGGTGAGATGACTGAACCCTGGGGTGTACCCCGAGCACCTAATTCGTACACATTTGATCGTATTTGCTCCACCTGAATTGTAGCTGTTCTATTCATGAGAAAGGACCTGACAAAGGCCTGGAATTTGACTCCTAGGCCCATCCCCGCCGTGGCCTGCAGTATGTACCGATGCAACACTGTGTCAAACGCCTTAGCTAGATCCAGGGCTAGAATACCTCTCACATCCCTAGTGCCGTTATCAAAGATTTGCTTTTTCAGCATCAGCATAACGTCCTGCGTCGATAGACCGGGCCGGAAACCTACCATATTATGTGGGAAGAGGTCCTGACGCTCTATGTACCCGGACACCCTGTTTAAAATTGCGTGCTCCGCTACCTTGCTTATGCGCGAAGTTAATGATATCGGTCTCATGTTATCGAGATCTAAGGGTTTTCCGGATTTTGGAACGAGTATTACCGTAGCCGCCTTCCAATCGTCGGGCACCTGTCCTGCATCCCATACCTCGTTGACCTCCTTAGTTAGTAATTCCACTGCCTTATCGTCCAGGTTCCGTAATAGCCTGTTAGAAACCTTATCGGGACCCGGAGCTGATCTGCTATTTAAATTGTGGAGCACCGCCCTGATCTCCGATTCTGTGAAGGGCGCGTCCAAGTCCTCTACTGTCGCGCACTCGATCAGCGGATAATCTTCTTCGTGCGTCAGTCCAATGGGGAGGTATCTATCCGCGATTGCATTCAATAGCGACTTCTCAGTACCTCCCTGCTGTTTGTGCCTGTGTATAACTTTGCTAAGTGATTGCCTTTGGTTCCCCTTAGTTTGCGCGTCATCCAGGAGGTGCTTGAGGAGGTTCCATTTCCCCCCTGAGCGCATGGACCCGTCTACTGCCGCGCAGACCTCGTCCCATTGAAGCCTATTGAGCTCCACGCAGTATCTTTCGATCTCCCTGTTAAGCTCCGCTACTTTTTTCCTCAGCCTGCGGTTTAGTCTTTGTGTTTTCCATCGTTTAAGAATCGAGGATTTGGCCTCTAACAGATGCGCTAGGTGCGGGTCCATTCTGGATACGTCCGCGTCAGTTTCTACTACTTTAGTTGCCCTCTCTACGTCTCCCATGAGTGAGGCTATTGCCTCACTAAACGAGGAAAATGTACTTGTTCGCTCCTTCCTAAGTTTTCTAAACTCATTCCAGTCTGTGACTCGAAATACCTTGGCTGGTCGGGCGTCTACCGTTAAAGCTACTGACACTATAAAATGGTCACTGCCCAGGTTCTCCTGCTTATTGGACCAAATGACGTTCCCAACGTTTCTGACAAATGCCAAATCAGGCGTTGTGTCTCGTGCCACCGACGTGCCCAGCCTAGTGGGGAAACCAGGGCCTGTGATTACCGTAAACGCGAGATCATCCAGTATTCTCGCCAGATTCGCTCCTTTTACCGTCTGTCTGGCGTAGCCCCATGCACTATGAGGGGCGTTAAAATCCCCGGCAACTATCAAGGGAGAGTGCCTGGCTATTGACAGCGCCTGCCTAAGCAGGGACTTAAACGTCTGTCTCTGATCCGATGGAGGGCTATAGACATTAAGCACAAAGACGCTCTGCCTAAGCCACCCGTTCGGTATAGCCTCCACGAGAAGGGCCTCCATCTTACCCCGTCCAGATTGAATTTGGTGCTCATTAAAGACTAAATTTTTCCTTATCATTGTGGCTAGTCCTCTGCCTCCCTCGTTCCTGACCGACACAGTCTTGAAGCCAGGCAGGGTAGGTTCGTCACATAGTGTCTCCTGCAATAGCAAAATCTGCGGCTTTTCCACCTGAGCCGCCAAAAACTGACGTAGCGGAGCCTTGCGCTTTTGAAAACTAGCGCAGTTCCACTGCCAGATTACAAGCTCTTTGTGATCGCCCGCCATGATGCTACATTGCCATGTTTTGCTCCGCGCCCGGAGCTCCCTCTGTGAAATTTGGTGTCTTGCTCTGCCCTCGCACCTTGGATTTGGCCCTAATCGCCGCCTTTTCCTCCAGTACCGTCACTCTTTGTACCAAGAGCTGTATGCTTTCCTGATTTTCTCTACTGATCCTAAGCAGTTCCTCCAACATCTTTCTTTGCTGAGCGTCTCCGTCAGACGCTTCCGATTCGCACTCCTCCTCAGGTAGGGGTGCCTTACGCTTTGCTTTACTGAGTCCTACGCGGGGCGCTTGTTCGATTACCTCTGGCGTCTCGTTTCTCATCTCTATTTCACCAACTTTAGCGTTTGCTTTGGCGGCTTTGAGTCGGCGTACCTCCTCCCTAAGCTCCTTAACTTCTTTAAGTAATGCGTCTACACGCGTCTTACTACCATGCTCTGGCGAAGCCGACCGCGTTACCTCCTTGGGTCTCTGCTGCTCCTTCTTTTCTTTGGCACGATCCGCCCAGGTAGGCACCTCCTGTATCCTCACGCTGGATACCGACTGCCCTCTGGATCGAGAGCGGTTCCTGGACACCGACTGCCCTCTGGATAGAGAGCGGTTCCTGGTTGGCGTGCGAGAGCGGCTTCTCTTGGTGCTGAACTCCCGTGCAGCTGGCGTACGCGAGCGGCTCCTGTCGTGCGCCGTGCTGACGTCGGGCGTGTCACGAGACTGTAGGACCACCTGCAGCTGTTCGGCGCGTCGGCGCCGTTGTCGTCGTTGTCTTCTGACGACATAGGGTACTTGAAATTTGCCCCTGCATTCCTTGGCTGCCGTAGGGTGCGGTCCACCGCACAAGGTGGCCCGCACAAGGTGGCTGCGGAAATTTAGACCACCTGGGGTTCTTTAACGTGCACTGACAACGCACAGTACACGGGCCTCTGGCACTTTCGCTTCCATCGAAAATGCGACCGCCGCGGCCGGGATCGAGCTCGCGTTTTTTGGGTGGCAGCCGAGTACCTTTCAGTTCCTTTCAGTTCAGCTTAGGGTTGGTTCAGGGTGCTACCTGTGACCATTGTTAATGGCGTTTCTTGTCATGTTTTGAAACATAGGGGGTCGAAAGAGCTTTTAGCCGACCTTACTGCCTGCTCTTAACAAAAACAGCTCTGGAGTTCTCATTTAGCTTTCTTTTTTATGCAATCCTGTTATAACACTTCTTGGTTATAACAGTGCCCATTTGTGGACTGTTTTGTGTCCATGTTTGTATGGAATATTTTTTTTTCTTGTAGCCGGTGTTGTGTAGTGAATCAGTACATGCAAGTATTTTGTCCTGCAGTGTGCTTTCCATGCCTGCATCTTATGTAGGCCCGGCCAGTGTGGTCGCTGCCACGGTTACATCCTGGAAGGCAACCTGAATTCTACACCAAGAAGATCAAGTCCAAGAAGGGCAAATGAAGGGCTGCCTATGTTAATAAAAGACGACGTGACATTGGTTGTGTATGCTTCACTTCGGCCGCTGTCCTGTTATTGTACAGGGCAGGCCATAGGCGGAGACTTTTTCATTTTCCGGAGGGGGCGCCGAGATCTTCGCTGCGGTCTTCTGTCCTCATTCTCCAACTACCCTTTCTCGTCTTTCTTTCTCTAATTTTCCTCCTCACCCTCTCCCATATTTTTCAGAGACGCTGGGGCACTCAGGCAATTTTACCTTTTTTTTTTCTGGTGATGAAAACAGGCAAACTGCCACACGGGCGGACTGAAAGAGCGATGCGCGCGCGCACTTGCGCGCGTCGCTCTGCGGTCCGTCCGCGAACGCATCAACGTCGCTGTCAAGTCACATCTGACATTCTTTTGTCCAAGAAATATTTATTTTACAATAAATATAGCAATGTATTTCCAAATGACACAGAAAGTACAAGAGAAGAAAAAACGTCACAGCAAGTCACTTTCGTGCAAATAATTTTTGAACTTTACATGATTATTTGCACTTCACATTTGTTACATTGTCATGCAATCATGATCCAGTGAATTAAACACCAGTTAAAGGAGTACTGACACAAGATTCAAGGCGATCGAGATAGCTTACGGGATAGATTTGCGTCGACACACACGAACCATCTACAAAATATCAACGGCTGATATAGCTTAGAACATATTTAATATCAATTTTAACGTGCGTGTCGCGCCACTGCACGCGAAACGCGCTTTTGTGTTTCATGCAAACAACCAGCCGCCACCTGCGTGACGAGTACGTGTTACCGTCGTGGTTCTTGGGAGAGCGCTCATCCTAGCATACGTTTCCGACGGAAAGATGGGGCAGAATTGCACCGGAGTACGAACTGTCGTCCTCGCCTCGGCAGCGCATTTTTTAAGGATCACGCATGTTTGAAACTTCCAAGAGGGGATTACAGCAGCACCCAGGGAGCCTTCACTCAAAAGAGTTGTCCAAGAGGTGCTCATGTGAACTCGGCTATGTTTACATGAATACCATCCTGGGTGCCGCCTCACTCATCGCTCTTTGAAACGGAAAGTGCGTCTGGGCCCCACAAAACCGTATACAAAATATTAACAATCGCGCGCTCGAGCCCTCGAGGTTTGCAGTCGAGGTAAGTGGGACATTAGACATTAGCTACTTATTGCAAAAAAAAAAAAAAAAAGCAAGATGTAGAATTTTTGTGCAAGTACTCATATAACGTATCAACATAATTGAAAAATGATTCACAAAACACCGGCTGCCAAAAGAAAGATTCCCCGGGCTAGTGTACGAGGTTCGCGTGCGCGGATTGCCACGCCACTTACATCGGCGAGACAAAAATCTTTCCGGAAAGGATGTGGCAACAACAAAATGACGTACGTAGCTTTAACGCTACGCGGAACGCGCTCGCAGAACACAGCGAAAAGAACGACCATCACATCAACTTCGACGACTCCCGGGTCCTCGACACGCAAGGTAACCGCACGTAACCGCACCAAAAGGCAGTTCTTAGAGTCGTGGCACGTTCAACCAACACCTGGAAATATCAGCAGCTCAACTGGGATCTGCCGAGTGTGTTTATACATTATCTCCGGAACCAACGGATAAAACAATACCGCAACAAGAAAGGCGGGAGGAACGACGGTGGAGAGAGGGACAATCACAAATAAAAGTCGCTAGCTTCGGAGCCGGCAGGATAGTCACCCCTTGGTGAAGAGATCGAATGGGTCTCGAAACGTTGGGCCAGTTTTTAATTTCAATATTAAAAGCTTATATTAAGAAAAGTGGCTGGAGAGATTGTTTTTTCGTATAGGCCAATATTGGACTTCCGCCGCCGCTGCAGCGAACCGCTTTAACAAGAGGGCTTCCTTGGCACCGCCATTATCCCCTTAAAACCCGCCAAAAATCCGCTGTCGAGGCTGTGCAGTCGGCCTTTGTACACCCGGGAACAGTCCCGAAAGGAGGTGTTTCTTCTTTCATCTCTGGCCGTTGACACGCCGGGCACGTGGATCGGCGAGCGTGGCCTCGCCGCAAGCTGTGGTTGCCAGCCGGACCTATGCGCAACTCAGATGGGGAGGAAAGCAGTGCCTGCTTTCCAGCCCATGTGAGTTCATCACCTTCGCGTGTATTGGCGCATCACTTATGAATATTATTAACGCTTTGCTGAGAGCGTTCAGCCCGTTACGATTATACTTCTGAACTACACATAACGATCCTCCTCTCCAGGCTCCGGCGGGGGCTATGCCCCCCCCTCGAAAGTTCGGGGGGGGCTCGAGCCCCCGAGCCCCCCCGTACTCTCCGCCTATGGGGCAGGCACATGACCGATCGTGAAGATAAAGCAGGGAGGCCGCCCTTGTTAACTCGACCTCTCGGAATGTTGGTCAAGGTCAAAGGATTTCTGGTAGCATTGAAGTCTTGTAACGTTCCTGTGATCTCCATGGTGTTTAATGTAACCTTATTCAAGGCGCTTTAGGGCAGTGTGAAAGTACCATGAGAATCTTTTCTTCTATATTTCGCAGGCTTCATTTGCAACAAGGGAAGAGGGACACCGTTAGCCGGATTGTACAGTGAGCGATTCACTTGGATTCTGAGGACTTACTACACCTCGGGGCATCTTAATCTCGGTATACAGCCAATAATTGAAGGTAAACATGACAATGGGGAATAAGATTACTTTATGGACATATTGCTTCTTTAAATCAAGTACACGATGGTGCTTGATAATTTGTAACTTTCCTGTGTCACTTCTAAATTTGCTCAGACATTCTCAGTTCAGCTTAGTCATTTTTACATTTTGTTGAGTCATTTTTATCCACTTGTAATTCTTCATGGTCATTCTCAGTTTCTGCTGTCATTGTTGGGACAGGTGGGCTAGTTTCATTCATTCTATATTTTCTGAGGCCATTTTTGTTATGTTCAGATATGATGACTCGTCCGTTGTCGTTTTATTGCGATAGCAGTTATATGAACAGTCTCGGCTGGTTTTTACCGTTCCCGCCGCCGCCGCCGTCATGCACCGTATATATATATATATATATATATATAAATGTCCCAAAGAAAAATATTTCAGACAAGTGCTTCCGAAGCGCGGCATCGAACCAGCAACCTCTCGCTCCGCAGCGCCGCAGCGCGTGGCGCTGACCACTACGCCACAACGAGCAGATCCTTCAGGGAGCTAACGGCGAGCCTTATATACACACCCTTTACCGCTGGCAGGACTCAGAGACGGCAGGCGCTTATAAGCGTTTTTTCATTACCAGCGAGATGGCGCGAGGAGCGCAACGGGCGCATTTAAAAGTCGTCGGCCAGCTCGCTCGCTTCTTCTAATATTTGCGCAGGGAGAACCTTGCCCTTCCGCTGTCTGCTCGCGCGGTTGTCTCGTGGTGAGAGGAAGAGGGATGTTTCGAGCTTTCACCGTGATGTCCGCGCTGATGTTAAGGGAGCGTACGAAAGACTCGAGCTCAAGGGACGCCGCTAAACGAACAAACAGAATATGAGCGCGAACTATCAAGTGTCACAGCTCGACACTAAAACACGCTAGTTTCCTTCGCTGCTTCGGCCGCCTTTTCAGGAAAATCGCGTCACTATGACGTCGGTGGGCGGCGCCTTTCTCCTACGTTATTTTCTTGGCAAAAAGAGCCAGGACAAAAAAGCAGGTTTTAGACACGAGAGTAACGCAACGTCAAGAACGGGCATTTGATCTCTTTAGTGCAGGAGTCAATTAGCTTGCACAGAGGACGTCATATACGACTAGGACATGGGCTGGGGAGTACGTATATATTCATATACGCATATGTGGCTATATATGGCACGTGTACGTACGTGCTCGTATTTGTCCGATATGTATCAGTCTCACATGGCATTCCTATTTGTGCAGATACGACCACATACGGGCACGTGCCATATATAGCCACATATGCCCAATTCCTGATATCGCCATTTATGGCATTGTCAGCAGCGCTCGGGGGCCGCACAACAAAGCCCCGTGCACCCCGGCAGCCTCCAAGAAGACGGCGGACACCCCCTCGACGGGGCAACCCCTTTCGGAGAAAAGTGGACTGCCCCAGCGGGAGCCAAGGAGCAGGAAAGAGCCGGAAGAAAAAAATTACAGCATATCCACGGAGTGAATGATGATGAGTGGGCGAAGCTCGGGATGTGCATCGTAGATCGTGCCGAGTTCCGGATTAATTTAGTTAACGCGCATGCTACGAATCCTCACGGTTCAACTATGCACAATGCACAAGTGAAATCTCCCACCGGCACTTCATTGCAAGTCAAGATCCAGTGCATATATATATGGGTTGCCGGTGAACGCTTCTCCAACGCGAGCAGTCAGTATTTCTCAATCAAGAAACTCGCTAGGAGACGCTGCCTGCGCCAACGTTGTCTCTCGCGTTTGCCGGGGCAGTGTCGAGTTTGCCGGGGAGCGCGTGGCTCCCGGCGCTCGCGGCGAGGGCGAGCGCCGGGAGCCACGCGCTCGCCCTCGGCGCGTGCGTGCCTCCCGGCAGGACTACTACTACTACATACATCGGGGCGCACGACCCGCGCCTTAAGGAGCTTCGCCCCTAAAAAGGAATGCAGAGAGCTACGGGCCACGACGAACGACGGCCACGAAGCAGCGTCCGTCCGCCTCCTAAAGAACGCAGAGAGCCACGGGCCACGACGAACGACGGCCACGAAGCAGCGTCCGTCCGCCTCCTGAAGGAATGTTCCGCATACTTCTTTGTTGTGTAACAATACAGTTTCTTTAAAATTTAATAATTCGTAATTGTCTCTTCATTCAACCGCTCACCTCGATCTGACAGCATTTTTGTAAGGGAAAGAACGCGGGTTCGATAGGCACGCAAAACAATGCCGATGGCAACTGTCCTGCTAATCAATGAGATCCCACACACTCACAAACGAACCGATCTAACGATTCCACGATGCTTACAAGGAACGAAAGCAAGATCTTGCTGAAACACACACAACGAATGCACGCGCCCAGACGGAGAGCCCGGCGAGCAAACAGCCCAAGATGGCGCGGCCGCTAGACGTCGCTAACGGGACTTTCATGGCGGCTCCCCGTTTCCCATTGGAGTAATAAGAAGCTTTACGTCTCCTTTTACCTCCCACGATCTCGCACACTTGTGCATGACGGAAATATGACTGTGCCGATTTATTTATTTATTTATTTATTTATTATTTATTTATTATTTATTTATTTCGCGGTACTGCCAATGCCATCAGGGATTTTTACGAGTGGGTTTTAAGATCATGGTAGAAGCATTCAGAGAAATATACAATCAGAGATCTTCACATAGCGACCAGATTGAATATGTTTGATATAACTGACGGAAACACCCGTCATATATTCAGGACTTAACAGGACTTTTGAGGCTGAACAAAGGAGCGCCACGCGTGAAACCTGGACTATCGGACGCATTACAATAACGCAGGAAGCTTCCACTCTTATTGGTGGCCTGAATCAGCAAGAAAACTCTGCGGGCGTCCATCCTGCACAGCTAACTTCCTACAAAATTTATTCTAATCTTCATTAAAACTACACAATTTTTATTGGAAACCTCACAGATACATGCCAGTATGGACTCGATTTCGTTAAAAACTTTAACAACAACCCTTTTAGCACAAATTTCATGGCGTATGTGGCAAAATTTCTGCCACCTGAAATTTTAATCGAAGTGTCTGTTCACTTCAAACTCAGCGTCTACTACAATTTCTGCTGGCAAGTAGTTCGTTATTGCGTTTGGTAAATAATTGATCGTGTACTTCAATTTTTCGCGCACGGAATGGCAAACAGATGGTGTATTAAGATGAAAGGCTTGAATTATGCTGTCAGGGAGAATATATAAGAACTCGGTATTGTCGAAAAAACTGTCGCGCGTCATGTCAACTGATTGGGGACAAACCAACGTAATTGCGCCATTTTTTTTTAACTTTCTGCAATGCACTTTTAAGAGAAGACAGTCTTCAAATGTCGCCTTACTAGAAACCTGAGGCGTCCGCAGGCGCCTATAGGTGTAGCAAAGAGGCGTTCACAGGACACAATCTTGGCATCCCGAAGACCAATAATCCAATATTTATCTCTAATAACCAACAGCGTGTTACTAGATCCTGTCATAGTGCACATGTAGGCATATCGGAATTCGTGCATGACAGCACGGGGTGCAGAATGCATTTTTACGATTTCTAACAGTGGCGGAGCTTTCTGTACATCCAGGTGCAGTACAACACAAGCATTCCGCTTGCCCCGCTTTGTTATCTATGCCTGCCAAAGAACGCTACGTAAGTATACATCTGAGAAGCAGTGTCTATAAGTCATTTTCACTACAGAACGTGCGCTAGATGTTCGCGAAAACAAGAGATTCGTAAAAAAAAAAAATCGAGTCAATTTGTTGGTATCATGGTCCTTCACCAGCTCGGCCGCTGCCGTTGGCCGCACTTATGATATCGTAGACAGTGTCATTGGTGGCGTGCGGCTTGTCCCTGAGCAGGTGCACAAAGAGCAGGATGATCAGCATGCCTCCCGCGGATGCAGCAAGCATCGCAGCGAAAACGAGAAGGAACACGAGGGTTACGCGCCGCTCTTCTTTCTCGCTCCCGAAGGGGCTGTTCGAGAACGGGAACAGGTCCGCGAAAGAGGGTGTACCGCCACGCCCAGTCGCCGCCACTCCTGGAATAACAGAATCGTTCCCATCAACTATAAGCCCCGGAACGCGTTCAGCGGTTCACTAAAAATTCTTTATACCAAACGACATGTACGGTACACGTATAAATTAAGTGCGCTTATTGGGTCATCAGTGCCCACATTGGCCTTGATTTCAGTCCTGCCTGAAACGAACCACTTCCCCCATATACGTCTGATGAAACAAATTAAAATTACACCGCTACTATAGAAACCAAACCCAGATGCTTCGAGTCGTTAGGGCGCATCTTGGCAGGCCTTTCTGAAAAGGGCAGAGGTGAGTGTGACAAGCGAAGCAAAGAAATGCTCCGAGGCCCGTGTGCTGTGCGATATGTCTGAGCACGTTAAAGAACCACAGGTGGTCGAAATTTCCGAAGACCTCCACTACGGCGTCTGTCGTAATCAAATCGCGCTTCCGCGACGTAAAACTGTAGCTGTAGGCGCAAGTTGTCGGGGACTCACGCACTCGAGGAACAAAGAACGCAGTACAGCGTAGTGCAAAGCAACAAAAGGGCGTTTATTTGGACCGTTCACATATAGCACGCACGTCTGCGGAATTATACAATCAACAGGATAGCCAGCGAGTGGTGGTCGCCCATGCCAGAAAGCTAAGCCAACGTTGCTCGCGTGATGTGTCTCGCGAAGAGAGGCGTCGTGGAGCAACGGAAAAGGCGTTCGAGGGATTGTCCCGCCGAAGCCCGACGCCATCGCGCGCGAGTGGCGTACGCCGTACCAAGCCAAAGACAGCGAGGAGCATTCCCCCTGGTCCTACGAATACTCGCTGCCACGTAGTGCTACCGTGGGAACACCGGCGCCATCCCCACCGCTGCAGCGCGCTTAAAATGACGTCACGGCTCATGCACCCCGGGAAAGCCACCTTGGCGTAGCTTATAGAGAAAACGCGCCGGGCGATAAAAACAACTTATCAGGGAATGTAAACGTCCCCACAAAATCCACGGAGCAACATACTACACAGAAGGCGGAGAAACAACAGAACACAAGAACGCAGTGCCCCCAGCGCTTGGGGACGACCACACTAGAGTGATTAATAGCTGCAGTTTTAGTGTTGGGCACGCGAGCGGCTTTGCCTGCGCGCGTTCTTGCGATCTGTCGTACTGGCAGGAATACAAAAGAACGCAAGATCACTCCGCCCCTAACTCCCCACCAGCATCTACTCTGCGAAGGGAAGGCGAACAATCATATGCGTCGAGCCAACACACCCCGGTAGACTGGCAACGGTAGTATAGCGGCGGCCAACCGAAAGTAGTGGCATGATTGGCCGTTAATCTAACAGCCAGCCGTGCCACTACTTTCTGGGAAACAAGTAGGACAGGGGTCGCCGACATAATAGTCGAAGTAAAGAAGAAAAAAAAATGGACATTGGCAGGTGACGTGATGAGAAGGCGAGACAACCAATGGACAGTTAGAACGACGGAATGGATACCAGACAGGGTGGATACCAAGCGCAGCCGTGGACGACAGAGAGTAGGATGTAATGACTAAATTAAGAAATTCGCAGGCATCAAATGGAATCAGCTCGAGCAGGACAGGAAAGGATGGAGAGCAGTGGGAGAGGCCTTCGTCCTGCAGTGATATGATGGGCTGATGATGATGTTGCTGCTGATGATGATGGTTGGCTGCTTGTTTACACAAAATCCTGGTAGCTGTCGATTTCGCGAAGTTCTCCGTTGGCCGGTGCTTTGCGCTCACACCCTCGAAAACAGGTTTTAAATATGTTCTAGGCTGTATTTGCCACTGATATTGGGAAGATTGTGCATGCGCGTCCTCAATAATCGACCTACCAAGTTAATCTCGCCTCCACCTATTCTCGACGCGCCTGCCCTAGCGGTCGGTCGCCGGAGTTCGGTAGAAAATCAAAATCAGCTTCTCGTCAAACCTCGTCACTGTCGCAATTCTCTTCACACGTGGTGTAAAAGGTGCATGCTACTTTGGTTATTTATTTCTACTCGAATATGTGCACACTTACGTGCAATATAGTTAATCAACGCAACAAGTTGCTTGAAATATTCAGCAACTTTTTGCTCCAACTATGTTTATTAAAACCACACAAATGTCCCTTTATGGCAAATGTAGACAATGAGCGCATGCGCGGGGCCAATGAAAAAACATAGATTATGTATTGTATAATCAACAGCTCGCCGTGCCTAGGGCGCTCGCTCTAGGAGCGCAGGAGGACGACAAAGAGAAAGAACAGAATAGAACAGCCGGCCTGCAGCGCTGTGTCTACGTCTCTTCCTTTATTACAATGGCGCAGCCGACAATTAATACATCTATCAACCATTATTTAGTAATCCAATCTCGCAGTCACGCAAGCAGATAGATGTAGTGCTGATGCATGTGTCGCCCTTCTTGATAAAGTGCGCTTCTGATATTTCGCGGGCCAATTGCTCTTTACTGCGACTTAAAATTTTTATTCCACCAAGTAGTGGCTCACAATCCGGGCAATTGCTGCAATGGGCGGGCAGGTTTAGGCATCTCGCTGACTCATCCTGTAATGAGCGCTCATGTTCCTTGGCGCGCTGGTTAACACAGCAGCCCGTCGGACCCACGTACACTTTTCCACACGTTAGCGGTATTTCGTAAACCGCTGGGTCAGACGGGCCGCTGTGTTAACCAGCGCGCCAAGGAATATGAGCGCTCATTACAGGATGAGTCAGCGAGATGCCTAAACCTGCCCGCCCATTGCAGCAATTGCCCGGATTGTGAGCCACGACTTGATGGAATAAAAATTTTAAGTCGCAGTAAAGAGCAATTGACCCGCGAAATATCAGAAGCGCACTTTATCAAGAAGAAGGGCGACACATCTATGTGCTTGCGTGACTGCGAGATTGGATTACTAAATAAGGGCTGATAGATGTATTAATCTGTGTTTTTTCATTGGCCTCGCGCATGCGCTCATTGTCTACATTTGCTATAAAGGGACACTTGTGTGGTTTTAATAAACATAGTTGGAGTAGCGCCCGTCCTGTGTGTTAACTGTGCTGTCTGCGTCTAAAAAGTAGCGCTGAATATTTCAAGCAACATGTGTGACCGACTAGCCCAGCAACGTGTTTTGTTCAACGCAACTAGAAACTGAAGAAGTGGATCGCAGCACAGCAGAAGTAAGCTTCGAAAAGATGTGCATTTTTCAGGGCACCTTAGAAATTAACACACGGAACAGTTACACATAAAAAACCAAGCACCATGTTCACTTGGTTATAACTTGCGTACAAATCTCCTGTAGCTGAGTATCCTCTGTTATAAGAGCGCATAGTTTGGAAAATACATGTATGTGGTGCCGGATTGCTCGTTTTATGTTTTTTGTTCTTCCTTTCTTTAATGCCAGGCATTTCTTGGGCAAACTTATGTCTCTTTGATTTTTATCTCTCTATCTGTACATATCACCGCCTACGTGACGGTGCTCTCCTATTCGCTCGTTAAACTGGCATATCTCATTATGGTAGAGTATAAACGTATGATGAAGATGATCTGATATTTACATGACCAACATGATATACTCGTCATGCACGTCACGATTGACTATGCTGCAGTCACGTGTGGCTCACACGTGTAGTGTTTCTCCCGTGGTTTGCGGGTATCCGCCACAGGTGCTTGAATGCCATACATCCTATGTCAATCAAGGACAAGCTAAGATATATATTTCAGCGTATTAGAACAACCTGAATACGAGAAAGGTATACCGTTTGTTGCAGCCTGTGATCCAGTTGTAGACATAACAAGCACACAAGGCACACATGAAACCTACGAAGCGGTGCGTATCAAAACCGGGCCCCGAGGCTCCATGCAAGCACGCTATCACTAGGCTACGGCGGATCCTCCCTCGCCGTATAGCATATAAAACACAGCAGTTGTGATAACGGTGACTGTATAACGTCAATTACGCATCTAATATGAGTTCAGCGCTATCACAGCAGCGTAATAAGCAATATATACGTTCTCCCACCCTTCAGCATGCTTTTGTCCAGCTCTGCTCGAACATGTAGGAATACTTCAACAAACCACGCTTATGAAACCCCCATCAGCGCAACGTAGCGTCCACTTCCACAAAACGGACGTGTGCGCCCTAAAGTGAGCGCTAACGTCACCCGTACGACGAGACACTATTCGGTCGTCACGGTGCTGTTGACGTTCCTGCTTGGCCCAAGTTAAGCATACACAGCATCATACACTTTGCACAAGAACCTTGATTCTACTCGTATCTCTTGGCTGAACGGCAACCAATTCTTCACAAGTAATTTCCCCACTGACTGTTTTGCACGGTACCTATTCTCACAGTGCGTGGTATCTGCGGTATCTTTCTTTAACACAGAAGCTGTTCAGCCACATATAAAAGTGGTTGTCCCTCCGCAGAAAACACGCTGTGCCATTGCCTAGCAACCACGGAGCTGCGCATCGCTTGGCCTCACCTCGCCTCGCTACAGTGGGGGCAGTTGATCTGACGTCATGTCAAACCGCGCATGCGCCGAAGCAGTAGGAATGGAGAAGCCGCCAAGCTGTGCTGACCAAAGGAACACGCCGCGCCTACCTAACGGAACGGCTGGTGTGACGTAAGCACATTCGCGTACCTACAGTTAGGTGCGCACAGTGTTACCGCAAGGGGTTAGGTTTAAATTGGTGTTCCCCACTGATGGTAGCGGACACGAGGCTGTGCAGTGTCTTACTCGCATATCAACATTCTAAGGCAGAGGAAACCACGCTGATTTTGCATGTTCGTTGTTTTACTGATATCAGTTGAAATCTGAGGGGCGGAGAAACGTTCTTCGATGTGCGGCAAAGGCCAAGATGTGGATGACAGCGAGCGTGTTGGCAAAACTTGCAATTGCTTTTCGTCGACGGCGACAGCGATCGCGATAAACACAACTGGATATTGAAATCTGGGTGAATTGATGCGTAATGCTGGGAAGCAGCTAAAAGACGAAGCGCTGAGGGGAGATGATGCGGCATACACCGCGACAGCTGGCTGGATACGCCACTTTTCTCCTAAGCGCTTCCTCTTTGGGCTGCTTACCACATTCAACACTTGGTTGGACGTATAGCAAGCAAAAAGCTTTTTCGCACGTTTAGGAGCTGCCATTCTAAAAGGTATTAATACGGATCAGCATATCACGAAACAATGCATATTGGCGATTTCCATCACGATTGGTTTTCTCAAACAGCTTCCTCTGAGTGCCCACACATTATAATCCACACATTATAATCCTATTGTGCTCAAAGCACAATAGGATTACGAGGCGCGCTGTAGCAGAGGATCGCGGAAATTTCGACCACGTGGAGTTTCTCAACGCGCGCTGATAAAGCACAGTACACGGAACTTTAGTATTTTCGCCTTAATCAAAAATGCGATCACCACGGCCGGCACCGAACACTCGTCTATCGGTTCAGGAACCGAACGCCGTAACCGCTACACCACCGCGGTTAATCTTTGGGGAAAGAATTTGCATTCTCTGCTAACTTTCTGCGAGAACAGTTCAATAGTCTGTCGATATCGTATCGTGAGCTTTTGCGAAGCACGATATTAGCTGTAGGTTAACTCGATAGCAATGTTGAATCATTAGGCTACAACAGTATTTTAGAGCAACGCCGAGATCTACCTTCCCTCGAAGTCCATGTGATAGAACCGTTAGGCTTTCGTACGACAGTCCTATCAAAGAGATTGTTCTAGCTGCATCAAATCACGTAAATGGAATGCACGTTAGCACAGAAAAATAAAGGATCTCTGCGAGAAAAGTCTTTGTCCATTGCAATAAGGTTGAATGGCTGAATAAATAAAATATTAAAAAAAACACATCACATTGAAACCTTTTCTTTTCGCTTGCTTGAGGCTTTCATTCTCGCCAGGATCCATTGAGTCCCTTCTTCGGTGGCGCTCAGGGCCAGGGAATGTCCCTGAAATTTAACGGAGTCGCACTTGTGAGGCTTGTGCAGCGGTGGTGTATATTATTACTGAAGGTGCTTGTATACTCCAAAAAAAATTCACAGCACTGGATACTGACTTGATATATATATGGCACTGGATATAGGCACTGGATACTGACTTGCAATGAAGTGCCGGTGGGAGATATCACTTGTGCGTAGTTGAACCATAAGGATTCGTAGCGTGCGCGTTAACTAAATTAATCCGGAACTCGGCACGATCTACGATGAACCTCCGGAGCTTCGCCCACTCATCATCATTCACTCCGTGGATATGCTGTGAATTTTTTATCTCTGCCCTTTCGCTTACTCTCCGAAGACTAAGGTTCTCGCTCCGCGCATCCTGGAGGCCCTTTATTTTTTTTATTTTTCCGTGAATGTCACACTGTTATCTGCCTTCCATATGTTGCACGGCATTAGGTTATTCTACTGCCGCCACCATTTAAACCCTACAAATAAATGGGAAGGACTAGAATTTATAACGCTGAACTTAGTCCCCCAGTTAATCCAAAAATTGCTCAAGACCTGTGGTAGCCAGTGTAGTTACTCAAAGGACCTAAGTCATACCTCTCTTACGCTTTTCAGATCAGGAAGTTCTACTGCTGATGCCAAGCCATGTTAAATATTGTTTAATTTACACGACATTTATTGTAATGATTTTAAAGGGGACTAGAAAAGATCCTGACGACTTTCTACAAAAGCAGTGAGCCTGTGGTTCAGGTTTTTCTCTTCATCAGTTATACCACGGCCGCTTGATTAGCAACGCACAAGGTTATATCAGTTTTCTGGATTTCGTGCGTAACTTGCTACAAGCTCTTAAATATACGCATTGCTAAGGACCAAAGACATTCAACCAAAAGAGATTTAAAGCACCCCTGCCCAACGGTCGGGCGATGGGCACTAACGTCATCGTCACGGTTAATCTGTTTGGCTATAGAGACAACCGATGTTGTCAGCAACTTTCCAACTCGCGGGGTAGTTGCGGCAGATTTCAATGGGCTCCAAGATCGGCGCGCACCAAATCTTGGAGGCCACATAAAAACTTGGCAGACACATTGCAACTACCGTGGGCGGCACAGCCATCACTAGCGTAAACCCAGCCAATCGGCGGAGTTGAAAAGCAGTCTTCAGAGGGACGGTAATTTTAGATTGCCCATGGCTGCGTTTATACAAGTTGTTTGGTATAATTTAAGGTACGAATCACTTGTGAATGTTACAACATACCATCTTACACAGTTTCACTAACCGTATCAGTACCCCTTTAATACTAGCACCAACTTCCCGAAAATATATCGGGTTAGTGAACGAAGGGCTTGAGACCTTTCTTTATTACCTTAACCAGCCAAGATTTGGCTTTGACTTTCGGTTTGGCTACAAAAAAAATTGTGTAGGCGCGTTCAGGTTATTGTTTCAAATGCCTCGCTGTAGCACACACATTCCCTAACAGTGAGTGGACTCGTTACTCAGAAAAAAAAAAAAAAAAGCTGCTATTGTGGCGAACCCCTTCTAAAATGCATAGGCCCCCGACAACTCGATAAATCCCGTCGATATCAAGTTTCCCCCAAAACAATAATTCGCTTGCTATCATCCCTAGCGTACAGTGCAATCCACAAATATGTCATACTCACGACAACCGCCTGATAACCGCCTGCAGGCGGCTCTCTCTCGGTAAGGCCCGAAGACTGGAATGCTTCCTCCTGAAGGGCGCTTCGAAACGTAACGCGCATCCACAGGGTCCAGGACCTTGGATGGTTCAAGCCTCAAGGGTGGATCTTCTTCTTCTTCTTCTTCTTTGCCTCTCTCTTATGGTATATACCTAATATAGGGCATATGGTCAAGGCCCATCTACGGATTATTCTAAATTTTCTTCTGCGGACGAAATTATTGGCTGTTATGTTCAAATTATACTGAAATTTAAGGTGTAAATTACCAGTTATGAACAAAATTCAACTTTAAAAGACATTCCTGAAAGTTTGTTGTGAACTCGGTGCTTTTATCTCCTCGCAGGCTTTCTGTTCTTTGCGCTCGCACCTCAGGCGGCGAGCACGAACGTGGCTGCAAAACCAAAAAAAAAAAAAAATGAACTTGGTTCACTGAACGCAGCGTGGCGACGATTTATTCAGTCACCACGCCTTGCGGAAGAGTTTATATCTGCCACATGATGCATGGCTCTATTTCTCCGTCTGGTTCACGCGCGCACTCGTCGTGATAGACGACTCACTGTTGCGTCCCGCAACTTCCGAGCTCGTTCTCGCCATTGCCATGCTGTTCCAAGCATTCCAGGACGTTTCTTGTAGTGGCCGACGGCACCTGAAACTGCTTAAGCTAACCGTGCTGTATTCTGTCGGTGCCTATTGAAGTTATGGCGATGGAAGCGCAGTCAAGGAAAGGTCAGAGGGGGCGGGAGAGCACCAACTGCAACGCTTATTTTCTGCGAACACGGGGTGCATTGCATATTGACCAGGGTCTGTTATGAAGTGCGCTGTCGAATGAAAAGAGGAACCGCACTGTAAGGCAGGCGTCGTATTCTGGCCGTGAATATATACCCATCATTATTACATCGTTATATGTTGTTCGAATTCTTTTTGTTTCTCATGCGCAGATTTGAGGCAATCAAAATACAGAGAGCATTAAGCAGTTATTGACGAGTCTATATACACCTAGTTACTTTCTACTGATAAAAAAACAAACAAAAAACAAACGAGCAGACGAGGTTGAAGTCGATGAAGTCAATGCGGGCTGCTGCGGGAAGGTTCCGGTGTTTTTCGCCGCATTTCTGTAGCTTCACAGTCTTTGTATATCGCATCGGAGAAGCCATAACAGACGGCCACCGTATTAATGTGCCCATGTGCGCATGCGCCACCTGCAGGTGGGGCTTCCTAGTTTCCGAAAAATTCGTCCTGGTCCGTCCTGGTCCGGCAACTGTCCCGGACCAGGACGAATTTTTCGGAAACTAGGAAGATTTCATTTCTGAGAAATCCGTATGGATTTCCTTGTAGCCTTGTGCTACGAAACGGGTGGATGCTGATTTTCCTATTAACGAAAGTGTTTTGTGCAGGGGCCCACCAAGGCCTCACACGTCATTTCCTGACGTAGTCAAATACAGGTATGCAAGAGATTGAAAAAACCAGCAGAAATATTCTCGATGGTGCGGTCGCAATGGGTATCGAACCCATGACCACCCGTTCTGCGACGAAAGGTACTGTATCGTTTACGCACATGCTGAGAGATGGACAAAGCCTCATATCCTTACCTGCATTTCACCTCTCACTCGATTCGTACGTTTACCTCCGCTCGCGCGCATCTTTGGCAGTGCCATCATCTAGGAACGGTCAAGCGAAGTCTGAAGCACCGCCCTCACAAGCATCCATGACATTGTTCTTTGCGATAAAGAAAAAAAAATTATAGCATATCCACGGAGTGAATGATGATGAGTGGGCGAAGCTCGGGATGTTCATCGTGCCGAGTTCCGGATTAATTTAGTTAACGCGCACGCTACGAATCCTCATGGTTCTATTATGCACAAGTGAAATCTCCCATATATATATATATATATATATATATATATATATATATATATATATATATATATATATATATATATATATATATATATATATATATATATATATATATATATATGGGTTGCCGGTGAACGCTTCTCCAACGCGAGGCGTCGGCATTTCTCAATCAAGAAACTCGCTAGGAGAAGCGGCCTGCGCCAACGTTGTCTCTCGCGGGTGAGGGCGCGTTCTCCTTCTTTGCGAGCCGGCAGAGCGTTCCTCTAAGAAACAACGTTTCCATAGCCTACGCGCGCCTTTCGCTCTCTCTCTCTCTCTCACAAGACATCAGAGGCACGCGCCGGGAGGGAGAGAGGCACGCGCCGAGGGCGAGCGCGTGTCTCCCAGCACGCGGGTTACGCCTGACAACTGACGCGTGACAAGGTTAGACTAAGAGGAGCTTCGCCCCTAAAAAAAAGAAAACAGGTGCCATAGAAATTCGTCGTCCCTTCCTTTATCCCTTCGGAAGCGAAAGGGATTGCCAGCGGCGTTCCCAAAGGCAAGTGTCGACGCCTGTTCATTCTGATCAGACACATATGCCATAGCCTGAGCACCACGCGTGTCGAGGCAGTAACACAGAGAAGGATGACGCTCTGCAAACATGGGATACCCTACATTATGCTTGCAACTTGGATGAAAGATGTCCGAGTGTCCAAGACGATAGATACTCGACAAACTGCTACAACGCGAAGGGGACACGCTAATGCGATCTCAGAGCAACACGTTGTTTGCAGTGCTTCGCCGCATCCAGTGTTCAGCGGTCGAAGTACCGGCACTATGCGTAAACATCGTGGACTGCATAATGTGTTGGTAACGAAGACATTGGGTCACTGCATCAGGTGATGGATTGCTCATCCTAGACTAACAGTATTTTTCTGGATTTCAGTAAAGGGATAAGGTATTCTATAAACTACTATTTTTTAAACTAAGCTTACTAAATATCGACACTAACCTTAGGCAATGCATAGAGCATTTCTTTAGCAATCGCTTCCAGTTTGTAACTCTTAATGATAATATTTCGCCTTTCAGTGAAGTGCAGTCAGGCGTGCCACGAGGATCCGTGTTGTCTATTTTATTATTTCTTATCTATATTAACGATATATCTGCTTCAGCAAACTTCGAACATGCATCCGTTCGGCGATTACTCTGTTATCTATCAGGAAATTACTAATACTCATAATTGTAAAGGCCTGGAAACGGATCTAAATAATACAGCTGATCGGTTTAAGACGTGGTTGATGGGATTAGACATTAGCAAACGTAAAATATTACAAGTATACAGAAACAATCATAATCCTAGCACCTACTATCTAACCAATGTTCCATTAGAATCCGCCATGTCATATCAATATATTGGTGTGCACACCACAAATTATTTCAGTTGAACCAGTCGTGTAGCTAACTAATCACGTGCTTGGATGCTTAAGACGAAACTTTTTCAAAGCACCATTTACGTTAAAGCTGCTACTATACAAGACTCTTACACGCTCGAAACTTGGGTATGCATCCGCAATATGAGGCCCTAGTCAAGCTAACCTTATCACCTCACTTGAACTAGTGCAAAATAACTGTGTTCGATTCCTGCTCTCCAACTGTAATGATACTGCGAGTATAACCTCAATGAGCCCCACCACGGTGGTCTAGTGGCTATGGCTGCAGATCCGAGGGTAGCGTTATCGTATCCCTGCCGTGGCCGATGCATTTCGATGGAGGCGAAACGTTGAGGCTCATCTACTCTGCGATATCAGGGCACGTTAAGAAACCCATGTGGTCAAAATTTCCGCAGCCTTGCACCACGGCGTCGCCCATAATCATATCGCGGTTTTGGGACGTAAAAACCCGGAATTCAAATCGTCAAATCAGTATAACCGCAATGAAAAATTGTTCCCTTCGTATTGCCGTGTGACCACAACCATGCGTCCCTGTCCGGCATATCGGGCAAGCGCGATCACCGGCGCGTCAACGAAACGAAACATCGCCTGTTGATAATCAAGACTCTTGCTCGTTGGCGTTCGGCAATGCGGGTGGAATAACTGTGTCACTCTGGCCACTACCAAAGGCAGCGACAATTGCGCTCTTTCGCCATTAATTTTCGGTTTTCTAAGCACAAGTATGCAAGTTTCCGCGATCTGTGGAAAATACCAGAGTTGCCCTTTTGCAAATGTTAGAGCGGGTATGGATTCCCCGTATAAATGACTAATTCATGAGTTTGGTTTGAGCGTCAAGCTGTTTTGGTTTAAAAGGTGGTTAGTCTAGGTTAATTAGTGTTCAAAATACCAATCCTACCGCTTTCGAATTGCGTGCCACCTTGAACAAAGCAGTAGCGCAAAAAGTGCACAATTCTGCATTTATAAAATTTATGGCCACATTTTCTGAAAGCCCTGGTAATATACAGGGTGATCCGAGTTAAGTGGGCAGATTTTCTGAAAATTAAGTGTCTAGATGTACGCGAGGACCACCTCGACAGTGGGGTTACGTGTCCTGGGAGACACTGAATGCGGTGTTAACTTTCTATGTCAGCAGCTTAAATAACTAAGACTGAATAATTACTTTTCGTGGCTCCAGTAAGCAGCCTTGTTTGTATTGAAAAGTTAGACTCAGTCGTTAGACTCAATCGTGTTTCTACACAGTTTTATTTGGCCGAATCCCTCTAGCGCATCCGGTGCTCCGAGATATCGAACTGCGAAGTTTAATTGCCGTTCGCATGATTGCACATGCAAGACAGTGAAAACCGCCGCAAAGATCCTTCCATTGTTGTGTACTTTATGGGTGCGACGTTTCGTTTGACAACGGGGTGGAAACGCAGGCACAAGTAATAACTGGCACCCTTTGCGTCTTGGCTTGCGTAATCGCAAACTGCAGTGCACGGAACCGCCATCTAAACACGGAACCGAGCGGCCTGTAACGATGGTATCAACTAGGATGCCGAGATAAGGGAGCCAACGCTGAAGCTGGGTAGGAAGAGAGCGCGAGTCTATGCGCATGCGTGATGGTGTCTAGGCGAACGGGAATCGTGCTGACCTGGGTTACGCAAAATAAATTGACTGTTCAATTCTCAATATTGTAATCTTTATTGAAATCAACAAAAGTATTGCCGCCCCGCCACGGTGGTCTAGTGGCTATGGTACTCGGCTGCTGATCCGAGGGTCGCGGGATCGAATCCCGGCCGCGGCGGCTGCATTTCGATGGAGGCGAAATGTTGAGGCCCGTGTGCTGTGCGATGTCAGTGCACGTTAAAGAACCCCAGGTGGTCAAAATTTCCGGAGCCCTCCACTACGGCGTCTCTCATAATCAGAGCTGGTTTTGGGACGTTAAACCCCACACAACAACAAAAGTATTGCCCATGAATTTTTCGTTGTGGCATTGTTATAAGAATGATGAGGTAGATACACATCAACCTATTTACAGGACGTACTTACAGTAGCGGTTGCATCGATAATGAGTTCAATTCACAGTCCGAGCCAGAATCACTTCGTATTCTCCATCGGCCGACCGCGGGCCTCCTCCAAGCGACCAGCCATTATTGATGCAGCACTATTTAACTCTTTCGTTACCGTGGGAGAATGGGCAACTTTTCGTAGGTTTTTGTTGGTATTTTTTTGTAATAAGTAATAAAATGGTTATACTGTAATGCAATAAATCAAGCGAAAGCTAAGTAAATGTACTTTTGACGTGTGTAAGTCTAAAAAACTGAACTTGGAAACTAATATGCAGAAAAAATCGTTAAAGGTAACATTTCTTGCAAATTTGAAAGAACATTTGCAATTGTATGTTTACTACATAAAAGAACTAAATCTGGAAAATATTCTGAAATATACAAATTGTTTAGATAGGAGACATCTACCTAACAGAAAAGCTTCAATGACCTAGCTCAACAACTGCATGAGTTACACTTGTTTACTTGTTACCCAGTAGAAAGTGTCTTGTACAGCCAGGTTGCACAGTTTTTTCTTTTTATTGCACAGATTTCTCACACACAGAAGCACAGTATATATTAGTAAAAAGGGAAAGAAATGGGCTATTGAACCATGTATATATGGACATATTGCGCTCTATGGTTGCAAAAAGAAATGGCAACCCGTCTTGTGCCATAAAACAAAACATACCGACGGACAGCTGATGTAGGTCCGGGCTGATTCTGCACGTCCTCGTCGTCAGAACTAAAATCCGATGATGCGGGATCATCATCTGAATCACTGCTGCTAGAAGCAGCCAAATGATCGCTTCCAGATGCAACAGAATCGCCAGAAAGGCGTCGTTCGTGCGAGGGACAAAAGCGTCTGCCATCTTCGTAAACAGACGGAGCGAACCGCACAATTGGAACCGCCGCTTAAATCGCTGCCGCACGGGAAAAATACAAACTACGCAAAAAATGAAAGATTGGTGCCTGGAGAATACGACTGATGGCGGTGCAAGTCCATAGGAGCGCTCATATTTTAAAAATAGCTTGTGGCGTGTATGGGTCACCGGTGACCCATGTCCTATGGACACGGTAACGAAAGAGTTAAAAGTCGTTGCGCTCAGGCACAAGTGTCCCGTCCTTTATAGAAACCCAATAAGATATCTGTGCTTTAAAAATGTTCAAGGTACTTTCTTCCACAGCAACGCAAAACACAAACTGCTCTCTGGATAACTCGGTGCAGAACTTCTGGTCTTACGCTTGCGCAGGTAGATACTATCCTGTTCTTCAGTTCATTGATGTCGCATGGTTCTGCTGCAAGCACTCGTTCTTTCACGTAGCCCCAAAGGGGAAAAAGTCCAGCAGGGAAAGGTCAACGGATCACGGTGGCCAAAACATCACTCCTGAGCGCCCAATCCACTGTCCTCGAAAATGATTATTCCAACCAGCTCTCTGCTGATTCGGAGAAATGTGGTGGGGCTCCGTCATGCTGGAACCGTACTTTGCGCAGGTCGTTCAAGTGGAGATCAGAGGTAAAGTTGTCGACGACGACACTGAGCTGAGCATTTCTTGCGTTTACTTGTTATTGCACAGGATGCCCCGAAATATAGCGTGAAATGGTTCTGTCCCCGAGAATGCCAAACCACACATTCACACCCCAGCGATCTTGGTGCTTGTGTTGTCGCAGCGAGTGGGGATTTTCTTGTGACCAGTGATGGGCATTGTGAACATTCACGGGGCTGTTCCAGCAAAACCGAGCTTCATCTGCCCATATTATACTCGCTGTAGTAAGTCATTGCACTAAGATTATAAGTCATTATAGCAGGCTGTAAACTGTCTCGATTGTGATTCTATGTGAACCACAGGCGATCAACATGGGCTTTGAAAGGTATTAGAAACTAACAACTAACAAGATTCATTATCTAAGCGGAAAGGGGTAGCCGTCACCAAAAATGGCGACAACTCCTTAATTTATTTTTACATCAATAAAAAAAAACAAGATTCATTAAATGTTTCACGCCGACGGGCCATTAAAGTGGCCGTGGCTCCGCTTCAAATAAAGCCGTAAAAATGGAGTTTCTCACTAACTCACTCAACCGCAAAAGCGCTCCGTAGTTCGCACGTGGCCAAAGCCCAGTTGCAAACTCGAAGGTTGTCGCTGCAGCCTTGCCGGCACACATTCGTAACGATCTTTCTTTAATGCTGCAATATGCAAAGCACACTTTGGGAACAACTACAGGTCGAATTTGCGATGCAGGGGAAAATACGCCCACCATCGTGAGTTTTTAGTGCACGTTAAAGAACTCGGAGTGGTAAAGCTTTCCGGAACCCTTGACATTACGGCTTGCCTCATAGTAAAATAATGAATATGGCGCGTTAAAACCCTAGTAATTACATTGCAAACGAGTACACCGCCAGTACAGGCGACGCCCACATAATGGCGCTGTACATCTCGCGTTTATATTCGATTTTTTTTTAAACGGGCGCGCCTTATATCGATAAAACGACAGCGGCCTATCTACGCAGTTGCTGTCGAAGAACATGAAAAAAAAAATTTAAAAAGAAGCTTCTAGAACCTTCTAGAACCTTCTCGGCGACCGCAAGCGGCAAATACTTTTTGTTTCGTCTTATTTTATTTATATTTTCCCTCTCCACCAACAGTGCTGATCGCAGTGATAGGAACTGCGCGGCCGCTCGGCGGCGTGCGAGCTAGGGATTTAAACCGGATGGATCAGCCTGCGAACCTCACACGCATCGCAGCGGTCAAGCTTGCAGTTACTTTGTTTCTTGTGTTGTGCGTGCCCGGCGACCTGGTCCGCGGCCTTCACCTCGTACTGGTGAGTTACTTTAGGCCTAGTGCCAACCACACTTCTCCGGTTAAGATGTAGCCTTAGCGAAAATTTTAGTACTTAGTAAATGCGTGCGTTTTCCATAGCTTTCCAGTGAGCGTTTTATTGCCTTCGCGGCAACTGCTTCCTAGCCCTAAAGATAGTCCTCAGTTCTGCGGCTACTGAAATGTTTTGCAGGCGTTTTCGAATAGCTGACCGCTAAGCCTCTTCGTTTCGGTGTTCATCGAGGTGGGTGCCCTTGAACAATACGAATGGCAGCTTGCTAGTGGCAGTCATTTGTTGATTAGAAAGGTCTTGCGGTACTTCATGACAAGCGTGTATGCCAAGAGGCTTAAGAGCCTGGTTGCGAAATGTGCGTCCTTAAGTTTATGGTTGCTCAGCGGCACTATAGGAGCGGCACCGCGATATTTTTTAGCTGAAACGCGCTGGGAGGCGGCGAACTTGCGCGTTGCTTTGACTTGTCGGTGTTGAGAGACGGCACTTGTATTTTCGTGGGATACGCCCCCCCACTCCGGCACCGCCCCCCTGTCATGTATAACATTTGCTAGCTTAGCCTAGGGTCGTATTCCGCTTTGAGGTTGATGTCCACGTTGCTTGGAAGCCCTTGTTCAGTGCGCACGCGTGCTCTCGTCGTCCGCAATTTCCTTGTCTTTGTGTAACGGCTACCTGAATGTCACGCTGGAACCGCATGGTGCGTTTTTTCGCGAGCTCGACGCGCGGCGTTCGCTGGTTCGCCAGGCAAGAGAAGTCCCAACTTCGTTAGCTGTTTAACACTACCGCGATGAGGCCTTCGTTGAAAGTTCGTTTTTTTTTTTTTACGTATTCTGAGTACCGCGGGAAACGAGTGAGGCAAGGTATGCGAACGTCGTAAGTGAACCAGTAAGAGCACGTGTTCGTTGTCGCAAGATTTCAACGCGTGGACCGGCTTTCCCTAGAGCGCAGGAAAATTTTACTCCCCTTTCACTGCGAAAAAATGACCCGTGAAGCTGTGTGGTAACGTAGGTACGCCCACCGCTGTAATTTGTCGGGCAGACTGGCCAGACGGGCACACTTTTGGGCCTTAACCTGCCCGTGTAGTACAGCTTAAATGTATATCACGCCTTTGCGTCGCTCAGGACACGCCCTTTAATCGCTCCTGTGTTCCCTTCGATAAATTCCGGCTTGCGTAACACTCGCCACATTTAGTGCAATTGCTGCGCTTCAATTCTCACTAAATCACGTAATTCCTTTTCGCGTAATTGTTACGTAATTTCCCATTTTTGGCTCATGAGCCGCTTCCCCAAGCCACGGAAATTCCCCCGGAAGCGACCCACCGCTGTAAGACTGCTGTACTATCATTTTCTTAACTGCGCAGTTTTGACCGCGAATGCAAGCCGACGGGACCTAGCGATATCAGAATTGCTACGAACAAAACAGGCGCGACGAGGCTTTGATTATCTTGTGGCGTCAGAAGCCAAAACCCACGTGAGTGTACTCTGAATTCCGACTGGCCGGTGCCGATGCGACACAGCTCCGCGAGGCTTTCTTTCGCCTACTGCGCGCGGAAACGAACCGTTCCGCGATGTCTTGATAAGATGTCTGCCGGGCGCGCCTAGACATTACGCCCTCATCCTATCAGCTTCGTGCGTCGATCACGCCATGTGGTTCCAGCTTCAGTGCTTCGCAGTTTACCGCGGTAGTTGCATCGATAGGGAATTCATTGGTGTAAAAGGACTGCGTCGTGTTGGAGCATTTCACTGCGGTAGCCCTTAAGCTTATCGTTTTCCCATGCAGGACCGGAAGAAAATTATTAGTCACACGGTCCTCTCATTAGTGCACGTGCATTTTAAATGCTATGCCTGATGTACGGCCTCTATTCAAATTTCAAAATAAGCAGCGCAAACAAAGACACGGACGCAGACTGGACAAGACGGGCACTCTACTCCTGTCCAGTCTCTCTGCGTCCGTCTTTTGTTTTTGCGCTCCTTAGTTTGAAATTAGCAGAATGAAAGACCAACTGCCCCGTCAACGTGTTCTGCTGAAACGAAGAGTCCATGCGGCACAGAAGGCGGTGATTTGCCAGGCAGCTCCTAACATTGCATGGTGCATGTGCAATAGCAAGGTTGTGAAAAGGACAGAGCGGGTTAATCCAATCCTTGTATGATCACGTCGCCTAGCAACCACCTCGCGTAGCCGCGCTCGTTAGTTACGCAGGTAGTTACGCAATTTAGGTCGCGTAACGTTGTATCTAGTCGCGTCACTTGGCAACTAGGTAACACAGCCGCGCTTGCGTGGTCTAGCTTAGTTACAAGTGGCATGGCCACGTCAGATGCCCTCACGTGGCATGTTCCCCGAAAACTTAGTCGAGATAGTCGAAGGCGCTAGGTCGGCCTCAAGCTCGGCTGTCAATCTAGGCTTCCGCCACTTGTGCGAGCTGCCGAAGTTCTTGTGTACCATGCTCCGGTACGGGTCGGTACACGGCGTCTGCCCTTCAAAGGACTCCACCTGAATCCATTGGTGGCACTCTCAAGGTGACGTCGCGACAGACCGCGACATGTTGACAGTGGCACCAGTGGCTTGAGGTAGTCCTTAAAGGGCAGACGCCATTTTTTTTTCTTGACTAGTACGCGTGCATTTAAGTGCTGACACGTGCTTGTGAAGCCACATATACATGGTGTTTTTTTAGCTGCAACACATTTTTAAATTAAAAAAACATAAATCACCGGAATGTCCTGTGTACCATTCGAGTGTACGGGTTGGCGGTCTCTAGATACAGAACAATTACTGCACTCGTATGCATAATTCCCGAAATTACGCTAATTAACTTTTTAATTATCAGCAATTGGTGCCTATAGTAAATGAGTACTTTAGAGCCTGTCCTCGACACCACCTATCCCAGTGATCAAATTTTGAATAGCGGAGTGCATGTCGGAGCTACGCGAACAATTAGTTCCCCGTGGCAGGCTCCTTGAAACCGAAATCGGCCCGGAAAAGAGCGTCTGTGACGTCGATGCCACCGCCCCCCCCCCCCCCCCCCGGCTTTCGTCACTCGCCCGCGGCGACCAACGCCGCAGATCAGGAGATAACGCAAGCTGCTTGCGCGGCCGGAGCGGCGGTGACCACGGGCGAGTGACGAAAGCCGTGGGGGCGGCGATATCGACGTCACAGACGCTCTTTACCCGGCCGATTTCGGTTTCAAGGAACCTGCCACGGGGAACTAATTGTTCGCGTAGCTCCGACATGCACTCCGCTATTCAAAATCTGATCACTGGGATAGGTAGTGTCGAGGACGGGCTCCAAGGCACTCATTAGCTGTAGCCACCAAGTGCTGAATTAAAAAGTTCATTAGCGTAATTTCGCCAATTATGCATACATGTGCGGTAATTGTTCTGTATCTAGAGGCCGCCAACCCGTACACTCGAATGGTACATAAGACATTCCCGTGCTTTGTTCTTCTAATTTAAAAAATCCGTTGCAGCTAAAAAACAACGCCCTGTATAAACCAAATTCGCGGTAGGTACGTAATACTTTATTCGGGTCTTGAGGTATATTAATTTGAGTACCTACAGGTCCTGCCCATTCAAGAAAGGTAGCCGATAGAAAAGGGGCAGTGTTTGTGACCGCACACAGGACTTCATGGTTGGTGCGTTGCTTTAGTCTCGGTGTTTGTGCTCGGGTGGGTAATATATTGTATACATGAGACCGCGATACGTGTGCATTGACACAGCTGCTCAGTTCATTTATCTTCACATTGTGCGTTCCGACTGGCTTGCCTTGCAGACGAACCCGAGTCACTAGATTGTCCCAATGCTAGCAGCTAACATTCTGTACTGCTGATTTTTGTATGCACTCTGGTCAGGTGTTCAGTGGTGACTCCAGCATAATGTGTGGTTTTATAAGCCTCTCATGTCTACTGCAGGACGAAGGCATCTCCCAGTGCTCTCCGTCCTTGCCTGTCCTGCTCGATATTCCGTTTGATTCCTCCACATTCTTTATCATTCTCAGTTTCTCCCCGTAAGTCGGTAATGGCAAAAAACGCAGTAGCTATACGTGTTCTGCTTGAATAGTGGTAGGTTTCCGTTCGCGTTTGGAATGCCCCCCCGATGTGCGCCATCCGGTATTTATTGTACGGTGGATTTCTTTCCGATGGCTGGGTCAGTACCTGTCCTAAGTACGTCTGTTCTCGTAAGACTTCTAGTGTCTCGTTTCCATCGTCATGACTCGTTATTTTTTTCGCCGTACTAAGCATCCTTTTCGGCATCATCCTCCATCCTACCTCAGCGCTTCCTCGGCTTAGGTCTTCAATCTTCTGCATTTCGTCGCCATCATTGGCTAAGACAAATTGCTCTTTAGCAAAGCGTAAATTGCTCAAGTAATCGCAGTTGATCCTTGGCCCTGTGTCTTCCCAGTCTAACATTTTTAAGACTTCTTCCAAACATGCAGCACATAGCATTGGAGGAATTGTATCTGCTTTTCTGACTTCTGTATTGGCGTTTTCCTGCTTTTCCTAAGGAGCAGTACGGTGACCGCAGTATCTTAATAGACGTAGCTTCGTAAATGCCATAGCCAACCATTATTTCCCGGAGCAATCTTACAACTGCTGGTATCTTTAGAGTTCAAGCCTTTCCGTAACCTGTGAAAGCCACATAGGATTTGTTGTATTCATGCGATTAACCTAGAAATCCGCTGAAGGTGACTTGCGGTGGCGTATCCTTTTCTTCACCGTGCTCGCTATATTCTCCGATTAAATTCAAGTGTGACCCTTATGTTCGATAACCTTAGCGAATGTTTTGTGAGTACACTGATCAGCCTGTGGTTCTATAAATCCCGCTTGTGTAATACTGCAATATTACCATTTTTCCAGCTTACTGATACATTTACAGTTTCTAGGCATGATATGCAGTGTCGCAAGCTTTCTAGTTCACGAGTCTTCTCACCTTCGATCAAGTCAGCGGTTATGCAGTCTTCTCCAGCTCATTCCCGCGAAACGTGCCCTGAATTATTTTCTAATCTCGTCCGCAGTGACGCATGCAATCTGTCCTCACCAGCATTTATTACCGCTGTGGGGATACCCGTACTTTCGCTCTATACTTAAGTCCTCGGCCACCTTGGTTATATCCCTGACGTTACCATTTTGCAGTGCCTATCTCTCGCTGCATGTATTATGTTATTTTCCGTGCAAAGCCTCCTTTTAGTTCATGATGGCGGTGCCTTTTATGGCGGCTCCTATTTCTTTCACGTTATGGTTTCCTGTGTCCCTGACTCTACTTGTGTTCGTGGGCTTCGACAGTTTGACGAATTCTTTCCTATCTCTTCAGTTACTTATTCTCATTTGTTGCCATTCAATTTTTCGTAGTTAGAGAGCTTCTTCACACGTCTTAGTTCTTTGCCTCCTCTGTATCTTCATCCTGTCTTTGAGCCTCCTATTTCAGTGAAATTCTAAATTCCTGTCTTCGCTCTGACATAGATTCGCCTGTTTCCGTATGATTAACTTGGTTCTTCTCCGCTTTAGATCGACGTTTCCCTTCTCCCTTACTAGTCTGTGATCACTCATTTTGCCCTTATTAACCACTTCCGTGTCACTTACCCTGGATCGCTGCGCATTATGCAATCTATTTCGTTTCTTCGTTAGTGCTTTTCCGTCTCCACTTCCTGGTAAGATTATTGCCTAACCTATTCATTACACAGACTTGATTTCTTTCTCGGCATTCCACTAGAATCTCTGCTGTTCCTATCATCTACGTACACCTTAGTTCCGCACAGCCTCTTCTACTTTCTTTCCTGACTTCGCGTCCCCCATAAAAGTGGCACATTGGGTGCGCACCTTATTCATTGCAATTTCCACGTCGTCCTAAAAATGTTCGACATCGTCATTGTGCCTGGTCGTTGGTGTGTGACATTGTTTGGTTTAGTTTCTCCTATTTCATTTTATCACGACACCTGCTCCTATTTCACTGATGATGCAGAATTCATCAGTGTTACATAGTTTCCTTCTGCACATAAAAATCCCACTCCGCGTTCGCGCCTTTCTGCCAGTCCTCTAACAGACATGTCCATCAAACGAAGCGTGTCCTTCCGCTGGTTTCCTAACGTCGCTAAGGCCACTATCTCAATCCACACCCTTTATTTCTCGTAGTTCAGCTAGTCTACCTTCACTCGTGAGAGTTCGCGTGTCGAGTCGCTGCATTTAACTTTAAATGGCGGCCTGTCAGTGTACGGGATTTTTGAGTCTTCTATTCCCATACCCGTCTGGTTGCATCCGTGGCTAGATATTCCGTTTGTGTCGTCGTCGTAGGTCGGGCGTTTGGTTGGTTGTCATCCGAGTGCTCTAATCATGACCATGGCAGTTGTGCCTTTGTGAACATTTAGTTCGGCATGGGGTGGTGCTATGCGCAATTTCCCCCTCGCAATATTCTCTTCCAACGCTCGCGAACCGGCCGTCTCGGCGGACACATTCCAATGTTTCTGAACGTGGCTAGTTGGAAAAGAACTTACGGACGAGGCTGTGATGTTCGGTTAACATCCGTGATGTGGGCAATGAAAGTCCTGCCCAGTTTAACTATCTAATCAAACTCTTTAGTTGCAAGTGCTTTGCCGTTATTGCCAGAGGCGAGCCTGTAGACCGCGAAGTTACTTTTCCCCTTTTCGGTAAAAAGCAGTACTTCGCAGAATGTTTAGGGCATGTGCTTGTGTCTTTCTTTGAAAACCTCTATGTGCGCACAGAGCGCCGGAAGTCGCGTGCAATCGCAACGTCATCTGATGATTCGTTCGACGGGCTGCGGCGGCCTGTTCGAAATGTGCGCGCTCTGAACATTTGCAGCCACAAGTATTCAGTGGGTGCTTCCTCTCTGAGAGTAAACGGAGGATAACTGGCTCCGGTCTATGCCTAGTGTCGAGGCTGCCTTCATATGGAACATAGCACATTTCAAATTGGCTGCCGCAACTTTCCCACCTCGTCATAAGAGGACGTCACTTAAGCACGCGATTTCCAGCGTCCCATGTACACCGTTTCGTTCAGGTGCGGAGCAAAAAAAATCCGCCCTCTTGTCATTCACGGATTCAATGATTTTAAACAATGAATATGGCATCGTGTTCCCCGCGGCTACAAACTCACCTTCATTAAGAACTTCCTCATTCCGCTCATAAAATAGGCAATTACCGAATCTTAATTAAGCAGTGCTATAACTGGCACGCTCTCTTGTCGCACAATTTCTCCGTTCGTTGGTTCGATTTTTCAATTGCTTCCTTTGTTTTTCTTCGTTCTTTCTTGAGTACTTTTCTTGCTATCCTTTACTTCAATTCAGCAGGACCAGTGAAAGAAGCGTTCATGGCACATGCATATTGGTCTCGTCACCCATTCAAATCTCTTCTCTAAAGCAATGAATTCTCGCCAAATTTTACATTGCGCAATAGTAGTCCAGACCGCATTACCGAATGATTTCCTCATTGGTTTCCTTTACTGGTTTCCTTCATCGTTCTTTCATTCTCTGCTTCCTTCAGTATTTCGTTCTTTTCTTTGTTTACCGTACTAGCCTTCTGTGCGTATTTTTTTCACATGCTAGCTTCTTGTCTTCCTGTTCGTGTTTATATTTACCTTGCCTTTTTTGGTTTATGTTTTTTTGTATACCATCTTTTTTTTCTTTTGCGTTTTTGCCTGCTGGCTTGTCCGTTTCTCTCTCCTTTCCGTTTGCGTGTTTGCCTACTAGCTTGTCTGGTTTCCTGCCTATGGCTCGCACCTCCACTATAAATTGCTTGCTCGCTTACATTCGGCCTTCGTTACGTTACTTTCAGAACTCACTCCTTTTATTGTGTGTATCAACGCTTCAACGTCATGTCATGCGCGGGTTAACATGCTCTTTTCTTTCGTTTGTTCAATTTCTCTTGGCCTTCATGAACGACACGACTCCGCCAGCTATCTGTGGTGCTCGGCAAGGAACATGGCTATTACTATACCCTCTAGATCAGTTAGCACTACTCTCTAACTTCATCATTATTCCAAACAAATAGATCTCACTTGCCACTACGTTAATTGCCTCACGAGTGAATTCATTCTTTCCTGTTCTTGTGCGCTTTAGTACATGTGTCTATTCTGTTCCCGACACATTCTTGTCCTTAATCATCTTCACTTTTGTGCTTTCTTTGCGTACTCGTGCAATAATTAACCCAATACGTCGTCACGTAATTCTCTCGGATACTTCTGCAGTTAGAGGTGCTACTACAGTAGAATGCTTTGTGAAAGCCGTTTCTAAAACCTCAATCTCACTGCTCATGTCCCCGGGATACTTCATTTGAATTCTCCATTGAATATGACCCGAACATTTCGCGATATCTTCTGGTGATTGTACGTCATAAACGAAAAGCGTTATCGATTGACGCCTTCAGTCTATCGCAGTATTTGTATTCCTCTTGCTGCACGTTTCCCGTTATCTTTCCCTTTTAGTTGCACCCTCTCATGTGTTATCCTCTGGCACCGGAGTTCCTTCGTAAGGTTTCGTAATGCATCGCAACGCGCTTTCGCCTCTGATAGTTCGTCTCTTTAAACTGGTGCCCCTGAAAGCCTAGCTCAGCTTCGTCATCCGCGCGAATGTTATGAACAAAGCAGGTAGTGCTTTTTGGAGTGGCCCACACACCGTGCGACTCGGGGCCATCTTCCGTTCGCCTCCGACCTAAAGGCTCGTCACAAAATTAAACCGTAAGGAAAATACACTCCGTGAACGCAGGCCATGTTGAAGGATATGAAGGACCTACCAGAATAGGCATATCTTCTAGTAAAAGGTGTTCGGAACAATTGAGCAAGCGTTCGCATGCGGAAAATCCGGAAGCGCGGAGTATATGTGCGTGGTGAGTGTCGGTAAGAGACGTCTGTCAAGGGTACAGGTCGCATTTTATGCGACAGGCGGCAAGGAAAGTCGCTGCTCAGCGCGGCCAATGATCGACGGAAAGGGAAAGTGGAAGCACAGCCCCCCCCCCCCCCCTTACCCCTTCATTCGTTTGCGCTTACCGACGATCTCTTTTATGATTTACAGATGTCGTTCAAGTTCGCCGTAATTTCGATCTCATTTATGTCGCTATAGCACCACATCATGACTGCCCTTACTGACCAGGCTAGTGCGAAGCAAGAGCAACTCGACATTCACTTGTTCGTGTTAAGCCACGGTGCGGTTCCGATTAGAAAATCAGGATTAGGTATTCGAGTTCGTCAATTTCATTAGCCACACTTCGGGAATTAGGTGACATTTCATCGTGCTGTGCTGCTATTTAGATTAGTTGATTGCTTTTCAATTTTTCGTGCTGCACAAGTAAGATATGGTCTATTGCGATACATTGGATGCCAAACGTTCTCGTTTGCGGAAGGTGACGTTTGACTACAACCCCCCCCCCCCCCCCCCCCCAATCCTCCTTCCAAACCCCTCACTGAGGCCATCTCACACAGCAGCGCGACGGCGTAGCATCCCACCCCCTCATTTTCTGTGCGCCCACCTATGGGGATACACTTATTTTGTGATTCTATTATTATATTTTGTAGACTCATGACTGGTTAACATCCCTGCCTTCCATTCCTTATTTCTCTCTCTTGATTCTATTGCATTCTTAAAACCAACGCGGCTTCAATAGGGCTATTTTAGGCAATGAATCGCACGGTCTCGCTAAAGGCACACCGGCCCACAAGGGGTTATCTATCCGGCGCCACTAGCTTCACTTCAGACAGTGCTCTTGTCGGGCGTGGTATTTTATGTATTTTCGGATAGGTTTTTTCTTGCTAATTTGTTCGACAGGTTCCAGAGCCCTTCTAAACAGATCCGTCGGCAAATGAGGCAGGTCGCTCTTGTAGGCTGCTGTTTTAGCCAAATATTGCACTTGACGCAGCATGGCCTTCGCGATATGCTTTCACACAAAAGCTGGAAGGCTCTCCTTTCAACAAATGCCTTTCTGGGGCACCGTGTAAGTTGAGCCAAAAATAGCATTGGCTGCTGCCATGCTCAGAAAAGATCTGGTTTTCTTTGTCTTACTTTTGAACGGAATTAACGTGCGTATCTCTTAAGGACAAATCGCTCGAAGTTGTCGGCGTCCCTGATCACGCAGTTAAGAGGTGGTGCTTTGTAGCAGTGTTCAAAGCCAAATTGCGAATTTCCTGGTGCTTGCAGTGCGATACTTCGCTTGTATTGTCACAGAAGCATTGTTCAGACAGCGTCGTTTTCTGAACACGTTTATCTCGCCATGCAGGTGGACCATGCGCCATGTGCCACTGCTGCGGGAAGAGTCTTCGGGCTGCAGGGCAGCGTTTCCTTGCTGCAGCCAAATGTGAGCAGACATTGTTCCTTTGTCTTAGCTAACACTAGGCAGGTAGCTGTCAGCCGTCCAAACTAGCTTCAGGCGCGTGGTCCCTTCCGAATGCCGTCGCGACCAGGCCTCCATTTCCCTTCCGCTGTGGAAGCGTAATGAGGCTGAGGGAGCAGACTGCATCCGGAATCACTTCTTTCCCCTTAGAATGTCTCCTTACACACCTCGTTCGGTTGCATATGCTCGTCGCCGACCTTGGAGCACAGCCGTACATGGTGAGTACATGACCTCTCTCTACGCTCGTGTTTTCGCAATCAATAATACACTGTTTGAACGTTTCAGCCTGCCCATCTTAAACTTCCTCCACACCCGATGGCTGCCCTGTCCTTGCTGACGGCCTCGCCGCGACACCAATCTCCAGCAAACTAGGTATGTTAAAATGTGCTTCGTAGATCTCTGCCCTTGAATAATCTCCACGGGTGCTTGTAGTAAGACAAGCGATTACCTGATCGTGCGTGCAAAGAGGAAGGTATAAAAATCCTGGTCCAAAACATGAATACCCTACATGGACTCCTTACCGCCATGAACCTTGCTAATCCAAACACGGTCGCATATAGCTTCGACAGGCCCTCTAAATAGGTGTCATACAAAGGCCGTGTTCTGCGCGCATTCTATCATTTGTTCATGCCTATACATATTAGTACCTGCAGATGTCTGTGTTGCTGCGTATTTATATTTCCATGGCGCAACTAACGGCCATTACCGAACGTCGCTTTAAAATGCCATGAAGTTTTAACGGACGTAACGTCGCACTGTCGGCGGCACGTCGTACACAACGTTAACATAACCGAAATGCTCAGCTGCAATTTCTTAGCGACGCTAACTGGTCTCGCTGCTACGCGCGTTTCATATAGTTGGCAGTCGCAGCCACTTTAGTAACACCAAGACTTCGAATAGGTGCTATCAATTACCCCGAGGAGATATTGGATGTCACTGGAGTTCTTACCTCAGTTTCCTGGGTCAGGGCATTCTGTGACAAAGCTTTCGCTCTTTTACGTTACAAGCACCTTTCTATGCCAGCTTTTCCTTCTAAAGATCGCACTCTCACAAGCCATCGATTCTTTTTGCAGTGCGCGCTCTCACCGGTCTTCAGTCTTCGGCGTCTTCGCGCTGCAGCTCAGCGCGTCCGTGCTGCAGCCAATGTAAGTCAACCCTTTTGTACACTACATTTTGGATGGGTAGCGAACACTAGGCAGGTAGCTTCCGAGGTAGGCGCCTTCCGAATGACGTGGCGACCAAACCAGTATTTCGCGACCGATCTGGCGCGAAATGTGGATTGGAAGCAAACGGCATGCGGAATCACACTCGCGCATACACTTCACCCATCGTCCCACTTTCTACGCGTCGCTCATCTCTGAAGACTTCATGCAACGATGCCTTTCATGGTGAGTAGTCAAACTTTTTCTTCTGAATTCCTGCGTTCAACATTTGCAACACGCAAGCCTGCTTTTTGAACATTTCAGGTCGGCACAACTGGTTATGCACAAGCGATGGATGCCCTGTGCTTTGGGGCTGTCGTCCATCGCGGCGCGGCTCGTCACCAGAGCCACTAGGTAATTACTAAGCCTTTTTTTGCGGCATCTTTCGTTGATGTATGTACCTAAATACCCACAGGAGCTTGCTATCGCATTAATGCGTTTATCATACTCGCGTAAATCTCCTTCATTACACAAATACATCAATCGAATTGCATGTTCGTCTCTCGGCCCCAAATAACTACACTTCCTGGCTGCTCGCAGGCACATGTACAACAGAAAGATAGCATATTAGGTAAAACGTGGCGGCTTTGTTCTTTGCGAGTGCATATTCTCTCTCAACAATACTGCTACTCGTGTCTTAGTGTTATGCTTTTATGGCAGTTGACAACTGTTACATTACAGGCAGATGCCGTAAGTCGATTTTCTAATACAAGCCCACTATCATCGCACTTCCCGCCGGCACAGCGTCATTTGTCACTATTTGAATGGCATCACTGACAGCATTAAGATCCTGCATACCTGTGCCGCCGTTCATTGGGCCGTGGTTAAAACTTCCAGGAAACTTCTCTTACGGACAGCGTCAGTTCGTGTGTGCTGCCAATAGCTTCAGGAGGCTGTTAATTCCGCTATACTGTCACTGCCTCCGTATAGTACTTCATGCACTTCAGTCGCTGTGTTCGCAAGCATGCCCACTAACCCCCTCCTTTTTATCGAAGAGCACTGCTTCTCAACGGCATGCATTCGTTTTGCAGTGGACGCTTGCACATGGAACTCCAGGTGATCAAGTGCAAGCGGAGTCCCTGTGGCAGCGCTGGGCAGCGAGGACCTCCAGGCAGCACTTAATGTAAGTAGTGGTCACCTTTGTTGCACTTAAGTTTTGGCAAATTAGCTCACACTAGGCAGGTAATTGATAGGCACTTAGCTCACACTAGGCAGGTAATTGGTAGGCCTTACGGTCAGGAATCCCCCCTCCCCTTTCGCGCGTCGTCCCGTTCCTACGCGGCGCCCAAGTTGGAAGACTTCACTGAAGACCCTTCGCGTGCGAACCTGGTTTATGGTGAGTACATCCGTCGTCTGTAGGTTCCTATTTGTGACATTTTCCTATCTCCTAAACGATCCAGATCGCCGGATTCCGCAGTTTACCAACGGATTCCCTACAGTCCGTCATCTGTCGGCATCTGGCCACGACAATCATGCAAGCAACGACAGCTGAACCACCCGCCACGGCAGCCTTCGTCGCCCCACTACAAGTCACAGGCTGTCCATGGTGGTTGTGTCGTCACATCAAAAGAGCACTTCGCAATACACTGCACTCTCACTTGACGTGGAAGTCCAGTGTTTCACTTTTGTAGCACAGAAACGAGCCCTACCTTTAATGGGCATTTGCTGCGGACACATCGGGTCTTCTCCGTGGGGCAATCGAGAGGGCAGGGGGCGGGTGGGGGGTTTTGTATAGCTTCAGGCTTAGCGAGCGCTTGTAGGGCTGTAGATAGGCGCCCTCCATCGGTTGCTCCAGGGACAAAGACCCGTTCCGAATGACGTTGCGACCTGGGCCACCATTTCGTGACGAGGTAGCCCGCGCGCGTCACAGTGCACTCGTGCGAAATGTGGTTTCGTGGAAGCAAACTGCATCCGGAATTTCCTCCGCAGCTCTAGCTAGTTAACCTGGAGAATGAGACTGCTCTGCAGAGCGAAATGCTAATTGCGATTGGTCGCTGCTCCTTACCGTAAATTTCTGATCGTCCTTTGTATTCATGATGCTTCACTTACTACGCAGTGTTGAGATTTACTTCCAGGTTATCCCCATGCCGCTGCCGTTCGAGACCATGGGCTGAGCGCACCGCTGGCGCTACTGAACAGGGTACGTGCGTGCACATTTCTAGTATTCATTGTTGGTAAGTGAACAGTTTCTTCATGCAGGTCCCTGTATGACTGTAGGATGTCTTGTTCGAGCGGTTCATCGATGGCCGTCCTGCCCCAGTTCGCGGGGACCTACATGCCCCACCGCTCGTCCTGTTGCTGGGCCGGCTGTTCTGCGTCTGTTGGCCTGCCGTCCTCCAAGTAGAAAGGGCGTCGTCACTCGGCGCCTTGCCCTAAATTTAGTAAGTTATATGTAGAGCAGTCCACATCATGTTCCAGAGAGCACTCAAATGAGGATATTCCATACTCCTGGCGATCTAATTCCAAGCAGATGTGCAAACGGTGTCCACGCTCTGTGCAGTGTCGAAAGCAACCGCGTTATGCACAAGTTAGCCTGTCCAAACGCATACGAATATTTAGTGCGCTGGCTATCAGCTCACGTGTGGCCCAACAAACGGCTTAATCTTCGTTCTACCTGGCTGCAGTTCATTGAGCTTGCCCTGTCCTTTCAGGTTCTCAATGCCTGTCTTCCACTGCGGCCCGCGAGGGGTGTCCCGTCCGGCAGGACATCAACTGTCCTACCTGCGTTCCAGAAGTGACCTTGAGCGCTCCTGGCTGACTGGCACTGCTCCTGGAGCCTCACCTCCTTCTGGTAAGTTTCACGCACACAGGAAGAGTGCAACTGTTTCTACGAAGTGCTCGAGTTACTTAGCCGCATACCAACCGTGGTTACAGGCTCTCAAAATTCCACCGCCTCCGACACGACGGAAGATTGACCTGGTCTACTCGTGCACATCGATCAACGCTCCGCGCATCACCTCAAGAGCCCCAACAACCCGGGTCGTGCTGCCGGGATTCTGCAATCAATTACCTTTGGGACAAGTGAAGCCCCGGCTCTTCAGTGTTCGTGGTGTGCTGTGCTGTCTTCACGGTGCGTGGATTTCTTCCGAATGACTGTCGTCGGCCGCACGTCGACCAGAACGTCTGCTTACACCAGTCCTGCGTCGGGATCTGCCAGGAATGCTGCCGTAGACTTCCACTGGGACAAATCCATCTCCGGACTCTAAGACATTGTGGTGTGGTATTTTGTCACTGCAAATGTATATATCCCCATAAAGACTGCGTTTCTGGTCATACTTAGACCACCCACCGACCTCATCTACGCCCCTTTTCCGTCTTGATAGGACTCTTTGGCAATACTCACCAGCAAAATGTTCTTCACTAAAAAATGATGTGCCTGGCTCCATCGATGGTTGGGACTTCAATCTTACCAAAATAAATATCGTCGCATTACCTCGTCTGTTGCCTTGCCATGAGCTGTGGTGCCTTCATGACTTCATCTGTAAATGCTTGCCGACGCGGCCACGCAGTTTATCTCTGCTGTCCCCAAAGCGCATTCATGCTGTTTCTGCGCGTTTGCGCGAGCTTTTAATCTTCGCCCCGGTCGTCCCGTGTCCCTGGTACTATACATCATCCGATGATCATTCATCGGCAAATAATCTCAAGTCTCCTGGCGAAGCTTGCCTTCATGCAAGGGTTAAGTTCTGACTCGCTCATCCGTTCCGCTCACCTGTTAAAAACTCGTCACTGTAGGTTGGTGCTAGAATCCAGCCTGTACTTATCCTGGCAGCTTTTTCGTTTAGCTCCTGTATTCCAGGTTCTTCGTTGTGATATCAAGCAGAGTTGACTCTGTTTCGGGGATTGCACTCGAAGTGACCGGGCAATCCATTATTTTAAATCGTTTAGTGCCATTGTTAGAAACCTGCCTGGCATTTGTTTTTCGAGCGTTGAGGGGCTGCTCAATTCGCCATTTGAACTGATTGATTCCAAAGTCTTTGTTTCTTGGCATCGATACAAGCTTTATTGTCCTAGCTCTGAGGATTGAATTTGGAGTGACCGTTCGATCACATAGTCGTCTCATGGTTGATACTGAAATAGCAGTTTCATGTTTCCAGTGGATTTATTCACTGTGAAATCGGTAGACATACTTTCTTTTTATTTAGTTATACTGTCAATCCCGTCAGGGATTTTTGCCCTGGCTCATTGCTATTTCAAAATCTCTCAGCTGTTTCCAATCGTGCGATCTCCCGTACGCACGTGCGTTTTTCATGTCGCTCCACCTCAATCTCAACGCAGCAATGCACCACTACGAAACCCGTTTGAAGGATATAGAAAGTCGGTGGGTATCAACCATCGTCACCACAGTTGTCTGGTTCTTCCAAAGCTTGCAACACAACTGAGCTGGCTTATCCTGCGAGCCAGCGTGCCCGTAATTCGCCTACTTCGACCCAACGCGCCTTTTGCGTGGATTTACTTAAGTCCCTTGGTTTATAATGTGCTGTTGTTGCTGCCCAGTCTTCTCATACCTCCTGCTCGAGGCCTGAGGTCATGAAATGCGGAAATGACCAGATCATTGATCCATATAAGCTTGCAGACATGGGTTATCATCGCCGAAACCAGAGCGAACGTTGGTCATCGGACGCACTTTGGTCCTTTGTCGAGAAGGGAAGCGTAGATTTCTTCCGGTTGTGACTTCTGTGTTGTTTCTACGCCGAACAGCCCTTCTACCTTGGACAAGTCTCTCCTGTATTGCCAAGGCTTTTCATAATTTCATCCACACATGTCGCTCTTCATGCTGGTGAGCCTACGAGTAGCGGCAATTTGTGCACATTTTCCGTGTCTTCGGTCTGCGGTGCACTGTTAAGGTCCCCACCTTCGGGTAGCTCGGACACTTCACGTAATATTGCACAACTTTTGAACGCCTTTCCTTGTGTTTCTTTTTCCTTCGCCATCTATTGTCCCCACTAGTACTACGCAATACTGCACGTCACTTAAGGTGAAGATATTGTGTGTGTCCTTCGCTTGACAAAACTTTCCCTATATTATGTACTCCATGCAATCTTGGTTTGGGTGACCGCAT